>ML675629.1:59524602-59896762 GCA_007922155.1 Mesoclemmys tuberculata | reverse complement strand
CTCCCTAGGCAATTATTCCAGTGCTATCCTGAAAGGAAGTTTTTCCTAATGTCTGACCTAAACTTCCATTGTTGCAATTGAAGCCCACTGCTTCTGGTCCTAGCCTCAGAGGTTAAGGATAACCATTTTTCTTCCTCCTTCTTGTAACCTTTTATGTACTTGACAGCTGTTATCATGTGCCCTTTCAATCTTCTCTTCTTGCCAGGTCACAGTGGCACTCAAATTTGGCTCAGCTTTCCCCCGTCATGATGATGGAAGGAGGGCAGGGCCAAATTTGAGTGAGTGGTGGTGTAACCTGGCACACAGGCTGGTAGCACCACTCAGGTCTGTCCTGGCCATTCCTCCCTCATCATGACGGGCATGGGAGTGAGAGGAGCTGAGCCAAATTTGAGTATGCGGCATTGTGACCCTGCAGGACAGGCACGGGCTGCTTCAGGGTGAGTTTGAGGGGGGCTCATTCTGCAAACTCCACTCTCCAGGTATCCCACCAAACCCCCGTCCCCCATGGCAGGATCCTCTCTTCCCCTCTACCCCCACGAGGATAAAAAGGATAAAATAAAATGAGAAATTCCCAATAAATGAAATGAAAACTCTAAATAATAACAAGAATTTAATGGGGCTCTCTCTATATCCTTGTTTTAGCAAGGTACTTAAGCATGTGCCTAACTTTGGAGCACAAAAGGAGTTCTACTGAAGATCCATTTTCCCTATGCCAAAGGTTTTGATTTAGTTTATTTTACTGTTACCGCTACTGCCCTTTAAAACTCATTTATTGATTTTAGATGCTTTAATTCCTTCTTGAGGGGTCAAGTCATATTACAAAAGCACTGGAGCTTTGCTTCTGTGATTCGCGAAAAGAGCAGAACTTCCACAGTCCCACTCTTTCATATTTTGCAACAGTCAAGTGAAAATAACTTAATCAGATGTCCCATTGTATGCGATATAGAACTCTATATCTACAGAATACATATACAACTATACACAGGAAAACAGCTAACGACAGCTTATCGACTCGTATACAGCACACACGTTTCTTTTTTGTTGCCTGTGCTTTTTCTCTGTTGTTTCTCTGGTAATAATGGACTGATCTAGCAGGAGTGCTGATGGAAGTTATGCAACAGCCGGAATGAGCCACCAGTAGTGCTTCTGAGCACAGTTGCTTACATTTCAGTAAGATGAAGTAAGTTGAAAGGAGTAGCCTCTGCAGGTAGATGTCTTAGCAGCAGGATGTGAGAGTTAATGTTTCCTGAGAATCTTTGAAAGCATGTCTGTCAGTGGTTGGCCCTCATAGATATCCCTGCTCTGACTTTTAAGTGCCTGCTCTTGGCCAGTTGCAGTAGTAACTGAAAAACCTAAAGACAGCTGTTACCCACATAATTTACATACATTGTATTCCAGTTAAGCTCTTAGTCTTTGTTACTCACCATCTCCACTCTGTCATGTCGTCTTTTCCTCGAGCTTGTTCAATTCATTTTGGCCATAGAAGTGCACATTTCTCCACACTATGCAGAAGGCCTCTCTGCAGTTTGGCTCTTTTCACTTATTTGAACACATTCAGTTGCCTGTGGAATTAAGCACATAATGTCTAAAATATTTTTCTTATGATTTTGGAAGGTAGATAAGATCAAGGGCCAGCTTCACCACCATGTTGCTTCCATTTCACATCAGTGTAGCACTGGAGTAATGCAAGGGTGAATCAGGCCCAAGTGTTCACTAATCATTCCATGGCTGTACACTACATGACAGAACTGGCAAAGTATCTATTTATCCTCAGCGACTAAGTTACACTTTGGGTAAAGGATGCCTTTTTATAAATTCAAATAAGATATTAGAGCTAACATAAATATTCTTGAGAGCTTGCAAAGGTCCTCTAGCTACTCTGGGGAACTCAAGACTTGTAAATACTGATATTCCAAGGTAAAAAATGAGCAGAAAAAAGCTTATCAGGCATTATGTTAATACATCATAAAGAATAAAAAAAAAATCCAAAAGCCTAGTTTTTTAAATAATTCTGTATATGTCACTTTTACTGGCTGCTCAAAGGAGTGTGTTGACAGAGACAGTAAGGGACTACTTATAAGAAATGTTCCTTTTTGTACAAGAAGAGTTTATCAGTCACTGTATTCTTCCTTTTTCCTTTATTGTGCTCAAACAGTATGCTACAATGCTAATTAAATGTTAAGATTGCATCGTTAAAATGTAGGAATTGTCATACCAGATCAGACTAGCGGTCCAATAAATTCCAGTGCCCTGCGTTTGTCAGTGACTGGTACCAGATGCTTCACAGGAAGGTGCAGAGATCCTCAAAATAGACATTTATGGAATAATTAGTCCATTATGGAATAACTTGTCCAGAGGGGGGGATTCATTCTAACCCTGGGGAGTAAGCAGTCAGCTTATAAAATTTTAAAAAGTCAGGAAATGGGAAAGTGAAAGCTCTACAGTAATGTTAACCAGGTCAAGTTGCTTCTAAACAGTATTTTCTATTCCAAGAAAAAGTTTTGTTAATTATATATCTTATATCTATTGTAAGCAGTAAATGTATGTTGCTGCTTATATTGTTGAAAGTATACCGTAAAATAGAGTATACAGTGTAGCTTGAATGAGTTAATATTGCTATAGTTGAATTTTGCATTTTGTGATTTTTATTTTATTTGCGTGACCTTATTGTTGCATTAACATAGTTTCCTGCATTTAATAAGGAGATTGATTTAAAAAGACAGACTCAGTTTTATTATAAATACATTCTATGCTTTCACCAAATAGTCTTTGTAAAATCTATCTAGCTTTTAAGGAAACCAGTCTCTCTCTCTCTCTCTCTCTCTCTCTTTCTCCCTCCCTCCCCCCTCTCTAATAATACTACTTGAATTGTGTATTGGTATACCAATGTATGTGTTTTAAGATTTAGAGATTTTGTTTAGCCTTAGACCAAATATTATAGGATCATAACTTGGAGTGTAAGCTTTTAAATGATGCACAAGTAAGGGACTTAACCTGATTTGACCACATCATCTGAGGGGAAGAGAGAGATAATTCAGTCTTCATATTCACTCAGCCCTGGGCCTTTCCTGAATTGAGACTGACAACAGTCACCTGTTATACTCATAAAACCCAAGGAAGCAAAACTGAGAAGTTTCAACATCAGCAAGAGATTATTTCAAATATAATTAAGATAGCAGAAACATGTTACGTTTTAAGTTTATGCTGCTATTTAACATGTAAATAGTTAACTCTACTGTTATAGAATACACACTTGGCATCAAAGCTTTACACGAGTTAACGATCTGAAGTGCAGTTTGCTCACTATCACTGTGCTGAGTTTAGTAAGCAATCATATCCTTGTATGACCTTGGCGAGTGGCATTTTCATTCTTCTCCTTTCTGTGTTAAAAAAGACTTTTAAAGGAAACTTGAAAAGCACCAACTTAAGTGGAGCTTTAGTATTTTGGGGAAATTCTTCTTTTCAAGTCTATGAAAAAAGTTAGTGCAATTCGCATTAAAAGACTCAAGCTTTCCTTTCGTTATTCCTTTTTAAATTATCCAGATTTTTCAGTCTTTATGTGACCATCATTACGAAACGAATCTCGGTCACTTCAGATCCTGCTAGGGGCTGAGTGCAGTGAAGCAAGTGGGGGATGAAGGTGCTCAGCAATTCCCAGAAACAGTCCTTTGAAAGGTCCTAAGGAGGAACATCCTCTTTTCTCTTCTCCCTTCCTTTTCTCTCTCACCTCCCTTCCTTTTCTATTTGTTGAATGACTTGAAATATAGGCCATTTAGAGTACTCTTTTCATTTGCTTTTTTCTTTTTGATTTAATTAGAATTCGCTGCAAAAGTTTTATTTGGGAGCATATCTGCTTTTAGTGTGTTTTTGATGCACATGAACATTGATTTTTAACGAGTACATGTGGCTGCCGAAGAACTGACCTCTGTAAAGTTTAGTTTAGAGGGAAATTAAGAACAAGGATCCAAAGATTATCTGAAGAGGAAAAAGGAAGAGCATAGTTTTATTGAAAGAACAGGGTTTGGAATAAATAAGACACAGCTGATATTCTGTCATTCTCTCTCGGTGCATTTTTCATGGAGAAGGGCTGTTGGTGACACTTACTAAAGTGCTGCAACATTTTGATAATTTAAAAAGGTCGGCCTCAGATCGATTGCGACCTTATCAATAGGATAGTTTCATTCATCTCCTAAGCAGACTGCTATCACATTGTACTATAATAGCTTTAGGCTGAAGTTACTGCTGTTGGAAGATAGAACATTTAGCAGTGATTTGAAATAGGTCTCATACAAAGTGAAGCAACGTTATCCAGATTCCATGAGGACACTGGTTTCACTACAACGATCAAATTAAGTTCTGAAAGCACAAATGTAATTGATCAAATAATAAATTCTATGACTGACAAGTAGAAAGTGTTTTGTTTTTGTTGAGGAAGAGATTTTTTGCATAATATACTAGATGTGTGATTAATCATTTTCTCCATATGTTGGTCAGAGCTGTCTATAACATATGTACTTAGGGTTTTTGAATATTTCCTGTTCATAAGTGGGAGAGGTCACCCATGCTATAGTTTAGGTTGTGTGAAACTTTCTATTATAATAACTTTTTTTTTTTTTGCTTATTACTTAGCAAACTTAGTCTGTTTGAATGACTGATGTCTGCCTCAGGCTGAACTTTTGGAAAGTTTCAGCTAACAAGGTTCAGGCATTTCTGAGAATGAGATTTGGGAAAATACCTCATTTTGCCTATGTTAAAAAATTATCACAATCATTTCATTGAGAAGCTCTCACCACTCTATGTTTTGGAGCAGGACCTTGACATTTAGCATGGGGGATTTGCCTTAATGTTGTAGATGTAAAAATTCTTTTGCTGTTTTTGTAAAAATGTGCCCAAATTTGGGCAAGTTATAACGTTCTGAAAAGTCTCAGTAGAGACTTGTTAGAAGAATGAATGGTGGGGGAATGGGAGCATAGCTTGGGAAGAGAAGAGGAGGGGGATTTGGAGCAGAAGCTGTTTGAGGGAGACAGGTAAGAGCAAATGGGGGCAGCAGTCTGGGGGATGGGTAGGAACAGAGCAGGGGAGAGCTGGAGTTGTGGAGGAAAGAGGATGGAGCAGAGGGGGACATACGGAAAGGAACCACAGGGGCAAGGTTAGGAAAAGGGGCAGGAATCCAGGGTGAGGATAGGTCAGGCACCAGGGGGTAGATAGTAGCCAGGACAAAGGACAGGGAGAGTCTTGGGAAGGCAGGGACAAAAAGATTCATAACCACTAGGGCATATTCCCCAGCAGAACCTGATACTGAATCCAGAAGTATTGAATCTCACATTCCTTTGCTGTCTAGCAAACAGCTGTGAAACCCATTTTTAAAGCATGTATCTGTCAAAAGGCAGGTCGACTCAGAAGGTAACAATTTCTCCATTCTTTCAAGTGGCAAAGGACTGTGCTATGGGTCTAAAGATTTCAACTCTGCTGATTGGTTTCACAGGATGAAGGGCTTGTTTTGTTTTGTTTTCAATTGTAAAGGTTTTTAGTACTTAGGAAATTACATAAAAAATTCAACATTGCTAGAACATTAATGTTGCAAAGTCAAGCACTGAAAAGTTAATAAATGTCTGAATTAAGGTTATTTGTACAACCTTAATTTGTCCCCGTGGGGTGTAAACATTAGGATACAATCTGTAATCACGTAACGTACTTTTATTTCCCACAAGACCCCAGCCTCATTTGTCGGGAACAAATCAGGGTTGTATAGTGAACGTGCCTGTTGTCTGTAGGACCCCTGCCTCATTTGTTGCAGAAGTTGGAAGACATATTTTGCATGAGACAGGAGACTGCAGGAAAAGAAGGAATGGTCTCATGGTTAAGGCTCTTGAATGCCACACTGGCAAATTGAGTTCTATGTACTGAGGGAGGCAGAGGTCTTGTGGGGGAGGGCAGGGAAGTGAGCACATGGTCAAACACTGTATCATAATTAAGGTTAAGATTTTGTCATGGTTATTTTTAGTAAAAGTCAGGGAGAGGTTACAGGCAATAAACAAAAATTCAGGGAAGCTGTGAACACTCTCTGACTTTTACTAAAAATAACTATCTGTGTCAAAATGGGGCTGGCTGGGGGATGGATGAGAGCAGTGGGGCAGTGTCCCCCCCGACCGCCTGCCGCTGCATGCAGAGGCAGGGAGCTAGGGGCCAGGGCTGGGAGCTCTGTGTCTGTGGGCCCCCACCATCCTGTGAGGCCCACGGCTCTGAGCTGCAGTGCCCCCTCTCCCTCCAGGGCTGAGTTCCGGAGTCCCCCCTGTGGTGCTTGGAGCTATGGCGGCAGATTGGAGTTCTGGGTTCCCCATGTTGCGGCGGCTTCCCGCCACCTGCAGCGATGAATTGGAGTTCCAGAGTCCCCTCACCACCCACGGCAGCTGGGAGCTGCAGGTGCTGCCAGCGGTGGCAGAGAGCTCTGAGGACTCCCCCGGCCGCTGTCACTGTGGCTCAGATCTCTGAATCCCCCTATCCCCTGCCCACACAGCTCTAGCCCCACCCCTCCATCTGAAGTGAAAAATATCACGGAGGCTGCAGGAAATCACCGATTCCATGACCTCCGAGACCTCCCTGATATAATCTCACCCTTAATCAGAATGCCTATGCACCAGGGAGCTAAATTAAGGTTGCATGGGCACTTGTGGCATTTCCTAATTCTGAGTGCTTGTCTTTGCAACCTTACCATTCCTTTAATATAGTTTGTTTGGATGCAATTTTAAATATATATTGGGGCAAATCCTGCAGCTCCCTGTAGAGACACAAAATGCCTGTTGGTAGAAGAATAAATTAAAATTTATTACAATTAAATTTAAATTCCTTTTAAAAACTTCTCTGCTTCCCCCCCTCCCCCACACACACAAAAAGTGAGGGATGATAAACTGTCACTCTGTAAAATGCTACTGCATTAGTCTCTGATACATCAGCATTATGGTTAATTTGGCTCTTCAAGGAGAACTAATATAGGGGAATGAAGGGTTAGGCACAACAGCATGGTTTTACACTGAGTATCATAGGGAGAGAAGGCACTCCTAATGCCTTGAAAACATCAGGATGGCTACTGCTGTGATGCTGTAATAATGGATGCTGCTATTATATTTACATGAATTGTTTTATAGTTTGATGCCAATAACAGGTCATAAGACACACATTGATAGAAGAAAAAGTGAGCTCTTTTAAAGCACTTTCAAATGAATAGTGGTCTGGCTGCAGTAATAATAATGTGTAATTCCATATGTGCAATCTTTTTTCAGTGATCATATCCATGTGGGTTTTTTTACTGCAAAATAAAAAGGCTTTTTTGGAACTGTAAAAATGTGGCTTCTGGTAAGTCATATACTAGAAAAATGTTCAGTGTTTTTCATCAATCTCCTGGTTTATTTTAAGACTTTTAATTATAACATATATTTCTCGAAAACAACTTTCCCTGGAAAATTAGTATTCAACAATTGTTACAATTACTATTTTATTATTTGTTAAGCACCGAATCAGATCAAAATAAGGAAAATAATTTCTGTTTTACTTGTTCTTCTGTTTTCACTTATTCTTTTCAAATTAAGCTTCGCTTCTGTCTGTCTCCTTTTCCCTGAGATTTCAGTTTCTTTCAATTGCCCCTTCTGCTCATTTGTGATCCATTCTTCTTTAACTTCTTCTCTTAGTCTTCTGTTCTGTTATTTGATTTCCTCTCCTCCATTTTAATGAACATTACATGATGTTTTGTTTGTGTAAATCTAACACTTAGTATATATGATGAAGAGATCTGGACTACACGTGATCCCAGTTGAAATCAGTGCTTCATTCAGACAGGCCAAACTCTGTCTACATTCAAGTACAGTGCTACTTATTGTGGAATTGTTATCAAAAGAATGTGTTGTGAATTGAAGATTTTTACCATCTGAGTAAAAATAATTGATCAGCGCAAACTTTAGATAGATGCTGTAATATTTTGCGGGCAGTCTATCTATCTAGTCTAATCTAATCCAGGCATTTCTAATATACATGCCACTTTAAATCACAATTTAATTAAAAAGGTAGCTAAAGTTAGTTCTTAAATCTACATATAGTCACCTAAAGAAGTGGTCTTATTTTCAAAAGTGGTCATCATTCCTCATTTGCAGAGAAGTCAATGGAAGGTATTGGATGCTAAAGAAGATTTGTAAAAACAGGTTAGTTATTTAGATACTTAAGTGTGGACTTAACTTTAAAAAGCTTGCCTCTAGCTTCTAGACACCACTGTCTGATATGAGTCAGCAGTGTGCCCTTATTGCCATGAAGGTTAACTGCATATTGGGCTGCATTAGTAGGAGCATTGCCAGCAGATTGAGAGAAGTGATTATTCTCCTCTATTCGGCACTAGTGAGGCCTCATTTGGAATACTGTGTCCAGTTTTGGGGCCCCCCCCACTACAGAAAAGATGTGGACAAATTGGAGAGAGTCCAGCGGAGGGCAATGAAAATTATTAGGGGGGCTGAAGCACATGACTTATGAGGAGAGGCTGAGAGAACTAGGCTTGGTTAGCCTGCAGAAGAGACAAATGAGGGTGTGAAGGCGGGTGGTGAAGCACTGGAATGGGTTGCCTAGGGAGGTGGTGGAATCTCCATTCTTAGAGGTTTTTAAGGTGTGGCTTGAAAAAGCCCTATCTGGGATGGTTTGGTTGGGGTTGGTCCTGCTTTGAACAAGGGGTTGGACTTGATGACCTCCTGAGGTCCCTTCCAACCCCAAGTTTCTATGATTTTATGTTTTTTGTTGGCATCATGGAAAGGGGGAGTTTTCAACAGGGTTGAGGCGGAGGATAATGACATAGCTTTGCACATATCTATGGTGAGCTCTTCTCAACTGTGGGAGAAGCAGCAAAGCATGAAGAGAAGCATGAAAGGACAGAGGTGCCTGTTTGAAAATTTGACAAGTGGGTGATGAAGACTAGCATCGTTTTCCAATTTGAGGCATGAGCCATGTCTTGATAGTGAATGACAGATGACAATAGGGTGGGAATAAACCATGAAGGGTCTTGAAAATGAAGCCCATAGCTTCTGTTTGATGCAATAGAGAAGGGAAAGCCAGTGGAAGAATTCAAAAAGAGGGATGACATGGTCAAAGCAACAGAGTAGAAAAATGATCTTGGAGCAACATTATGAACATATATGTATGAGCAGGGCAAAATTCCATTCATCAATGCCAGAAAAAAGGAGGTTGTAGTAATTGAGATGCAAGATGATGAGAGCCTGGATGAGAGTTTCAGCTGTGTGGATAGAGAGGAAAGGCCACATTTTAGGCCTTATTTGCGCATGGAGTTATTCAATACCAAGGATAGCTATTCTTAAATAACTCCGTGTATGGACACTCTTTTCTGGAATCAAGCTGCCTTGTTCCTTTTAGCTTAATGTATTTGAATGCTAAACAGCTAAGCTCCCTTTGTACTCCAGCCCTGTTATGCAGAAACTGTTGGTGAGATTTAGACATAGCCTAGATATGAGGACCTAGTGAGCGGTCCAAATTGAAGATGATGCCTAGGTTATGGGCCTCAGTGACAGGCAGTGTTGACCACAGTGATTGAGAAAGGAAGTAGGGGCAGGGTTTGAGGTGGAGGAAAGATTAAGAGCTCTGTGGTGCAATATATATGCATGCATCACATGTGTGGAGATAATATCCATGTGAAAAAAATCACTCACTTTCGTTCTCTAGCCCAGGGACTTATTGTAACTTTCCAAATGCCTGAGTAACTCCAAATAGCTGCAGTTTATTCTCCTACAACCCCCACCCTCAATATGAAATTTTCCATCAGAAGTACACATCCCAAGATCTAGGACAGGCAAGATTTAGTCCTGCATCAGTAATAACTTCTCTATGTATAAAATATCTGATTTTGAAGTCTGATATTTCACAGTTCTGCAAGTTAGAAGCAGGAGTTTTATTTTACTGGGAAGGAGAAATTCCCAGCTTCACAATGGGACTCAGCAGCATTTGCCTTAAATTCCCTTAGGGTGTCTTAAAGTGACTCTTAAAAGAGACTTTTTATGTTTATAAAATCTATTTTGGGTCACTTTTATAATTTTTTATGGCTCTCACTGAATACATATAGCTGGGCTCGTGTATCTAGGGCACCTGACTTTGCTGCCAGAGAGACATGAAGCATAGCTCAAATAATATGTTTTAAAATTCTGTAAAGCATTCACAGTGGTGTGGTATAAAGCTTTTATCACTAGTCATTTGGGATGACCTTAATACCTCACCTGTGGCTTTGATGCTTTTAAATATTGCATTCATGCCAAACTCATGAAAATAAAACTTTGATGCCACACTTCGGAGCCTGTCTCCTTCTCTACACATCTTCACTTATAAAGCAGTGCCTACAAACTCTCCTAAGCTATGCACACAAGTGCAGTTGTTGGCCAACTGTTAAGAGATTGCATTACAAAATTGATTGCATATGCATAAGATACATTTTTAAAACCTGTCACAACCAATTTTCACCAAACCCCCTAAAGGTGTATCTGAAGCTGATGGTTGTCTCCCTGCCATTTTCAAGTTTCTGCTACCTCTATGCATTTTCTAGAGCTCTGCAGGTTTTTTCTTATGATGGAGAAAGTGTGTTATTTGACTCTTTGTGCTTCATTTGAAACATTTGAACCTGAAATTTTGACTAAAAAATTTCCTCTCAATCTGACAACAAACCTGTAAAATTTCAGCACAAAAGGTAAAATACTGAAAAAGATATAAAGCAACTGCAAACAATCTCTTATTTTGGAAACACTTGTCTAACCTTGACATCACAGTACACTCTGTCTGCAGGAAAATGTACGCGTGCTTTAGTTGTGAATTAGTTTACTTATAGGCAACATGACAGAAGTGAGTTTTAGGAAGAATTTGAATGAAGAGAAGGTAGTGGTTTGGCACAAAGGGATTAAGAAGGCATTCTTTGCATGGCAGTTAACATGGAAAAAGGCATCAAGGCATGGAAAAAGGCATGAAAAAAAGTATCAAGGCTGCCATCACTGTGGAGAAGAGAGGGAAGCGGAGAATGAATGCAAAAGAATAAAGTTGGCGCGCTGGGTTTTGGCATTGGGATGAAGGGCCTTGGAAGAAAGCAGAAGTGTGAATTTGAAATTTGCTGTAATAAGGAATGGGTGGAGAGATCTGAGGAGGATAGGATGCAGTATAAATTATATTTTGAATCAGTCTTATGTCTTATCACTACACATAATAATAACAGACAAATATGTAAATGCAACTAGTTCTCCCCTGTTTTACACATTCGTGATTCTAGAATGGATAATAGCCACTATAAACAGTGATGTGCCTGGACAGGATCCACCCTTTGCCACTTAAAGAATATTTAAGTTACTGTACCATGGGCCTGATCCAAAACCCAACGAAGTCAAAGGAAAGTCTCTCATTGCCTTATTTATGTATTTACTTAAACAAAGAGTAAATCCAAGTCTCTAGATGCTCCTGCCATAACTTACAAGAACAAAATTAAACTGCCTGCAAAACACCAAACTCCTGTTCCCCCCACAATTCTGATTTTCCTCAAAAACCAACCTCTGCAGCAGCCAGTGTAAATAGATGCCTTGCAGAATGCCCTGAAGATCCATGGGAAGGCTGTGCTAGACTGGGGGAAGCCTGTTCCACAGCCGAGTGCTCCTTACCCAAATGCTGTAGTGACTGCCTCCCCCCACTTGTAAATCACAGGCATTCAGTGTGGATGCCTTTGCTGATCACAACTGTAACAGCATGGCTTTAGATCAGGTCTTCAGTGAATGGGAGTGATAAATTTAAAAAATGCACTGGTGTACTGTAGTATATTATCTTCATTTCTACATAAGGTATCATTTTTATACTACAGATGGCAAAGTCATGGATGAATTATGATGATACATTTCATGTGGAAAAAGTAAACATTTTATCTCGTGGTTACTACTTTCATATAATTCATGCTACATCAAATATGGGGACTGCAACACTTTATTTTCAGATTTTAGAAATGCTTGACTTTCTATACATATGTTTGGGTTTGGTATACAGCACAACTGGATTTTTTCCACCTATCCAAAAAGGGGAGGGTGTTTTAAAGAGAAACACTGAATTTTGGAATTGGTTCATTCCAATGGTAAGACCAAGCATTCCGAAATATTTTTGTTATGGAATCAAGCGTGTGGAATGTGATGTGTTCTGTGATGGCTTTGGGCCTATGGAGGGTGCCCCCAGATTGGGAAAATCTTTAGCATTGGGGAGCCAACTAATTTATGATCCTTTTGTGCCTCTGGAGAAGTGCAAAGGTGCTGTATCATGAGAGACTGTAGAGCCTCACTTCCCATTTAGCTTGCTGAGTCATGCTTTTCTAATTTTTACCAAAACTTTTTGATTGTTTAGTGCCACTCAGTGAAAGCTGTGGACCATTTGACCGGACATACACAGAGCTCGATTACACAATGTAGGCATCGCCCTTCCTTACGACTGGTGTGGAGCAGCACCACAATAGAGATGCTGCAGGAGGAATTGTACATCAGTAGGGCAGAATTACTTCCCGAGTTCCCCAATGTTATACTCCCTGCCTATGGGCATGGAGAGGTTAAGGAGAAAGGGGTGTTAATTGGCCCTTATAATCCTTACCCCTGCCCTCCTCTTTTATTCACTTCTTATTTTGAGGCACTGTGGACATCCAAGGAGAGCAAGATATATCTTTTGGAGCTTCCCTGATTACAGTATGCTTGACCTGGCACTTTTACAGGCCACACAAAGTTTGGAGAGACCCTGTGTGACACTGTAAGGGCCAGGCACAATCTGTCCAGTTGTAAATATATCACTGATCCTACTTGCCAAATGACCCACAAAGAGGCTAGAATGATGAAAAGTATAGAGAAGTCATTAAATGTCTTCAGAACAGAGTGGCTGCCCATAGAAATTCTACACTTTTCCCCCTCACCCCTCTTGCAAAATATTTTGTTTCCAAGCAGGGCAAATGCAAGAACTGTGGATTTTAGAATGATGAATGTGGGCCTGATCCTGCTTCCATTAAGTTGATGGCAAAACTTCCATTGACGTCAATGAGAGCAGGATCAAGCCTCTAACTTAGACATGTGATTGGAACAGCATAAAATGCTGGCTAATAGCAATAACATTAAAACTCTAAATGTACTAAGGATATTAGATTAGGAAGGACGGATTTCAATTTACTGTAACAAAGAGCCATCCTCTTGTTTTCAGCGTTAGAATAGCAGTTTCTTAAAGAAATGCCATGGTAAGGTTTTATGACACATGTGAATGGAAGATGACTTAAAATACGCTGAGAGGAAAATTCAAACCATTAGTGTACTTGTTACATTTTTCAATTATGTTTGATATACATATGTTTGTTACAGTACTAACAGTGCCCCTTGTTGCTGGGGTAGTCTTAGCCCTTGCTTCTTTGTGGTTGCCTATGTTTGACAGGATATGCAGAAGCATGATTCACTGCGGAGAATTATGAAGACAGATTTCACTGCAGTGAATTATCATTTTTTCTGCAGTGACATTACTGTTTAGATATGAAAAGTAATATGTCATGATAAAGGTCTTATGATGTACTCTTCTGTTGTTCTGGTAAATCAGGAAAAAAAATCAATTTAGGCACTTCTGTACTGGCCTCAGCTATGGTAAATCAATTTAGCATTGCATTTAAAAGAGGTAGTGTTTATTTCATTTAGAAACTGAATTGCATTTAGTGATCTTTACATTATAAGCATAATATAACATGTATAAGTATTAACAATAAAGGACAAACACACATCATTGTTTACAGAGATGGAGATGCAAAAATTAACAGTTGTGGTCTGTGTTTTGTATAGCTGAATAGTATTGTCATGTTTCAAGGTTACAGGATTGAAACTGTCAGGATAACAAGAGTACAGATTTGTTCAATGTTATGTATGTTGGATTTTAAGCATGCAAAAGGAAACCCACTGACTCTATTCCTTTTTGAGCTTTCCTGCAGTAAAATGCAAAGGGTTTACAGTCCTGTGGTTTTGCTGATCTAATTCTGTGATATCTTTTTTTTCGTTTTAGGGTGAGTTTTACAATGAAATACCATGAAATGCATAATGTAAAGAAGCGATCACAAGATTAAAACAAAAATTCAGATTGTATAGTCTATATTTATGTAAAAAAGGGACAAGACAATATATTTACTATAAATACTTTTTCTATCAGTTGAAATAATATAGGTTTGTAATACAATAAGTACTAAATCAGAAAATTGTCATTTTAATATAACACCAAGGTTGTTAGTGTAGGTTTTTGTTTTGATGCTAATATTTTATTTTGTTTCTCTGGTTCTCATAACTGATAAAAAGGAAGAAGTTTGAAATCATAAAATATATTTATGACACAAATTCCAGAAGTTCTATAAGTAATGATGAATTATGCTATATACCCACACACTGACCTGAGAATAATAACCTGAAAATAGACCTTTTTAAGTATAATTAATACTCTCCTGTATGATAAAATAAAAGACAGAGAGAAATGGGAAGTTAGCAGCGATAGCATTACTGTGCAAGCATGTTTGTTGTAGTGCAGGGTTGTATTTATTCAATTGGTTGAGTTGTTACCTAGTTTTGCAAACCTCTACTGATGTAAATAGTCCTGTTGAAGCTCTCTGTGTTCTGTGATGGTATGTGCAAAAAGGGTTGTTTATATCAATTGATCAAGTAAATTCACTTTACCTCTCTACCTATAAATCTGTATATTCATTAGTTATACTTCAGAATCATTACCTAGTCTACAGTGGCTTTTTTTTTTTTGGGCGGCGGGAGGGGCGGGGGACACATGAGTTATCAGTGAAAGTTATTCTTATCTGTAATATGTTGGACCTTATATCATTTTTCATCCCTGTATGAACAGTGGAAATTAAGCATATTTTCTGATAACCAGCTGGGCTTTTGATTTAGTAGGATTGCTATTTCAGCCTACTTTGCTCTCTAATTGGATAAACAAAGATATAAATCAACCAAGAAAGAACTATCTTTGACACTACAAAAAATCCAAGTGTTGATACAGAAGAAAGTGTTTTAATAGTTTCTCAGCGCATGTATGTAAGCCATCATAAGAATTGTTAAATATCTCTAACTAAAGAAGGGTTGCAATTACAAATCTTTGTGAGATTACACCTCTTTATAAATGCAAATTAAATAAACATCAGTGAGAGAGACTTACTCTGATCCCCGTGGGAACAAATCAAGCAACAGAAAAGAAACAGTTAGTGACATAATATTGAAACAGCAGGGAAAATATAATTGCTGATCAATAAAAGAGCCTCTTATGTTGTTAAAAAGTGATTACAGATGGCAGCTCAGGAGAACGTTTCGAACTAGACTTTCGTTCACAAAATTAAATTAATTTTAATATTATGAAAAACAGTTCCAAAACCAAAGACTAAAAGTTTAAAAGCAATCTAGTAAAGTCAATATCTGGCTAATCATCTATTTCTGAATGAGTATACTTGTTTGTAGTTACACAGGTTAACTAGATCAACCAGAAGAAAAATCTGACGTAGAAATCTTCAGTGAATTTCTTTTGCTTCTCCACAAGTGTGTTCTTTTCCCTTAATCTGCCCACATGGAAGCTCCTCTGAGATCAGATTTTGAAGTGTGGGAAAGGCAGGAGTCCAGAAGGGTAGAAGGGGAGAGAGAAATAAATGCTTTCCACAGAATCCTTCCATCTACCCTAGCAGAACTTTTAATAGAGCCATGCAATTGTAGGACTGGAAAGGACCTCGCAAGGTCATCTACTCCCATCCCCTGCACTTATGGCATTATCAAGCATTATCTAGACCATCCCTGACAGTCATTAGTGTCTAACCTGCTCTTAAAAATCTCCAATGACAGAGACTCTACAACCTTCCTAGGCAATTTATTCCACGGTTTAACTACCGTGACAGGAAGTTTTTCCTAATGTTCAACCTAACCCATCCTTGCTGCAATTTAAGCCCATTGCTTCTTGTCCTATCCTCAAACATGAATAAAAACAATTTATCTCTGGCCTCCTTGTAACAACCTTTTATGCACTTGAAAATTATTATCATGTTCCCCTTCTGTCTTCTCCTCTCCAGACTAAACAAACCCAGTTTTTTCAATCTTCCCTCATAAGTCATGTTTTCTAGACCTTTAATCATTTTTGTTGCTCTTCTATGGCCCTTGTCCAATTTGTCCATATCTTTCCTGGAATGTGGCACCCAGAACTGGACACAATACTCCAGTTGAGGCCTAATCAGCACAGTGGAAGAACTATTTCTTCTATCTTGGTTACAGCACTCCTGCTAATAAATCCCAGAATGATGTTTGTTTGGTTTTTTTGCAATAGTGTTACACTGTTGACTCATATTTAGCTTGTGATCCACTATAACCCCCAGATCCTTTTCTGTAGTACTCTTTCCTAGGGAGTCATTTCCCATTTTGTATGTGTACAACTGATTGTGCCTTCCTAAGTAGAATACTTTGCATTTGTCCTTATTGAATTTCATATTGTTTGCTTCAGACCATTTCTTCAGTTTCTCCAGATGATTTTGAATTTTAATCCTATCCTCCAAAGCACTTGCAACCCTTTCCAGCTTGGCATCGTCTGCAAATTTTATAAGTGTACATTCTATGCGGTTATCTAAATCATAGATGAAGATATTGAACAGAACTGGATCCAGAACTGATCCCTGCAGGACCCTACTCAATATGCCCTCCCAGCCTGATTGTGAACCACTGATAACTACTCTCTGGGAATGTTTTTCCAAGCAGTTATGCACTTAGCTTATAGTAGCCCCATCTAGGTTGTATTTCCCTAGTTTGTTTATGAGGCAGTCACGTGAGATGGCATCAAAAGCCTTACTAAAGTGAGCAGGTTAATGCTGTCTGTCAGTAGTAGCTTACCCACTTTTCTGATCCATGCTTGCAACATGTTTGATTCACCCCAGAAAGGGTCAGGGCTATGAAGAGATGGATGAGAAGCAGGGTACCTGTCAGATGTATGGTTTCAGTGCATCTCCTACACAATCTATGCCTGTGGGGTTTCTGCCAACCCCTAGCAAAAATGTAAATCTGCTCTCCTGGCCAAATCCACAGGGCAGGGCAAGCAGAGAGATTTCAGAGGGTACAGTCCTCCTCCTATACTGCTGCCCCAGAGACATAGGGAGGAAGAGTTTGCAGTGCTGAGGTCAGGGTGACTCAAACTTGACATACAAGATCACCCTCTGTTCTAAGGCTCCTGCCATACTTTGGAACATCACTGTGACTTTATGGAGATGCAGGCTTAACTGTGAATTTCCTTTTAAATACGAATGCCCTTTTAATATCATTCTCTGTATTAGCGCTATCTATCTCACTAATTTTAAAAAATGAAAACGGTTGTATGGTACAGCTCAAAAGCAAGCAAGCGAAATACTTCTGCTCTTCTGCATCAGTTCTGAGAATGACCAGGAATGTGTAGGCACTTCAGCAGAAGGCACTTTCATTATTCTCATCGTGTTTAATGCCTATAGATATTTCAAAAGCACAGCAAGAGTGACTATAAAAATTTAAAGAAGTCTTAAAATTATACAGGTATAAAAATTAAGCATATGGCTGTTTGCTAGAGGATATGTTAATAATAATATAGCATATGGGTATCCATATGGGAAGGAATTGTCCTAGCAGTGTTTTAGAGATTTGGCTAATATATCACTACTAAGCAGCTGTAAAACACAGTTCCTTAGTCACCTGTTGATTGTTATTGTTAGTTATAAAAGGTTCTTTTCCATAGCTGCAAGGGAGGATGTAGACCAGCTATGTGTAAAGGTGGAAATTAAATATTTAGTAAATATAGTGTATTGAAATAGATTCACAAAATGTTTAAGTTGCAAGTCAGTAATAATGGGGATAGATGAATATCTGCAGAAAATTAACTGGTTCCACCACCTGGCATTCTGGCTAATCTGCATCTGTAATGGGATTAAAGGGATGCTGAGGCAATACTGTGTATAACTCTTGTTACACCAACCTTATTCCTGTACTGCACCTTAACTCTTTGATGAAAAACATACTGGGGTTCTGTCTTTTCAGGACTTTTCAGAAAGTATCACACAGAGTTAAACTCCAGAGCTATTTTATGTAAAACACTGATAAGTAGGTGTTAATAAGTCCCAGTCAGCTTCAAAGAGAGAATGCCATATAGTTTCTATTTTTATATTTTTATACAAATGTTTAATGTTCACAGAAAACATTGTAAATAGTATAAAATACTGTAAATCGAATTTGGGATACTATGAATAACTTTTAAACAAAAACTGGTATTCAGTAAATGGACTACTGTTCCTTATATAGACTTCCCCATTTTGTTGCTGTTACATATATTCACATGTGAGGTTCCAACATAACATTTACACTTCTGTCCTTTCACACACACATATAAGCACATTCTCCTTTGATCTTCTCCCAGAGTTGATTTCTTGGTTTTTACAGAGTGGCCAGAACATGTAATGTGCATCACTTGGACTCTTAATGCTTGAGCAGAAAGGCAGAGTTTCAGTCCTTTCAAAATACTTCAGAACCCTCTCAGCAAACAAACAATCTGGGGGCCTCTAGTGGCATTCCAGCCATTGGATTAATAGTTCACTGGTCCTCAGTTGCTGGTGAAACAGAAATCCGTTGCCTGCATGCGAAGTGGTATATGTACTGGGACCCAGCCCTCAAAGCAGACTAATCTCTAGGTCTTGCGTGGATCAGTTGCTAAATCCACAGGGCTGCCTTTAAGTCCTGTATTTATAACCTTTTCTCCCTGTGGCCCATTCTTCCTTCTTGGCTATGTCAGGGTTTGTAGTAGTGAAAATCACCTTATACTTGGTACATCTACAGTCATCCCCACTCCTTATCTTACAAATGAACACTAATGGATTTTCCTTGGAGGTCTGTTTACAGGTGTAGCTAATTAAATCTTATTATATTACAACCCAGGGTGATATGGTTGCAGGCTAGGCTCAATCCGTTATTAAAGAGTGGCAACAAAAACCCATGTTTCTTTCACTGTATACTTTCTGGATGTCACCCTGTCTTCTTCAAGCTCACTTTTTCCCACCATTACTGCTGATTTGATCTGTCTTGTGTTTCCTCCTGGTTTCAGTCATTCACGCACAACAGCTATTGAGATGTCTCTTGCCAAGCAGAGTTTGACATATCAATACAAATTTAAAGACTGTAACTTCAGAACAACCTTCTAGTACATCAAACATATTCCTCCTAAAATAAATGAGAGTCAGAAATGTAGCAAAATAGTCATCCCTAAGGAAATGTTGAGCATGTCCGAAATAAAGCCACTGAAACAATGTTAATGTAAGATTCAAGCTGGAAAAGAATTGATGTTGAAGAGATGTAAAACCTGTGATAGAGATAGCACATGACTTCAGCAGACAGGACACTTATGCTTTTTAGATGCTTTTGAAAGGCAGTAAACTGAGTTTTCATTACACATTTGTTAGAGTGCATTGCTAGCAAACATCAGATTATACCTTCACTGTTTTTATTAAAACAAAACATCCAAATAGTACACATGCAAATATGGGGAAGAAACTTGGTTTTGTTTTTTTTTAAGTATGCATAGGTGTTCTCAATTTCATATAAGTATCAGTAATTGTTTACATATCAAAGTAATGGAAAATTAATGATCAACAGGTAATTAGAGTTGCTTAAACCTGCCTGCTGTTGGTGGGCTCCTGCGTGCAATTAGTCAATTAGCTAGCAATTTTTAAAATTCTATAATAATAACTCAAAGAGGAGAAAGCACTTATTAAAAATAATGTTTAGAAACTGAATTTCTGTATACTTCTAATTTGATAAACTGCCCATATACTAAACATCTAAGTTTGCAAAACAAGCAGTAAAGTTGTCTGTATATATGCTGCTGCCCCTCATACAGATTGATATAGTCAGAAGCCCATAATGTTATCCCTAACCACAGGATCTCTGGGCAATTTGACAATAATTCAGCCTCTAGCAATAACTCTGGGAAGAGCATAATAGCAAGAATATTTTAGAATTTCAAAAGGTTGCTTGGTGAAAAATCATTTAAAATATCTGCCTTCTGTCTCTCCTCCAGCAAAACAATTGCAGATATGTTTTTTAATCTTACTAAATCAGAAAATCAGACCAAGTTAAACTGTGGTATGTTTTTATAGACTTCTGCTGTGCCTTTTTATTTTCTGTAGCAGTAAAATTCAACAACTCTGAATTTCTTTCAGAAATGGATTTATTTTTTTTACTGGAGTTATTTCTTTCCTCCTTATAAAAAGTGAAGTGCAATACAATATCTGGTTCAATTTGAAACATATTATTAAGTTTCTCTTAAGGCTTCAATTTTAAGCATATGCAGCCACTCGTCTAATGGTACATTTGCTAGGAAGTATTACTGTCTTGAAAAGCTAAGTTCAGACATTAGGCCAGCAAAGACTGAGCAAATTGCAGGGTAATGATTCCAGGTGCCCTGGGAGGGATACAAACTTACACTAGGCTAACAATGTCTTAGCTGATCCATCTAGTGGAATTGGGGTCAGAAAGACAAAGAGACATTTAAATACTTTTTCAGCTGGAGTCATGGAATTGTGCTATGAGACTAGTAAACTTTATGCAGAGGAAAAAGAAACAAACAGCAAAAAGCCAGCTAGCTGGTGGAAAGTCAGCAAAAGCCATTGAAGTGGAACATGTGGCTAAACCAGCTGCTCTATGAATTAGTTTAGTGACTACTCTGGGACTCTTGCTCCCCAATTAATAGAAATTAGAAATGACCTATTGTGGTTACCCTCTGTATTCTGGGTGTTGCCTGCTGATTTAAATTGGCAAATGTATAAACATTAAAATTAGTTTTGACCATGTGGTTGCCAGGGATGTCCTGTTCCCAGAGCTTCCTCAAAAGAAACTGAGGGTGGATAACTTTTCCATAGTCTTGTATAAGGTGAGAGGTCCATGTTACAATGCATTGTGCCAGGGATCTGCACTGGCTGTAGAGTAGGCTTTGGAATAAGTGAAGTATGAAGGAATGGGTACAAATTTCCAGGATAATTGCATTGAAAGATAAGAAAACATCCCTCTGTGGAGGACCCATTAACACTGTCTCTTTTTAATGTTCAAAACTTTAAAATGTACTTATACTCAGAGAAGTGATTTTGTAAAAATGACATTATAAAGTTCTACTTGTATTGGGTTTCAGTGATTTCCACACCAGATTTGCTCAGTCTACAATAAAAAGATGGGGAGTTTTTTGCCAGCCATGCAAAGTCCTGTGGGATCTTAAAGTTAAGCTGGGTTCTTCCAGGCTTATGGAGCAAGCCTTCTGCCAGCAAAATGTTATACTCAGTACATCCTTGTAACTTCAATGGGGCTGCACAAGAGTAAGTGAGGAAAAAATGTGTGTGGATACAGTGGGACTATATACATCAGTCTGTAGTTGGAATTTAAGCCATGCCTATTTGAAAAAAGTTACACTTGTTTAATTGAACTACTTTTGAATCAATCCAGTTAAACAGGTGCAGACCTCTAATTTAGATATTTTTAAACCAGTTTAATCTTAGTTTAGTACGGTTTATGGCTTGTCTTCATGTACAGCATTGCAGCTATACCACAATGTTCAAGGGAAGACGCTCCTATGCTGATGGGAGAACTTTTCCTGTCAGTGTAGTGCGTCCACCTCCCCAAGAGTTAGTAGCTGTGTCAACGGGAAAAACTTTCTGGTCAACATAGTGCTGTCTACCTGGGGAGTTGTGTCAGTATAGCTGCGTCACTGAGGGTTGTTGGTTTTTCACACCCCTGAGCGATGTAGTTATACCGATATAGGTCTGTAGCATAGACCTGGCCTTAGCTAGAGTTGGTAAATTACTGAATAAAGCTAAACTAATTTAAGCGAGGACTTAATTAGCTTAGGTGGATTTACATCAGAGGTGTGCACCGGTTTAGCTAGATTGGTTGTAAATCAGTTTTAAATCAGTGCAAAGTTTCTCCTATAGGCACAACTCTAGTTAAATAGTTTTGTTGATGTGTAAATCAGAAACGAATCCAGCTTGGGTGCTGTCAGTAGTGAAAAGCATTAAAACTTACTTTTGTCACTGACGAAAGGGAAATATGCGTTTGAATACACACCAAAGGGCCAGGTCCTCCCGGCTGGCTGAACTGTGCTTGGCACAAGTTTGTTTCTGGGAGATAGTAAGGGGGTGGCATTAAGCTACTTTTGAGCTCCCTAACAGTTTTATTTTTAAACAGTTTTAGAAAAAAGACAGGTTAACATGTTTTAAAATAATGCTGAGGCTGTGTTGTAGGCTATTGGCCACTTCACCGTTGGCATAAATCCACTGGAGCAGTTTGGCTCCACTCAATCTGCACTGCCAGGAGAGTGAGCATCTGCATAGCCAGAGGGTAGCCCCTAAATAGCCCTCACCTCCACAGATTCCCTGAGAGCCTCGTCATTTCTGGATGTCCCCTGAAGTTCACTCTGCATCAGAGAAAACCTAGAGGTCACCATCATGAATGATTCTGGTGAGCCTGTGCAAGGAGATTCTCATAGGGGTTTTCCTCCCTCAAGCTGCCTCCCAGAGAAGGGGGTAATCAAGTAGTCTTTCCAATCTCCCCTGATCACCACAGGTTCAAGTCTCTTCTGCATAGCTAGACTCGGATAAGAATATTCTTTGCTTTAGTTGCTCTCAAAATAGAGCAGCATCCTCTAATGTCTGAAATTGTAAGAATTATATTTCCCCCTGACCGTCCTACTGCCGGCCCACATGTCCATTATGATACTTTTTCTCAATGCATATGGATCTTCTGCAGTACATTCTAATTCAGGGTTACCATAAGGTTTGGGATAGATTTGATATTTAATTGTTTCTGTTTCTTCAGCCCAATATAGTTTTCAGATCATTGTCCATAATAATATTTTACAATATTTGGTCCTTGCTGATTTCTGTACTGAGCACTGTTGAAACCACCGAGTTCATAGACTCAAATAGCCCATTCCAGGAAAGCAAGAAGTCTTGCATTTTACATATCTGCCTAGCATGATTGGAAAAATTCCTCAGCTGATCCCTTTGATTCATGAGACATCAGATTCTGTTTCTTAACTGTAATTCTGAGTCCTACTGTTTGTCCTGAAGGTATGGCCTGCATTTTTTACACTAGCCCAGTGTGTTTGTCCCAAATATCCAGCAGCTGCTTTAAGAAACCTGTATCAAGGGTCATTAGTCCAAAGGAAGAATGACTTTATATTGCTCAAGGTATGCACTCAATATGCATCTGCCTGATTCATCTGCATTGCAGTAAAAAAACACCCTGAGAATTTGTGTTTGTTTCTAGGATAGACCTGCATGAAATGTGAAGGTAAACTTATCTGAATGAAACTGTCAAACCAGTTAATTCACTTGTGCTTTTAGGAAGAACTATCCAGGACATAATATGTCAAATACACAAAGCTGTGGCTGACAGGAATGAGGGACTATAAAATGATTTGACATACGCTTTCTGAACACCCTTCATTCTGAAAAAAGAAATAGAAAGATAAGCCTTTAGGAACAAAGTATCTAACGGCATTGGCTATTGTGTCTTTTTAGTCTTCACAGTGCTCAATGCTGACGGTTAAGTCTCTTTTCACCACTGATATGGCAAGACCCTTTGAGGTACTGTATATACAGAGAGAGATTTCACCTTTCATTGCCTTGTATTATTTGCCCTCCACTGAACTGTGTGCAGAAAGGTAGATTGTAAAAGACAGTGCATGACAAGGCAAGATTTGAATTATTCAGTCCAGCAAAACTAAAGAGATTCTATAGTTTCTGCACATAATTATGCCAGTGTAAGAAGCCCTTTGGAGGGAGATGTTGGTAGGAAAAAAATGAGGACTTTTTTGAAATGCCACATTTTAAACAAACACCTGCGTACAGTTATAATAACTAGTGTAATTGTAAGGAGGCATGCAACTAAATGAAGTATAAAAGTGCCATGGTCATTTTAAGATTAGGAGTACATTAAATTACAATGCTTTCTGCAATTTTTGTAGAAATCAGATAGTGAATAAACAGTAAGCCTACTAATGAGAAGAGATCCATTTTCTGAAAATATGAGCTTTCCCTCCAACTGCTGTAGACTTGTTTTAATATCACTGATCAACAGAGCTGAAATCCTTACATAAAGATATTCCATCCTTTATTCTCTCACTCTAAGTTTATGTGTAAATATTCATACTTGTTAAAGAAATAAAATCATTGCAAGGTAAAAAGTACAGTCTCTGTAGCCCAACGATAAACTGCAATAATAAGAATAAACCTTTTTAAAAGAATTAATTAAACTTGCTGCTTCCCAAACCAAATTATTCAGCATAACTATCTTATGTGAATAAAGGTTTAAGGGAAAAAAAAGTTTTAGAATCAAGAGTGGAACGGATTGCTACTGTACACTAACTCTCCTGCAAAGCTAGTGAAAGGATTGCATTTCATTTCCCTTTTTAATCTTAGTGAAAAGCTACTCCCTAGAGTTTGAACATGCTCCATAGGTGTCCTATTTTCCTATTATTTGCCTCTACATGCTTCTCCTCTTCACCAGGCTTTATGATACATCCAGGTTTCCTACATCAGTGGTCAAAGAGAAACAATATTTTCTCACACTTATTATTATTTAGAATCTCTTTTGTTATGGATGAGAGTATGTCCAAGGGATGCTTTTCCCAGGACAACGCTAACATTTTGGCAATCTGCCTCTGCAGGCAATCGGAACTTCACATCTCTGAGAGTGACACATACAACCCTGAAAATCTTTCTTTTCTACACTTAAATGCCAAAGAAGGTCAGTAAAAAAATAAGTAGGTGGAAAAAAGTATAATTCCTGCAGTTACATGGAAAGAGTGATAACAGCTGCAAAACAGCGATGCTCAGCTTTGAAGAAAACAGTATTTTGTAATTCCTGCCACACTTCTCGGGCTTTCTGCGGAAAAACTTGGTATGTCAGCATGTTGAAACTAAACATGCAGAAGAGAATGATGTGGTAGTAAATAAGGAATCATGAAGAACTATGAATGATGTATAGTAACCTGAGCATAATTCGTGGAAATGAAATATGATGTAAAGGCTTTATCATATATAAGAGAGGTAGCCTGTCTAGTGACCAGCTGAAACGATGGCAAGTCAGAACACCTGCATTTTATTCCTGACTCTGGCCAAACCACTTAACATCTTCAGTTCTCCAGTTAAAAATGGAGATAATAGCCATATTTTAATGTGCTTTGAAATTCATGTATGAAAGACATTATGTAAGAAAACAACCCTTCCTCAATCAATTATTATTCTAATTAAAGCTTTATGTTAGAGCAGTATCAAAAGCACCCAGTCAAGATTGTGATCACGTTGAGTTGGGTGCTGTGCTAATCCAGATAAAGAGACAGTCCCTGCTCCAGAGAGCTTACAATTTTAAAAGACACAAGAACAAATGAGAGGTGGTATAAGGCAATGTAAGACAGGCATAGGAACATGCTGATGATTGACACAATATAATTAGTTTTTATATTTTATTGTGCCTTATTGTTTTGTTTTGTTTTAAAGGTAAAGTGAGGGGGAATGGCAGAAGTAGGGGAATAAATAAGAAAAAAGGAAAAATGGGGAAAGAAGGGAAATACTGTCGTTGATTTCAGTGGTACTAGTTCCATGTGTAAAAGCTTTCAGGATCCGGCCCTAAGTGCCAAATATTATTATTTACGTATTATATTTACAAATAAAAAATGGGGAGTCATTTTTCCTGTATGAAGGATATGTTTCTGTAACTCTTAAGCTCTCTTCCCTGGTACATATTGTAAGAAGACACTCAGTTATACTCTTCAGTGAACTTCAAAACAGGGTGAATTCAATGACAAGAATGCAAAACAAGCATACCAAGAAAACCCTTCATTTCATGAGGCTCAGGGCACTCGGATACCAACAACAACACCTGAAATAATGACGTCAAAATGTTATTGTAGCTTTTAATTTTGCTTTTATAATACTTTAATGGGAAACTGCGTTTCGTAGTACGTTGACATTTATTCCATGTTTCTGAAGGATCATTTTGTTTTAATGAACTTTGTGGAATAGCATTTTGTAGATTTTGTCTGTGATACCATGTTATAAGAGGAAAAAGAACAGTGCAAACGTTGGTAATAGACCAACACCACAAAATAGTTGTATCCTCATTTCTGTTGACAAAGAATATGGAATTCAACCTTTTCTTCTCTCCCCCACTCCCAAAATTAGGACCTGGTCCTGCTCTCATTAGAGCCAATGGAATCTTTGGAACTGGCTTTTGGAGCAGAATTGGGCCCCACCACAGCAGTACATTTGTAAAGCAATTTTCAAAACTCAATGCCAGTTCATCAGTTCAGAACAACCCTGTAATCCTATAATAAAACAGTATGTATACAAGGCAGAAGGAAATCAACTTCATTTTAGTCTTTGACATTGTGTGAATGTAACTGAAAGGGTTTGTTGTATAGCACTTCAGTACAGTTACCCTGTGATCAGCTCTGTGGCCAAAAGGGACGTTTTACCAGTTTTATTTTTCATTCATTTTATTGAAGATTAGACTTACTTTGTATTTCCCTCCCCATGTCTCTCTCGATATATAGCAGGGGAGAAAAGTAAAGGCATAGCAATACTCTCACAGAGACAAGTCAATAGGAGAATCTTTTAGAATCCACATTGTGTATGTGTATACATATTTATACATATATGTAATTATTAATGCACTTATTTCACACTATCCTTGGAATTACAACATACAGCTCAAAGAAGGGATGAAGGAGAGGAATGACCATAATAAGAAGAAAAGAGAAAGAGGAAATAAAGCAAAATAGAAGTCTGAGATCTTCACTGGTGTTTTGTACTTACTTAATTTTTTCCTATATTGAGTTGTTTTTAAGTTCCAGGAAAATTTCCCAAATATTTTAAAACTTTCTCAATTTATCATTAATTCAATCTGTTAGCTCCTTTTAAAATGTTGTCTCCTTGATTGATAGTCCTATTCTCCAATATATTGAAGGAACCTATGTAGATGAGTGATATCAGCTTCTTGAATTCTTCCATCATGGGGGCAGGTTTGCCCTTGTGGAAGAGGTAGATTAATCTAGTCCCCCAAAACTGTTGACTTCCCAAAATATACTTGAAACTGGGGATTCCATGTGAATAGCCCTTGTCTTTGTACTGTAGCTTTCTTGATCCATGGTAGTTTTAGGCATTTGTGTGTTTTGAGATATCCTGAAGTTATGTTAAATTCTTCTCATTACCTTTTGTCTGTTTTATCTAATTTAATTTAGGCATTTACACTGCTCTCATCATCATGGTATATGAGCCTCTGTGAAAGAGATGTAGTATGAACAAACAAAAACAGGATTTCATGAAAATTAAAAGTAAAAGTTGCATTGGTGCTTTTCCACATGAGCATAATAAGTCATGGTTTTTATCTGTGAAAGTTGTTTCACAAACAACAGATTTATTCCCAGAAGCCCCTGCTTAAATGGCTTCCACTATTTACATTAATGCAATTTAAAACTTATTTGATATGTACTTTATAACCCCTAATCTGAGGAAATTACAGGCCCTTTTAGTTTAATTTAATAGTGTCCTACGGTCATGGTGGTAGAGAAGTACAACTGAAGGAACTGTTAAAGTATTGCTTATTTAAAACCAGAATCAAAAGGATAAGACTGTAGAAAAATAGAACTAGAATCATCAGTAAAGATATCCTTTAAAGGTGAGGGGTAAATATTTTTTCAATGGACTATCTTTTTTGCTTCTTTGATGTGTAAAGAGTTATTAGTTGGTTTTTACTTTTAAAATATCATACATGTCAAATTTAATCATCTGTTTTGGCTGTAGGATATCTGTGGGGGGTCTCAGAGCATCTGTACTTTTAACTGAAAGGTTAGGGGGTTCTAAATCTTTAATAAAACATCCTTTCTATAGAATGTTCATTAGTCACTGGCACTAAATACGTATTAAGAAAACTTGTTTGAAATAATCTCACTGAAAATCCATTCGCTCTCAATTGCTCATCCTCTGTTCTTGATTCTTGTGATTTCACAAGTTCTTTAGTGAATTTCTAATGGAGGAAAGGATGAACCCTTTGTTCTTTTATGACAAGAACTTTCAGGCCGCCTTTATGCATCAGAAAGAAGCTAAAAGGCACATACCACTTTTCCCTTTTGAAGATCACTTTTAAAGCCTTTAGCTATGAACTCTGATAAGATTGGCTGCAAGTGGTACCCACTTTCCACATTTGGCCAAGCAATCACAATCTTTCTTATATTTTTGATGTACCATTGTCTTCATTATTCCAGTACTAAAAGCCAAATCATCCCCCTTCAAGAAAACTAAAAATGTATCTCTGGGAACTTACTTCCTATTATTTTCTCGTTGTATTTCCATCCATTAAAAACTTTCTGTACATCCCTGTGCTGCTAGGCTCTGACTAAAGAGGTGTGAAGAGGCCCTCAATAAAAGAGCTGCTGTGTTCAGCACCTGCACAGAAACTATTCTGTTGTTCTATAGAGTGTGGAGGTATTTGCACATTGTTCCTCAATGCAAGTACCATTGTATGCCTACACTGGAAAGAAGGGAAATGTGCCTACAGGTGGTGGTGGGGATGGGTGGGGGAGGTAGAGACAGGGAGTGGTCCAGAAGTAATGGCTTCAGAATAATCCTATGCATGTGTAAGATTCTCCAGATCTTTGGCTATGTAAATGAAGTAAATGGACTTATGCCAAATTACATCAGGTTAGAGTCCAGCTCAGTGTTTGTGGTGTTCATTTCAGTAAGCTCATGGTGCCGTTATGAAATATTGCTTTACAGGCGGTGTGGAAGAACTGATCTTAGGTGAGAGTGAGAACAGAGGATATCATAAGGAACAGCCGCAGACATGGAATGCTTTTGATGTTTTACATACAACATTATGTCTTACAGGCAACTCCATATCTTATTGCATAGGCTAAGCACACTTGTCCTGCTGAATTATAATGCTGCAAGTAACCAAGCACCATATTCAGCAGCCCTACAGGTGGCTCAATGATGATCTCTCTCTGGTACCTCATCCATACTCTTGTGGGATCAGGCCCCATTATTCCAGCAAAACTCATATTGAAATCAATGGAAATGATAGTCTGAATATAAAGTGCTGCATGGGGTGCTTAGATTTACTCTTTTCAAAATTTTCTCATGGAATAACCCATTTTTTTTAACATTTCCTGCGATGTGTATGACAAGCACTTACTTTTGCTTTAACAAGTAACTACTGATCTAAAACATTAATATAAAGAAAAGGAGTGTCAATTTGATCTTATTGAGATAAAGTGTAGACAGAACTATTTTACATAATATTCAGCCAGTGGGGATATTTCATTTTTAGTCCGTGCATCATTGGGGAACATTAGTACCAAAGTTGTCTGTTGAATTACCAAGGTCTATTCAGCCTCATGCCCACTTGGGTATTCCTTGACATGATTATCTTTTCTGAGACCTTTGCAGCCTCTGAAGCAAGATGAAAACAGACACCGATCTCTCTGTGAAGTTATTTGAAGTGAGCAATAGTGTAATAAAATATCCTAATGGATAAGTTCTTTATTATACCTTTTGAGTGCTTCAGGAGATAGGTTTCCTGATGACGTATTATATTGAGGAGGGCTGTGTAGATATTAGCTGACAGTTGCTGCGTGGGAGTTGTAGCACCTGGCATTGCCACCCGTTACCAGCACATCACTTCTAAAGTGTGACTGATCTATAATACTTCAGAGAAAGTGCACCCTTCATTTCCTTCAGAATTAACGTGCCTTCCACATGGCGGGATAATGTGCTAAGTATTGTTTTCAACAGTTTTGTCTTTTACCTTTATTAAAACTAAAAAAAAAAGAGAAGCAAAAACATAATGTCTCAGTTATTATTAATGAACATTTTATCACTGAGATTTCTAAACCACTGTATTAAAAATAGATTTTTCATTGCAACATTTTAGAAGATTTGTTGTATTCTACTACTAGACAAATACATTTAGAAAACAGTTAAATACTCTATGCAAATATGGTTTCCTAACATCCCTAGACACTTTTTTTAATAAAGCTGCTAAATATAGTATACCTAGTTAATATATATAATGAATATACCTAGTTAATATATAAGTAACATACCTTGTTAATACCTAGTTAAATACAGTATACCTAGTGCAAGATTTATCTTATTTAGTCTTGATATTAAGATTTTGGTTGTTGTCAACCTTATAGCATGTTCAATGGATTTATTAATCTGAAGGGTTTGCAACCCCAATGGAAATAGAGTATGCAAACTGGGACAGGATAGATAAAACTGGCAGGACAGCTGAACTTCCTATATAAATTTATTGTCAGTGTAAATATATACTGGGGAAATAAGATGCAGCTAAATTACCCAATGAAAAATTCAGGAAATCTGTGTGTGGGTCCTATTGAAATGGCAAAGCACTATGGTAATAGTTTTGATACAAAGAACTCATAAAGCTCCTAGTGGAGCAATGCAGCAATTTTCATGGCAGCAGCAAAATCTTCCAGCACTGACAGATTATACTATGGAGATCTGTTAAATACTTAGCCTTGGTGAACACTAATGGTTTAATGCCATTTTAGGCACTTTTTTCAGAGGACTTGGTTGTATGTAAGTATTGATGTAAATAGTTGATTTCTAACAGGTTTTTTATGTTACAGATTTGATTTTTGAAAAGTGGTGTTGAAATCTTGCAATGTGGAATATTAATTAATTTAACAAAATGCATCTTTTAAAAGCATTAACTAAAAAATGTACAGTCATGATACGGCGTTTACTAAAACGGGACACCAAATGTGTTAGTATTATTTTGCTTTTATAGCTGTTATATCTTTTATTACTCCACCTGTAATTGGAGCCATTGACACATTCAGGATAAGGAAAGCACAGCATACCTTGATCTTGTTCTTTTTTTCTCTTGAAAAGATTCTGAAGATAATGAGTAATTACTCTTCTGTCCTGAGAACTCTTTCTTGTAGGGTGTCTCAAGGTTCTCTTCTGCCATCCCTCCTGCTCAGTGTGTAAATGAGTTCCCTAGGAAATGATGAGTCATTCTGAGTTGCAGTAGAATCTGCTTCTTCTTTTCATTGATATGGATAGAGCAGTTTCTCTACTTTTCTGGTGTCTAGCTAAGACAGGGGCCTGGAAGTATGCACTGTATTGTAAACCCAGGTCTGTGGGACCTGGGCTTGTAGACTTAATGTGTACATCTAGACTGTAATAAAAGATCCATGGCTTCGTCATGGCTCGTCGGGATCAGCTGATTCAGACTCAGGGGGCTCGGGCTGCAGGACCATAAAACTGTAGTGTCCTTTTGGGCGTGGACTTGATCCTGGACTTCTGGACTCACCCTCCTCGCAGGGTCTCAGAGCCTAGGCTCCAGCCCAAGCCCGAGTCATTTGATCTGGGCTCTGAGACTTGGTGCCACGGTTTTTTCATTGCAGTGTAGACCCAGTGTTTCCAAGCCTGTGTTTGAGCGGCCACTCTGTAAATCTGTAGGACCTGGGTCTCATAGTGTGCTAATGTGTCTATACTGCACTTTGCAGATCTTCTGTCTCAGGAGGGAGGCTTGAGATGTGTCCACACTGCAAAATGACAGGGTTTGGACCTGAGTCACAGTGAGAGTCAGGCTCTAACTCACTTCCTTCACAGGATCCTAGGACCTGGGTCCTGCGTTTTTGTTGACCTAAATCAAACTGATTTGTGTGTGGAGAGAAGGGAACTTGGCCTTAAACCTGAGTCAGAGCCTGGGCTTAGTGTGTAGTGTAGCCCAAAGAGGCTCCCTGGTTGATGCTCAGTCCTTATCAGACAAAAGTGAGGCTAGTTGGCTTAGAGGAAACATCCAGAGGGTGAAAATGATACATTTTTTCCTCCTTCTGTTAGTAAAATGCTCAATGTAAGTGTATTGTTGTACTGATGGCTGCTTTGAAGTGATCCAATAGCAGCAATATATTTGGCTAGGAAATTGCAACCTTTCTTCTCCAGGATGGTCCTCACCACATTAAAGTTCAACTTTCATGTTATCCTAAAGAAATCCACCCAAAATCTTGTGTTTCATACAAAACTTAGTGTGTGCTTCTCAGAATATTAACATTTTCATTCATATTAATCTACAAAAATCTACACAAAAGCTTTGTGTTTGGTCCTAATCCTCTTTAACTTCTCATTGCAGAAATGATACGGCACTGTTCAGTGGTCTTGATGGTATTTTGTTATTCTAGCTTTTCTCCTCTCTGATTTCTTGCAATGGAGTTCTTGCTGGAGGGTGATTGTTTCTGTGCCCCATCCCCCATCAATTGCCTGCCACTGGTGGCACCTTGATCTCTCCTGTTCTCTGCCTGTGGGAGAGCACACGGTTTAGTCTCCAGAGGACTGAAATGCTTTTGTCAAACTAAATGCTTTAGGCTCAATATGGGTATATCTGGGTGAAAATTAATGGCCTGTGATATATAGGAGGTGAGACTAGATGATCTAATAGTTCCCTTTGGCTTTAAACTCTATGAAACCCTTGTCTTCATCTGTCAGCTTTAGAACAGATTAAGCCAATGTGCTGTACTTGGACCTACATCTGAAGGCCACTCAGAAATTTCAGCTAGTACAGAATGTGACTGCCAGCTAGTTTAGTGGTGTTTCATGCAGAGACCATATGATATGTGCTCCACAGTATGCTCTAGTTTCCAGCTGGTTTCCAGATGCAACTCATGATGTTGGTTTACTATAAAGCCTTATATGGTTTCATCCTGACTTCCTTAGAGACAGCTTCCCTCCTCTTGAACTATTCCAGAAGCTGAGGTCATCTAAGAGGCACTCAAGTTTACAGCCTCCAGTTTTAAAAGGCTGATGGTTTACAGAATTCCTGGGCTCTGGAATTCTCTCTCCCCACTGGTCCAGCAGTCTGCGTGGGGATCAGGGCAGGTTCATCTTATATTAGGAACTTTGAGTTTTTCAACTGACATTGAGTCAGTTTGATTTATAGTTTCTTTTGTTATGCAATTATTATTATGTATTGTTTTGAAATGTCCATGCATTGAGAGATTTTGATAAATGCATTTTATGCATCTGACAAATAAATAAGTTTAGAGTTATTTGCTTTTTGTAATACAGTGATCAGAGCTTCCATTTGCTGTTTCAGATGAGATAGCAAAATTTGTAATCTGTACACTGCATAAGGGCAACAGACCTTTCCAAAGGCCTAATGTGATAATGCTTTTATGCACATTTTAAATGGATTGTCTGCAAAAAGAAAACACTTTATGCAAAAAATGGGCTCGCTTCTCCACTCCATTGCACTGGGTTTACACAACATAACTCTATTAACTTTGATTTACACCAGCATAAAACTAATGTACTGGAATAAGGGAATCAGGGCCACATGTCTTTATTTTTGTTCTTAAGTAAACATTCCTTTCATGCCATCCCAAGTCCAGCAATTACAAAATATGTGTGATTAACAGAAAAAGAAGTTAGCTGCTTGTTGAAGAAAATTTTTGTAAATTTAAAAATAAAGTAAAATATCTTTGCATCATAAGCAAAATGGATCCAAGCAAATTGCAGATTTACAGAATAACTGTCTGGGTAAGCTCTTAATTGTCTTGGCACTATTATGTTCTGTACATGTATTCTCATTATGTCAGGCTATTGGAAAACATGTCAACTGGTACCTGGTGCAATTAAATCTGCTGTTCCTTTAATTTTCAAATTGCAACATACCTGTGCAAACATATGTACCCTCAACTTGCACAGCCTGTACTTGCAATTAAGAATGATGCTTTTGCATGCTGCCCTATTTATTCATCTTTTATTTATTCATCATTTATTCATTTTATTTTATTCATCTGTTTTATGCCATAAAACCTTCTTTCATAAATTCAGCCATCACTTTCCTCGCTTTTGGTACTATTACTGCTAAGAAAATTAAGAGTGTTAATTCTATGACTTTCTGGCACTATTTATGTTGACTTCCTAGAAAAGGAGTATTTAATTTAAACAATTTGGTTCATATGGTTCCCATATTGTAATTCATATAAACCATAGTTTTGATTGTTATTGTTATAAATAATATATTTATTTGTCGTCTATATAAAATGTTTCTTTTCTTTCTTTGAAGTACTGTCAGGAAAGGATATTGGGACCTTCACAAACAGTAATAAGAAGCCCTAGAAAAGTAAATGAATTCTTAGACAAAAAAGAAACTCTGACTTTGTGATGTACCTTTCATCAGACTCCAAGACTAAATTGTTCACATGTTGCAGGGAAAAGGAGTTAATACAAGGTTTTTATCCAGCAATCTCAGAAAATTGGAAAATTATACAAAGTCTACAATACTTTCACTATCTTTTAGAAGGCCAAAGTACGGGGGTTCACAACTCAGGGATTTGATCTGTTGTGGGTTTCCTTCGTTTAAAAAGAATTCTGGAGTGACTATGGCAGAGGGAGTACAGAAGGGGTTAATACTCATACCCCTTCGAGAGGGAATTGTCCCCATAATTATGCTGAACCCCAAGCTTCCAACTAGCTATGTTTTCCTCCTTCCAGCTGACCTCAGGAGAAGAGCCCCTTCAACCATTAACAAACCAGCAGATTAGTTTGTTTGTTGTTGTTTGCAGCAGGGGGCCACATTTTCATGCATCTTCTATTTTCTGCAAGAAAGGAGACCTGAGCTTGAGGATCTGTGGAGATTTTCTGGATTTGAAGAAAATTGTACTTTAGAAAGTGCTAAACTGGTTGAATTAAAGCCTGGAGTATAATTGCTTTGTCTTGACTAGAGTTTTAGAAAGTGTTAAGCAGAGGGTCACAAGCTTTGTACCTTCTGTAGGCAGAGCTATACAGCCAATGAGAGAGTGCAGCATATGATGGTGTGGCTGTCTGTGATATGTGTAGGCAGTAGCAAGGGATGCCACAAACATTCCTCTGTCTTTAACAATTTGGTGGGGAGAGGGGATGTGTAGGGCATGGGAAGGGGATAATGGGCACCAGGAGAGAGAGCAGAGATAGGGATCATGGGGGGGTTACAGACACCCCCCCCCCACCTGTGCACTGAGAGCTGTTTTGTCCTTTGCCCTCCAGTTACTCATTAATTTCCCCCACTAAAATCCTCCTCCTTTCCCTTTCCCCCTCAAGCCCTGGTTGGGAATTACTCCTTCCCCCACACCTGCGGCCGTTCTCCTTCCAGAGTGGATATTCATAGAATTTGAGCTGAGTAAACCAGGGTTCGTTATACCCCCAACCCCAGGTCCCTGCTTCTCCCATCACCAATCTTCCCCTCAGGGTTCCTGTTTTCCCAGCTTCTGAGTCCCACCGCATCCCCAAGGCCACTTCCTCCCCTCCAGTTCCTTTCTTTTCCCCTGCCACATACCCCTAAATCCTGCTGCTTCCTCCCATCCAAATTCCGCTAACTCCACCACCAATGCCCCATCTCTGCACTCCCTGCTGCTTACTACCACCACCACTCTTGCTCCTCCCAACATTCTGCTTCCTCCCCACTCTCTTGGGCCCCTCTCCCCTCCTGTAAACACCCTCACTGTATGGCTCTCTGATCTGTTAGGTTACAGGCTACTACACATTCTGCCTATGCAGGAAATTAAGCTGCTGCCTCTGATATGTGTAGGTAGCAGCAGGGGATGTCAGAGAGATTGTTCTGCCTTCAGGACTAGGAGGACCGTGAGCCTGATTTTTTTTAAATCAGGCTTTTCCAGTTTTCACCAAAATCATCAGGTTCTGCCCATTGAGGCCAAAAATAGTTTCCTGAAATTTTGGAATTGACTGGATGCAGTGTTCCAAAGTTCGAAAGACAAACAGGCAGACAGATCAATGTCATGAAGTTGAGTGTAGGGTCTTGGTTAGGTTGGCCAGGTTGAGCTAGCTAACTCAGTCAAACATCATACTTTTAAATCCTGTAGTGCTTCTCAATATTCAGTGTTTTTATCTTCACAACACCACTGTGAAATAGGAAAGTACTATTATTGCCAAAACACAAACATTTGTAGCCTGGAATAGATGTGTGCGGTATGTCTGGACTAGCCTTTTACAAACGTGTTAAAATTAACTGGCAATCAATTTAATCTGTAAAATTAAATTAAATTTAAATTAAATTAAATTTAAATTAAACTAAATGTAAAACAATTTAATTTGTAAAAACAAGGTTTTACCTTGAGCAGCTATCAGAATTAAAACTACAACGGCAATGTCTTCAGTAGGATTTTAACATGGGTTAGTTTAAGCAGGGGTTAAAAATGCATCTTTTTCCTAGTAAAGACAATGCTGATAGGGCAGAATTAAGGTAGTTATGGGTGAGTCTGCACTAGGAATAAAGGTTTTTTCAACCAAGTGTTAGTAATGTGGTAAATAGCACTTGGTAAAATCCTAATGTGGGTGGGGCAATTTGTAGTTTTCACAGTAGTAAGCAGACCAAGGTAAACACTAACCGGAGCCTTGGGTTTACCTCAATCTGCTAGTAAACACTAGGTTTTTATCACAGGTTAGCTAACGTGGTTAAAACAACAGCAATACCAACCTTTCTTGCTAGTGAAGACAAAGCCTTCTTGAATGCAGCAACATTAATACATATTTCCTGAGGTTTTAACATGGATAATTATATTTGTTTTTTGATCTTTCTAACATTAATATTCTTGAAAGGTAATATGTACTCAAACCACAGATATGCCTCCTCTACCTTAACTTCACCTTAATCATTTTTGTGTTGCGTTTAGGTTTAAGCCGTGTATGCGTGTGCGTGGGCATGCGCTCACGTACAACTGACGGGGTTAATTTGATTCATAGTCTTAATTTTACTTTTATTTAATATACTAAAATTAAGTAGCTTTTCATTAAACAGAGTAAAAATCATACTCTTTTTATTGATTCATTATTGGAATCTCAACCTATCCCTAGTTTCTTCTCTACTTGTTATACTATCAGTGGCACAGTTCATGAGTTTTAGTTTATGCCAGCAGCAGAAGAAGCTGTGGGCGGAAAAACAGAAGTTGCAGAAAATATCTGAATTTGTTACCGTTGGAGAGCCAGAAGAAAAGCTATCACAGGTAGACTTCTCGTCTGGCAGAAACTGTTAGCTAGCTAGTGTCCTGACTGATGTCTTAGCTAGGAATGGATTTTACAATGTATATGCTGTGTAGTGTCATTTCTTACAAAAGTGACCAAAAAGTTTAAATGCAAGGGATAAAGGTTTACAGAAGTAAAGACAGAGATTTGGCACAACTACTGTTTTGGATGAAAAGGAGTTTGAACTTCTTCTGAAGCAATTATTGTCAATATGATTGAAGACAAAGGGAGAGATAAAGTAAGGCAAAAGCAATAACAATAAAATGTGATGGAAGTCCATTTCAGGTTTGAGGATGTATCTTCTGCAATATAGTAGGACAGGAGACATGTTCAGAATAAAAGCAGTACTTGCAGCCGAGAAAAACAAAGAGGTATCGATTCATTGCAGGGATCAAAATTATTTTTTTACACTACATGTGCAAAGGTCCATTCAGTGTTGAAAATTATCTTCACTAGGATGGTTGCTATCTGTGAACAATGTTCACTGAAACTTCCAGGCCAGCAGACAGAAAGAAAAAGTACTTCTGTAACTTCTTGAAGAAAGTTTGTCTTACATTTTTTCCTTGCTATCGAAAAAAACGGAAACTCTGGATTTAAGTTTAAAAGTACTTTTACTGGCCTTTTGTTTTTCAAGCCTGGGCAGTAGGCTTTGAGAGCATGAACTTGAGCTAAATATGCACTGTTTTGGTTTTTGATGGCATACAAATTAGATGCAACTTTGGAAAAAATTTCCCAGTATGGTTCTCCTTCTAGAAAATTGCTTTCATACATTCATACCCTTGGAATCTCATATCCAAGAACTGTTAGCCTCCCCTGGGGTCTTGACACATGCCCACTAGAGCATCTGTAATAGCAGGCACAGCAGCCCAATACCATTACTTCCAGTACAGAATTCAGAAACTCTGAAGACATGCTAGGAAAGAGTGAGTCTATCTGTAGAGATCATGTATTTGGAGATTTTCAGTTACCAGTGACATAAGTTTTTCTGTCTTCCATGGCTTTAAATGGTTTACTCTTGTAGACTAGAGTTGGGAACACACTCCTTAATAGCACTCTTCCTCCTGCAGTTCTAAAACTCATGCTCAGATAATAGAGAAAATTAACTAAAGGAATTATTTAAGAAATAAATGTGTTTCTCCAGCACCATGTAACTGCTTTAGGGACCTCAAAGATAGGAACCTTGCCAAGGTAAGTCTTCAAAGCTGCCACAGGTCTGATAGAATGAGTCTTTAAACCATACAGAAGAAGGACACATCCCTCCTTATAATAGCAAGTTTCAATGTATACTACTATGCATTTGGATAATCTTTGAATAGAGAGACCTTTCCCGTGGACCACAAGGAATTTTCTCAGTAAAAAAAATCCATTCACATAATGCTTTCTGAAGAATTTTAGTTGCTAGGAGTTATGAATCTGAGGCAAAAATACTAGTATAAATTAGATTAATTCAAAGGAAAATTAAGACTCGAGCTTTAGAAAAGTTCGTAAGAATGGAGAACTACTTTGTTCTTGTGGATGATAAGGAAAGAAGATACCATAATGTATTGGAGCTCACTTATCTAACTGACATGGATGGCAAATGGAAGGTCACTTTTCCCAGAAGGAAATGGAAAAAAGAATTCCTAGGAGATTCAAAAGTAGAATTAAAAAAAAATTTCCTCAGGACTGGCTTCAGGCCCCAAGTCTGAAACTTTTAGTGGGCTTTTCCTTCTTCCCTGTTTTGTACAGTAGCAGGACACATGACTTCAAAAGTGTGGATCTGTGGAGGCAAGCTAGTCAATGAATTTCAGTTATTGGTGAGCAAATGAGTTTCCTTTAGAAGTAAGCAGTACCATTTAACTATTATTAATTTGGGAGGAAGAGGCTAATAGGGCTTCTCCTGCCTTTATTTTGAAGAATTTGAAAGCAGCCGCCAGGCTTAAAGAGGCTGGGTCATGGAACCAGACAAATAAAATAGGGATCATCATGTAGTTCTGATGCAGGTCGGTCACTAGCTGTTTAGGACTTACATTGTCATTACAAGCTAGTAACAATCCATCACTGTGTAATTACAGACCACTGTTTATCTGAGACTGCTTTAACCCCTCCCATCCACCTCCCAACCTACCTCAAAGAAGAGATCCAACAGTCCATATCCTGCAATTTATGCGAAACATCTGCCTTATATAATTTACAAACCTTATCTGTCATGCCATCAAGAAAAGGAAACATTCTATTTATATTGCCATAGCATACAAAACATGTAGAAAATAAATAGTTAGCTGGCAAGGAAAGAGACCATCACTGAGTTACAATGGTATATGGTATAATGGTTATATTGCAAACTTTGGACTCATTTTTTACTTTACATTTTCAATATTTTATACATTCTGCTTTTATAAATGCCAGTTTTTCTGAACACTGACAGCTTGGTATTAAACAAAGTTGTTTTTTTTCATATTTATCTTCTAATATAGTGTGTCTCTATGCGTGTGTGTGTATACACACACCCCTCCCTCTCTTCAACCAGCAGACATCCATTCCCAAAAATATGATTTTCTAGTTTAGCCTTGGGTCTCTGTTGAGCCAGTTGCCCAATATTAAGTTATAAGGTGAGTGATCCAGTAAATTAGATTCTCAGATAAGATCACAAAGGTGAAAAACTATGTTTGTATTAACTGGCAAAAGAAAATGATTTCCAGTTGACCAGATAAGCCTCTTGCTATATGCCTGCTTAACTTTGCATTTTAGAAAAACAGCCTTGATTTGAATTTTGTTAAAACTTTCAACTATAAATCTTAAATATGCTTGAGTAGTGTGTGCATTTAATTTTGGTTTAATAAGGTAATTATTGTATTTTAATTAAATACCAGTTGAGTATTAACATTGTTTCAATATCAGTTAACAGTATAGTTTAAATCCTGTGATCCTCACTTCAATCTCCCATTGACAGACTGTGAGCTGTGGCTCATAGTCCATAATCTTCAACTAACATAGTTGATAATCCCCAATCATTATTGTTGGAAACAGTTTGATTTATTTAATGTTCCATTAAAGATCAAATCTTAAGAATTAATTGCATAACTTTGTATTAAATAAGCACCAGTTTATTTTTAAAAGCTTTTATTGCAGTTTAAAAAGTATAAAAACTATTAATATTTAGGGATAAACAATTATTAGATAGACAAAAAGGGTGAGGTAATATCTTTTATTGGACCGAATTCTGTTGTTGAGAGAGAGAAGCTGTGTGAATCGAAAGCTTGTCTCTCTCACCAACAAAAGATGGTCCAATAAAAGAAATCACCTCACACACCTTGTCTTTCTCTCTCTAGTTAGCCAGTTACTATAGCTAGCTGAATATCTATAAAGTACCTGTCGTATCTAGAGTACCCATACAATATAGCTACTGGTTAAATGGACATCTAGTTGGAATGAACCCAGGCATTGTCCCCTTTTGCAGTAGTACCATGCTGAATGACCCTAGTAAACTTCATAAAGCTATCAGTGTTGGTGTTAATATATCTTCTGTAGAAGAAGGATTTTTCCGTGTTAAAGTGCTTCCTTATATGGTCCCTCAGGAAATGGCCCTTACTAGTGAGGATCCTGAGAAATCTGAGATTGTGCCATTGATGCAAAGTGAAAAATACTTAAAGAAAAACAGTTTTTCAAGCCTTTACAAATTAACGTTTTTGTTTGCATTTCCATCATGTTAATTATTGTTCAGAGTTCCCTAGGCGGTTATACTCAGCTACTTTCATGAAGTTTTATCCTGTTCATTATACATTGCTGCTAATTAATGTTGGAAAAGTTATTATTCTGAGGAAGATTCCAATAATGTGTAACCATTCAGCTACAAACATCTTGCATATGTACTGTAGGTGTCATTGTTTGAAAGCAATTTGATGAGTTCACAGCACACCCACTGTAATAAACTTTGTTTATTTCTTTTCATAGTGACATGGCTACAGTTGTTCTTTTGGGGTATCCAAGACACATCTAAAGGATTTAATAAGCGAGTCTCTCAGTTGGGTTGCCTGAAAGTAGTTCCTTCATTACATTTTGAGTCTGTCTGTGATGATTTACAGTATGAAGCCCTTTTAAACTATTGTTCATTTTTTCCTTACTCTCAGTAGTATTCACTCTAAACAGCCATTTACATTGATTTACATGAGCAAGTGAAATCACCGTAGATTTAGTTAATCACAATTAACTTAATGGCAACATACAATACCGTAGTCATTGGCTATGCCTCCCAATTCAGAACTGTATATCTGCACTGCAATACACCAAACAAATATACAAAGCACATTGTTAACAAACATAGGAACCTTGCTAAAGTTAATTCATTCTGAGATTTGGAGTGATTCACACACTGACAAAAGCAGGAAAATTCAAAATTAAGTCAGATAGCTTGTCCTTAGTTTCCCTGATTGTATAAATATGTTGCACCACATGTGGTACATTCTGTAACTTCATTCTGTAACATGGGACCTATGTAACGTGTAGGCATAATAGAAAACGTTTGGAACGGGCTCTCAACCAGAACTTTGAATTTGATTTTCTCTTTTTGTTGTGTGCAGAGAACTAAAACTTAGTTTAATGCGTTCAGTTCAATGGTAATTTTTTAAAAAGGTGAGAGTCAAATATTGACACATTTGGGACACTTCTAGTTTGAAGCTCACATATATATCCGTATATCAAAATATATCAGTGTAGAAAATACATGTGCAGTTGCATTAGGGTGTATTTAAATTAGATCGAGTATTACACTTCCAAATGGCTAATGACACTTAACTAGACATTTACAAGTAGGAATCCTTGCTTTGCAGTTTTTGTAACTTTTCATGTAAGTGAGGCACATAATGGTGCCTAGATCTCTGAACTCCTCTGTTTCTGAAGGTTCAGCCTTCTGTGCGTAATCCAGAAAAACCAGTGTTGATACTCTTGCTGACTATGCTACAACAGTTAACTGTGAACAGTTCCCAAAGCCGTCCTGGCATCAATGACTGTTGCTGGTTTGGAAATATGTTTTGGCATGTTTAGTAACGTGTCTGCATAAATATAAGATGCTGCAAAATGAACGCTGTCACTTTCCAGATGTACTTCGTATTTATCTACCAGCCCCTAGTAATGCCCTCTTCTGAGTGCAGCTCACACCATCATCGTGGGACTGCTGCTGATCCCACTGCACTGTGCTGCTTGGGTGTCTTCAGAGAATTATACTGGCTGCCTATGTGTTTAAGGGAGCTGCCTCCTCCTTAGGCAGCAGCTTTATGTTGTGCATATATGCAGCATGCTTATTAGTGCAGCAAAGGAAGTGGGCATGCAGTGTTAAAATAAGTAGATTACACAATTTTGTTTTAATTTAACAGAGACTTTATAAGCAAAATAGCTATGTTAGTTTTAGCTTCATGTTAATGAAAAAGAATGACAATTCAGGATGGAAAAGAACAGAACTGTGTTCTTTGGCTAAAGACACATTATTCTCTACACATTTAAGAGGATATTACAAATTATGAGGAGTATGAAACAAAAATTTAAAAATATTATAGATAACAATAAGCAATTGAAGGCACACAATTGCCTCACTTTGATTATCTAGTCTGTATTCTGCATTTTATAGGTTTACTCATCATTCCCATTTCATCTGATTTAACTTTTTTTGGAAGTCTGTAATAATGATGTCTCAGTCATGTCTCTTGGTGACGTATTCCATTTCCTAGAATTGCTGCTATTATTAAGACTATTTTCCAAATATCGAGCTTAAATGTTTCTTTCCTGAGCTTCACACTATTGCTTTTTGTTCTATCATCATCTGAAATTGAATACTTTTTCTTTAATTTACATTGTAATCTTGAAGGTCTCTCTCTACATATATCTATATATACCCTGACTCTTTGCTTTTTGGAGTATATGTACTATATATTACTTACAAAAGAACTACATTAATGAAATGCTGTTCGCATTGCAAAGTCAAGCCTGAAAGTTAGAAAATGCCAGAGTTAAGCTGCCCATACAACTTTATTTTTGCTCACTTGTGCATACATGGAAGAGAAAGTTAAGGTTTTGGACAACAAATCGTATGCAGTGTATGACACACTGAAACAAAACAGTACACACACAGTGCTAATATAATATCCAGGGATTTTGGCAGCAAGCCAAAACATGCGAGCGTGAAATGATGATTTTCAGTAGCTCAGATCTAAGCCAAATCTTAACAGATTTGCATGGGACAAGCAAAAGGCACCTCCTCAACCCAGGACTATTACCTTGCCAATTTCAAAATCATACTACAAACCATGGAGGTCTTTATAGCTTTTTTTAAAATTTAAACTGTCTAAATAATTCTTATAACAGAAAGCATTATGGTGAAGATTGTAAATTAGGCAATGTCACTCCAGAGCTTTGCATAGTTTCATTTACCATTTTAGTTTTATATGTAAAGTTTATATATATTTATATAGTTTTATATGCGTCTGTTAAATTTTCAGTGTTTTCAGCTTTTTTCCCCCTCCAATTTGCATTGCACTTCAAACTTGTATTAGTTTGCTATGAACTATCACCCCTAACTCTTTCTCCTGCTTGCTACTCTGTAGCCTGATCTAAAGCTGTTAAACTCAATGGGAGTCTTTCCATAAACTTCAGTGGGCTGTGGGTTAGACCCTTATTCCCTTTTCCTAGCTCTGTAACTTTACAAGTTTAGTAATGAATCTCATCCAGTTGCATTCATCTCCATTTTCCAGTCTTTCCAGATCATTTTGCAGGAAGACCAAGTATGAAGGAAATCAAATATAAAGTGGCTTGATCTGCTAACAAAAATATACACTCTCTCATTAAAAACAGCCAGTGTTACAGAGGAGTAGTGGATTATACCTATACAGATGTTGTACCCATATTTTTAAAGGCTGTAGTGATGATCCAGGGAATTATAGATCAATAAGCTTTATAGCTGTACCTGGCTAAATGGTTGATAATTAAAAGCAAAATAATAAAACACCAGGAAAGTACGATCAGGTTTAACTAATGAGGGTTCTGCAAAGGAAAATGATGTCTTATTAATAACTAACAACTTACCAAGGGTTGTGATAGATTCTCCATCACTAAGAATTGTTAAATCTAGATTGGTTGTTTTCTAAAATATCTGCTCTACGAATTATTTTCGGGAAGTTCTATGGCCTCTGATACAGGAGGTCAGATGAGATGATCACAGTGGTCCCTTCTGGCCTGGGAATCTATAGTCTATGAGAATTCTTTGAACAGGTCAATTAGGTAGTGGATAAAAGATAGACAATTGACATAATTTATTTAGACTTCCAAAAGGCCTTTGACACCGTACCACACCAAAGGCTACTAAAGAAATTAACTAGTTACAGGGTATGAGGCAAAGTGTTGTCATGAATGAACAACTGGCTAGGAGACAGAAAACAAAGAGATTAAATGGTCAATTTGCATCCTGGCAAAAGGTAAACAGAAGAATACTTCAAGGTTCCAGCTAAATTCAGGGTGGTTTAATATATTTATTAATAATCTGTAATGTGATATAAATAGTGAGGTAGCAAATTTTGCAGTGTCACAAACTTGTTTAGATAGTCGGAACTATGCGATTGGTGAGGAACTTCAGAGAGATCTTTGTGATGCTGGCAGACCAGTTGCCAGCTCATGCCAGAGGCCGAGGCCAATCCACTTGTGTATTAGTATAGATAGATCAAAGTGATTGTTAAATGTATCAGAGTATAGTTGGTGAATAAACTTCATGAAAATTAGTGGGATGTTACTTGCATTGGTTTCACTTATCTATATCCCGTTATAAGGTAGTAGCAAGCATTTACATTGTCTATACTCTTGTAACTAAATAACCCATCAAACGAGTCATCAAATGAGAAAGAACCTTTGTGGAATGCAAATGAAGAACTTTAACTGAAAAGTGCTAATTTCGAAATAAGCGATCATTGTGTGTGATGATTGGAGGTAAAAGACTTAAAATGCATTCCTCACTCTCCATCATCAAAGGAAAAGCTGTGAGCTTGTTTTGTGTCAGAAAAAGCCATAAGTATGGATTCAGGGAAAGATCCTGCATCTCTGGACTGTTAGGACTCTTACAGGGAGGTCTACTAGATGCAAAGTGGCGATCCCCAGAGACAATCTGGGTACCCTGAAAAGTCTTTTGGGAAACTGACAGTTTGTTACATCACTGCCACCATTTGGAATTATAAACTGTGACTCACCTGTGCTTTAACCTCTCAGTAACTCTCATTTTGCATTCTTGGCTAATAAACCTTCAATTAGTTTACTATAGAATTGGCTACCAGCATTGCCTTTGGTGTAAGAACTAGAATACCAATTTCTCTGGGGTAAGTGACTGGTCTCTTGGGATTGGGAGCAACCTGATGTGGTGTGCTTTTTGGTTTCAGTGGCCTTTTATCACAAAGTCCAATCTGAGGGGATGATAAGATAGACTGAAGAGTCTATGCTGACTCTATGTCACTGCTACAGTTTCTCAGGAGTTCACATTTGTTACCAGTTTGGTGCAATCTAATTATAGAACATGCATCCAGTTTGGATTGTCTGCCCTGTTTTCTGACAGTCTGCCCTGAGGTAGGCACTCAGTCGTGAGCCACTCCAGACAGTGTGACAATCTCAACAAGGCAGATGAAGTAATGCGCATTAGAGTGAAAAATGTGATCTACTCATACACATTGCAGAGTTCTAAATTAACTGTATCAATTCTGGAGAGGGGCTTGGGTGTCACTACAAACAGTTCAATGACGAACTCTATTCAAGGTGCACTTGCAGTGAAAAATGCAAACAAGGATTTAGACTGTATAAGAAATGAGATGGAGAATAAATTAAGGTTAAGATTTTGTCACGGTTATTTTTACTAAAAGTCAGAGACAGGTCGCGGGCAATAAACATAAATTCATGGAAGCCCACAACCTGTCCCTGACTCTTACTAAAAATACCCTGGGGGAGAAGGGACCAAAAGAGCACTGCCAGTATTGCAGCTGCTCCTGTGGCAGAAGCTGACCATGACAGTTTCAGCCCTGGGGGGGGCTGACCCAACCCAGCTGCTGCTCTGGGGGGGTGGGCCCGCTGCTTCGATGGCCTACGGGAGCGGCTGCTGTTCTGGAGGGGCTGGAGGGCCACCAATCAGCTGTTGAGGACCTCAGGGGCTGCCAGCTGCTCCAGCCCTGCCCTAGAAGAAGTCACAGAGGTCCCGGAAAGTCAGGGAAACTGTGATTTCTATGACCTCTGTAATAAAATCATATCCTTAAGAATAATACAAAAGATATCATAATGCCCTTATATGAATCAGTGCTTTGGCCTTATCTGGAATACTGTATGCAGCAGCAGTTGCCCTCTCTCTAAAAAGATAGGGTGTTCAGAGAAAAGTGACAAGAGTGAGCAAGAGCATGGAAAAATTCTTATATGAAGGGAGACTCAAAACATTGGGATTGTGTACTTTAGAAAGGAGACAAATAAGAGGGGACACAATAAAAGAAGATAATATGAACAGAGATCAGGAACTTCTGTTCTCTCTGTCTCATAACATAAGGGGGCAGTCAAAGAAATTAAAAGGTAGCTCTGTTTAGAGTTCTTCCACCTTCCTTTGAAGCATCTGGCACTGGCCTCTGTTGGAGACAAAGAACTGGACGAGATGGATCACAGATCTGATCCAGTAGGGCAGTTGCTATTTTCATAAGACCCTAGCTTCATATTTTGTGTGTTTGTATAGAAGGTTTCCTTTTCTTAGAAAAACCATGATTTTCTGCTAGATATATCATGATCTTTGTTAGATACAGGATGCCAGATAAGGTGCACCAATGGTCTGATCTAGTATAGCATATCCTACTATATATCCCTGTGTTAATTCTACCCTTTTGTATGTTTATCACCCATCATATTTTCACAAGTTCTGCTAACTTAATCAGTCAAATGTCTTCCTTCCTGTAGAGTACTAAACTGTTAAATATTGTGCGTTTTAATATATCCTGTAGTTTACTAAAATGTTAAATATTATGGGTGTTAATACAAAGTCCTGAAGAACTACCACTAGACATTGCTTCCCATTTTGAGGTCTTATAATGAATTATTTTATTTTTATCAGCCATTTTGTAATAATTACTTATGGAATTTGCATCGAATTTGTATTTATCCAACTTCATTAAAAGTATTTTGTTCTATATACTGAAAACCAAATATACAATATCTACTGAATTCCCTTTATCTACTAGGAAGATATGAATTGCTGTACGGAATCAGACCAGTGGTTTCTGTAGTTCAATATCCTTTCTGCAACAATGGCCAGTACCAGATTCTTCATGGGAAGGTGTAAGAATACCTTTAATGGACAACTATGGAATAACCTTCCAATAGATGAAGTTTATTCCAAACGCCTGCCAGTTAGTGGATGGCTTATGCCAAGAAGCCATAAGGGTTTATAGCCCTTATTTTTTTAAGCCTATGTCTGATAAATGTGGATGTTATAATTACCAGTATTAATGCTCAAATCTTCTTTTAATCCTGTTTAACTCTTGGATGTAGTGATATCTAGTGGCAATGTGTTTCATAGGTTAATTACATGTTGCTTAAATGAAGAAAAATCCTTTTCTCTGTTCTAAATGTACTGTGTTTTCTTTTCACTGGATATCTCTTGTTCTTGTATTATGAGAAAGGGTAAACTGGATCTCCCAGTTTACCTTCCTTATACCAATTTCTTAGACATCTTTATCATCTCTTCTCTAAACTATGAAGTCCTAATATTTTCAGTCTCTCCTGATATGGAAGTATTTCTGTGCCTGTAAGGTGTTCTAAAATATTTTCACAGTGTGGGCCACTATTTAATAGGCAGATTGTCTTATGAACACCTCCTTCCATTCACAATCACAGAACATCCCTGTGACTACAGAAATTACTTACATGTAAAGCTAATGTCAGAAGAGGAAATACATTTAATGCATTTTATCTCTTAATGTGAGATATAGCTTAGGGCCCGATCTACACTTACCTTCCGGATTCAGCGGTAGTTGACAGGAGATACGCAAGTGACGTCTCCTGTCGACTTTGCTGTGTCTGTTCCGCGTGCCATCCACACTGCGCTGCACCGAGGGGAACAGTGTTCCCTTCAACACAGCGCTGCGCCACTTACCGGGGTGGTTTTCCTGTGTCGATTGCTAGATTGACTGAGCGGGTCTACACAGACCACTCAGTCGATCCAGAGCAATCGATCTGATGGTGGCAAATTTGCCGCCGTCAGTGTAGACCCAGCCTAATATTCTGCTTTTTTGACTGCTGCTGCACATAGAGCAAAGGTTTGTACTGAGATGACCAAAATGTTTCTGCATTCTTACCATTTATTTAGAACTTGGCAATGTTTATGATAAGTTCATGTTATTCCTTTCAATGTGCATTACCTTTCATTTGTCAACATTCCATTTCCAGTTGCCTAGCTCTTTTACATTCTACTGGATTTACCCAGAGTCTTCCTTCAAGTACCCTCTTTAATTTTGTGTCATCTGCAAGTTTTGCAATCTCACTTTTAACCCCTATTTTCAGTTCCTTAAGTATACTAAACACCTCTGGTCCTAGTTTAGATGCTGGGGCACCACTGTTAACCTGTTGTCATGTTGAAAACTGACCCTTTATCCCTATTTTTTGTTTTCTGCTTTTTAGTCCTTTCTAATCCAGGAGAGAGCTTTACCTCTCCCCAGAGGATACTTTCCAAATACTTTTCCAAATAGCCTCCTGTGCAACTTAGATCATCTGTTAGCTAGTTAGTGTCTTTAACACCATACTGTAGCCTCATGAAGCATAGCAGATTCTGGCCATCCATTGCTCAAATGCACACACAGAGGAGTGAGAAGGCACAAGGATTGCATTTGGGAACATGCCTCCCTGTTAGGGTAAGTCTACACTGCAGTTAAACACCTGCAGCTGGCCTGTGTTAGGTGACTTGGGCTTGTGGACTGTATAACTGCAGTGTGGAAGTTTGGGCTCGGGCTAGCGCCTGCTCTCTAGGACCCCAAGAGTGAGGAAGGTCCCACAGCCTAGGCTGCAGCCCATGTCTTAATATCTACACTGCAATTTTACAGCCCTGCATGCCTGAGTCAGCTGACATGGACTACTCGAGGACCTTTAATTACGTGTAGACGCACCCTCAGTGCCCATGTACATAGTGCTAGGAGTTTAAGTTTCAGGATAAGGATGGGGCCATGATCTGTCCTCTCTGCACCAACTAGTGGAGTTGGCCAGACACAGAGCAGAGTATGCTGCATCCTCACGGTAACTGTTATTTGTTTCAACAAGTGTGCTGATGAGTGCTGCCTGAGAACCTCCAGTGAGCAAAACATCCTCGTGAAGATTTTGACTGTTGCACATGACTCCTCTGGACTCCCTGCAGTGCTCCCGGGGGAACCTAGGATAAAATACAGTCCTCAGCAATTATGTCAAAGCAAGCCACAAGTCTGTTTGGCATAAATAACGTACTCCTGATAAAACTATGTTATTTGTTGGTTATTACCAAATATTCATATATTGGCTAAATTATTTTATCCTCAAATATTTTGCCCTTAAAAGATATCAAGGTAATTGGCTGATAATTACCTGGTCTCACTTTCCATATTTCTTGAAGATATTAGCTCTTTTCTAGTCCCCCACGGTTCTCCTTCTGACTCTGATAGATATTGAAGATTATTTTAGCTAACATAATATATCCTAAATATTTTTTCTAATGAAATTAACTGGATACAGTTTTCTTTGTTTTACAGGTATATAAATATTGTATCCTTTCCTAAGAGATTTTTAGTCAAAATTACTGCATTCCCACTGGTTGAGTGACTTGTCACCTAGTTTCCAAGTAAAGGTTAAAATATGCATTCAGATAAAGGGATTTTAACCAGATTTGCTAAACTCCTAGAGAAAACAGACTTGCTTTAGGGAAGCAGTCTGACTCTCTTCCTTTTCATTTCCTCAAGGCATCGTGTTAGATTGGTTTCCCAGTGTGGTCATGCCCCTATATTCCTTTTGCATTTGATTGCAGTCCCATACTTCATTCTCAAGAAATGTTGCCCACAGTCACAAATGCACAAAGGTATAACAATAAAATTATCACAGGAGACCTCAAGCAGCCTGAGGCAGGTGAGGCCCACAGAAAATACAAAACATACATATTTTATTAAAAAGCAGGTTTCCCTCCCAAAAAGAGATGGTATAGCATTCTGTTATAAAAATATTTCCAGATGGACAAAAGCTTGATTCTCTATCTAGCTAGCTATCTACCTGCCTATCTACTCACCCATCCTCTGTCACCATATTTTATGAACTCATTCTAAATATTAAACACTGGAAATAATAATACTACTCTCTCTCTCTTTCTGTTTTCCTTCCTAGGCTATAGGAGAACTGGTTTAATTTATTTTTAAAAATATTTTGTGTGGGGAAAACAAGATGAAGAGATGAGTTTTCATTTAGTTATGAGTGATGAAATCCATGGTCATTTTTTCTATTTCATAGGAATTACTCATGCTTAAAATTAAGTATACGCTTAAGTTGTTCGCTGGATCAGGGCTTTAGTGAGCTCCATAGTTGAGGTCCAGTTCCTGTGAAAGTTCCATCTCCTGTGTTCATCAGCCTCCCTGTTGGTCAATTGGTCTGTGATTCCACAGAAATCTAGCTGTCGGAGGTCAGAACTCCAGAAGGAGAAGAGATCTCTCATGTAGCCATGGAAGGCTTTGACTGTCAGGACAGAGGACTTGAATTGGACTCTTCCTTCTTTGGGAAGCCAGTGCAAAGGAAGAAATAATGGGGTGGGGTGCTCACAGTGACCTGTATTGGTTAGTGGAAGGACTGCTGTGCTTTGTACCAATTAGAACTATTTTTCAGTGTCCAGATTTATTTGTACAGATGAGTTGCAATAATCAAGCCTGGAGGTCACATATGCTTAGTTTACTGGTGGTAAGTCTGTGTCTGATAGGATGGGAAGCAATCTTTAGTCAAGTCATGGACAGCCTTCAAATCTGCCAATCTGTATGGGACCAAGCAAAATATTATAAGAGGTCTTCTTATAATTAGTTCACATGTTTTTGTCACTTTAGCCAAAAACACCTTACTGGCTGTGGTTTCCTTTGTAGGGTGACCAAAGCAGCAGACAGTTCACGTAGAGATTCTTGCAACGCCGGTACACTGTCAAGAAGACCATATAAATTTTCTGAGACATGCAGGCAGGTTATAGGTATAGCAAGTGGGCCTTTGCACAGCATGGATCACCTGCCACATCCATGTAGGTTATCACAGCAGTTCTGGTTCCTGTGTGCACTTCAGGTCTCGGAGGGTGAGCATCCTGCAGGCAAAGCCATTTTAATTGAGCTTTTGCACGTGGCACCCAGTTTTGGTCCAGTCGGTCAAATTCTGCTGTCCTTGGCCTTATTCAAACAAAATACATGCAGTCAGTGAGGAATTTTGCCCGAGCAACAATGTAGAATTATACTTGGTGCACTTTTAGAAGCTGAAAATAAATAAAATTATATTTTCTGAAGGGCTGAAAGATACATTTTTCAAGAGTACAATGCTCCACTAATAGTTAATCGTAAGGGAATTTTTTTTTCACATGTAAGCTAATGTTTTTCTGTATTAAATGTGTATTCAGTGTTTACTGCATGGTATGTCTGAATAATGCATGCATGCAACATGGATAAGCTATTTTTATCCTTTTAATTGGTGGTAAACATGTTAGTATATGGTAAATTTAAAATCAGCTTCAGCTGCAATGTCATCTCTTTTGCTATGCTGTGTACTTTACCAGTGAATAGACTTTATTTTAAGAACAAAGAATTGCTTAATTTTCTGAATGATATTCCACAGATGAGTGGAAATGCAATATCACAAAACATTATATATAGAATCAGTTTACTGCATTGAAATCTCTAATTTATCTGCATTCTTCTTTTAATTTAATAGAATGGAAATTGAAGGTGAAAAAGATCTTTCAAATCCTCTTGTCTGATCCTTGCCGTACAATGTTGTTCTCAGTAATCTCTCCAGAGCTTTGTCCACTCACTTTTTAAATGACTCAAGCAAAGAGACTTCTACAGCTTCCCCTGGGAGAATATTCAACAGTCCAGTAGCTCCGGCTCGTACAACATTTTCTTAATATTCAATCTATATTTTCCTTTGCTCATTTTCATCCTATTTTATCTAGTTATTTCTCCCTGGACCATCTTGAAAAATTCCTCACTTTTCTTTGTTCTTAAGCCCTTCAATTGCTTCTAGATGGTTATCATAGACTCTTTAATAATATATTAGCTGAGAAATACATATGGTCAATAAAATGTAATGGCAAGTACCATCATAAGAAAGTCATTACCTGGTATGATTTAATGTAAAGATTGGGTTCTACTTGATATGTAAACCCTTCATAAACTTAAAATTTTAAACTCTAATTCTTACCTTTTTAAAGGCTTAATGATGAATTGGTTCTAATAAACCAACACAATGTTGTTTTTAAATGAATGTGTGTGTGTGTATATATATATATATATATATATAGTACTATGGTTTTCTTTGTGGTGGCAGTCATGACCAATATTTGAAGACATCTCTCTCAAATCCTGACCAGTTGCTGGCTAACGTGGTGCTTTTTGCATATGCAATATATAGATAATGGAAAGAAGTGGATAGCAGCACAATTGGATTTCATAATGGTTTATTTTCAGTTAACTGAGCTAGATTTTGTTAAGATAGGAAGTACTCTCCTATATATTGTACCAGCACATTTTAAGTAAAATTATTTTTTTAAAGAGATCTAATTTTGTTTAATTACACTAAACATTCTGTCAGTTTACCTGGATAAATGATGCAAAGCATAGCATGTTCTTCTTATATTATTTTCCAGATAAAAACTACGTCAAAATGGAGTTAAGTTTAGGACAACGTATCAGTAATTTAGGCTATATACTAACTATAGGGATGTCGTAATTATTCTGACAATATTTCAAACCCAGAGTGAAGAAATAAACTTTAAAATAACTCCAAATAAGTTAAGGGATAGAAATACAGAGTTAGGGCTCTGAAGCAACCTTAGCTCTGCCCTCTCATGGCAATAACCACATGATTTTGATTGTGGCATTTCAGTTGTGGGTCTGTGTTAGATTCAACTGATTTCACATTAGATTTTTTTCATTTATTTACCCTGATGGTATCCCTGAAGTGTAGAGTTAATGTTAACTCATAAGCTGTTGAATAGATTTATTTTTAAATTCTTAGAAAATTCATTCTTTACTGAAAGAATAAGTGCTGTAATTTTGAGAAAGATGTACTGTATTTTCATCCATAACAAAGAAGCTGAATCCTTGTTTTAAGTGCTAAACTCAGTTCCACCTTAACTGTTGAGCTACTACAGGAACCTCCATTTTAATATTAAATTAGGACAATTTACAAAGAGAAACCTAGAAATTGAACTAAAGTTAAAATTAACCTAGGTGTCATTTGCTGGTGGATGGATGGGAAGGTAAGAGACTAGGGGTTTGGTAGGCAGAACAGATGGTACAATAGAAGCCTCTATACCCCGTATGTGAAGGAGCAGGGGGTCTCCATACGTGGGTGTATGGTGGCCTCCTGTGAGTGGTGTAACAGAGTGGGGGGGAGGAACAGATGTACTCTGCCCTCGTGGGTCTTGCGCTCTTCCGGCCCGGCCGGTGGGGCAGCTGGGGGAAGGTTTAGGGAGGGGATGGGGCCCGCTCCGCCCCTGAGTACTGCTAGCTTCCCTTGGGGTAGTCTGTGGACCACTTCCTGCTACCCCAGCTGGTGGCCTGCCTCCAGTGCTGTGGCAGGAACTGTGGCAGCTCCCAAGCTTCTGCAGACTGCAGGCTGCCAGGCTGCAGTCTCCTAGCTCCAGGCTCCCAGCACCAAGCTGCAGGCTTTTAAACTACAAACTCCAAACTCTCAACTCCAAAACTGTAACCTGTAAACTCCAAACTCCACACCTCCTCACTCCAAACTCCACAGCTGCCTGCCTGAACTGAAGGCTTTTAAGTGTTTGGGGCGGGGCTCCTTGATTGGCCCCAGGTGGCCTAATTAGCTAAGCAGCTCCAGGTGGCCTAATTAGCTTAAAGCAGCCCCAGCTGGATCACCCAGGGAATAAGGCTTTGCTGAGCCTGGGGCTAATATACATACCTTCTAGCACCCTTGCATAGCCATCTGGCCTGGCCCTGTCACAGTGGCTTTGTAAGGGGGGAATTGAGAGGCAAGTTGGGAGAATAGCCATAGGATCCTCACTTATCTGAATCTGTTGGCCTACCACCTAAGCTTAGGGATGGAGAAGGGAAGCAGCTAATACTTAAAATCAATTTGCAGACTCAAATTCTTCATGCAATCCCAGAATATTTAAATCATTGGCAATGCTTGTCCAGTGCTGTTGTGTGCTGAGCCTCTCCCATACAATGAAAAATCTCACTCAATTCCCCTTGGCTTCATTGGAAGCTGAAAGAGCTCAGAACCCGACAGGATCAGACTGTGATATAGTTAACCTGATGACATTTAAACTGCCACCATTTGGCTTTCAAAATTCACTTACAGTTCATCTAAATGGGCACCTTTCACACTGCTGTTTCTGTTTGCAGATGCATTTAGGACTTGGCCATACTAGAAAAGTTGCACCATTTTAACTAAATCAGTCTAGTTAAATTGGTCCAAGCCCCTATTGTAGTGTACTTTAAACTAATTAATCAGGCTTTTATTCTTGCTTTAGACACCTTGAATTCTAGCAGGTGGGGGTATTTACTCCTCCTCTTCTACAAAAGAGCAAGCACCACTCAAGTCAGTGCATCTCCACTCACGCCACTGTGGCTCCAGTGCAAATAACTTTAATTTAGATTTTAAGGGAGTATTCAGAGGGGTGCAAAATAAATGGGCATTGTTCGGAAAAAAGAAGAATGGTAAAAATATAGGAAGATTCAATGTTAAATATTTGTAAGAGATATTAAAATCTTAAAAGAGAACTTTATTACGTTATTTTTGGATTCTTCTGCTGGCCAGCTGCATTTCTTTTGTATGTGTTTGTTTTTTAATTCTGACTGCATCTGTGTTGTCACTCCCCTTGTTTTTTAAGGCTTGCTGTCTTCGATAATGAAATGCACCTTTTACTCCTCTGCCTTTATGATTGCACTAAGAGTTTTAGTAGCATGATGCATTCAGCCAAACATACGGTGAAAGGTGTTAATCATATAGTCTTATTGTTAAATCACTGCTCTTCTTCTGAGTAACCAAGTATTGTGTTTTATTTTATTGTTGGTAGTTATTCTTTGACAGCAGATAGAAATAGCAAAAAGGTGTCAAGAAGTTCAAACATTTTGTTTCTTAAAATATATTTGTGGCTCAGAGACAACATATGGAAAAGGGGCTTTTTATTCCTAACATTCATGTGTTACTATAACTTTTTATCATTATTTTGCTTAAAATTAAATGGTTAAATCAAGAATTTCCCCTATGGAGAAACTAATAAATATAACAAATTAACAGCTACTTAGGTTTCTTGCAGTTGTTTTTAATATTTTTGTATTATAGTAGCACCTACACATCCAGCCAAGATCAGAGCCCCATTGTGCTAGTCATTGTACAGACACATAATAACACTACTCAAGTCTTGAGGAGCTCACATATAAATAGACAATAGGGACAATAGATTCCAAGAGGTGACCTGCCCAATGTCACCTAGCAAGTCAGTGGCAGAGCTGGAAATAGATCCTAGATCTCTATTCCCAGTGCCCTCCCCACAACACAATAATGCCTCTCAGGCATTTACTTTTAAAAATTAAGTAAGAAACTACCACATAACTAACTACATGATGGGGTATGACATGGAGTAGGAAGTGTAAAGTAATATGCTCCAATGCAAGTGTGAACGGAGATTTCATGTTGCTACAAATGTCACATTTTTAGAAAAACACCAGAGGTCTGTGCCTATATTTCCATATGCAGTTAGTGCATTTCTGTATGCAAATACCCATGTAGATACCTAACTAGCTATTTGCACATTCAAATATCTGATTTGCAGCAGCTAGTTCAGCAAAGTAATTGTTCACACAATTGCTGGAATGCAGTTACACACATAATCATGCTTTTTGAAAATGTAGCGTTGGTGATTAAAATGGCATCTTCTCCAGAAGTGTGTGTGTGAATGTATATGTTTATAATACGTCATTGTAGTGTCATATAATGAAATATTGCAATTTATTATATCAGATTTTTAATACAATGCTTTAAATTTATGATTTACTAAAATGATAGTTGCCAATCTGGTGACAGAGTATGGATTAAAACTTCATCTCCTAATATTATATACTGGAGAACATTTCTATTTTGCTACCAGTCATCCATAATATTGTAGTTGATTTTTATACTAATTTATTGTTAAATCAGGTTTTAGATAGAATTTGGGAAAAAGCATTCTCAATGATGAACATTTTTATATGGGAGAAGTTGATATGCCCATAGGAAGTATAGCAAGAAACTTATTTCACAATTGAAGTAGTAATGACAGTACGAAAACCGCATGCGATCCACTTTATAACAATGGACACACATGTACCAGTAATTTCTTTTCCAAAAAACCTAAGCTATTATTATATGATTTTGTATTAAGTTTAAAAAGATCTATATTTGGAAACAAGCAGAGGTCATAAATAAAAGTAATTCTGAGACATGGCACGAGTAACAAAAGCATCTCACAAATATTCTTATTTTTATTGAAAAATTGTCACTGACAAGGCGCAGTAGTAAGGTACAGCAAGGTGCTGTTGTTACAGTGTCAGTACAAGCTATGAAAAGCAACATACTGTAGAGTATATTGTTATAGAAAACTATGCATATGAAAGAGCATCTGCTACCTGTAGCTTTTAAAAGATATTATTTGTTTTGATGAGTCAGAAAATGCCATATTATTCTCTGAATTTTCCTGTAGTAGTGGTTTATCAAGTTGGCAAGATTGTTTGTTCATAAAAGGAATATAATATCAGTTGTTTTCACAAGAGAGTCAGGTGGAACTGTCATTTATTCTTTAGTTATTTCACAGATGGATTGATCCTTCAGAAAATCAATTGAATGAGTCCATATAGTATACAATTCTGCTAACAGATCTCTAGACATATCTAATGTCTTATCTAGTGGGGTATATATCTTGCAGCTCTTTGATAATATATACTACAAATAACATAACAGTAAGTTTGTGTGGTTTGGTTTTGTTTTGTTTTGTGGTTTAGATGGGAGACACTCCAGTAACTGAAGCTGAGTTGCGTTACTCATCATTTTAAAAATTACATTATTTGCTTTCTGTAAATAATTCAGGGAAAGAGTGCTAATGAATTGTAGGTAATTCACCATAACACATTTTCTTTCTTTCACTAGAATACACTTTTATATATTAAATTCATGTTTTTAATTCCTCATTTGGAACTATGCAGGTTGTTATATAGTAGTGAAGTACTAACGTTGAAAATGTTGTGTCTCTTTACAATGTACAAGACGTTTATCAGAAGGAAAACATTATACAGATGAGTAGAGAAAGCCATGTGCCACATAGCATATTTCTAAGGAATATTTTACACTTAGCTTTTAAGAAAAATTATGAAACATGCTGTAGGAGGAGTTTAGTCCCAATTGCATTATTTCAAGTGTGTGTGCATGTGTGCGTTTAACCTAGTTGTTCCATCTCTGATATAATCTTCTGTACTTTGTCTTTCAGCCCTGATAGCCATTGGACGATACAGCATGACAATAGAGACAGTAGATGTCGGATGGTGTAAAGAAATTACAGACCAGGGAGCCACCCAAATTGCACAAAGCAGCAAGTCTCTCAGATATTTAGGGCTGATGAGATGCGATAAGGTAAACAGCTTCTGTGTAAAATGAGTGTTGGCTTCTGAGCGTATGTGTGGAATGTGGAGACTGACATTCTTACTTTTTCCTATAAAATATCTTTCTTCTTCAAGTGATTGTACGTGTCCATTCCACTGTAGGTGTATGCACAACTGTCAGAGAACTTTTTCCCTCAGCGATACTCATCAGAGTGGCTCAAGGACCCTCTTCCACTCCATGCCATTGTGTGCCGGTATAAGAGAAGAGAACCAGTCCCAATCATACTGAGTTCCTTCTTACCGCCAGTGATGGTTGTTGGAGTACTTAGTCTTGCTAACACATTTCTTTCCCTCACTTTTTGTATATCGTCTGTTTCTTGTTTAGTGCTCACTTAGATATAGTGTATAGTTAGTGATAATGTTCAGTTTTAGTTGTTAGATCACTTTTGAACCAAATTTGATTTTTGGGACTGGGACTGTAGCCATGCGTCTCTCTCTGGGGTTCAAGTCCTGCCAGTTATGTGCCAGACCAAAGCCGCTCAGTGACCCCCACCTCAGCTTCCTGAAATGCCCTGGGGAATCCCACATCAGTGGCAGGTGTCACATGTGCAGAGGTTTTACGCCTCACTCAAAAAAAGACAGGGCAGTGTGGAGGCAGCACATCTCCCTTCATCAGAGCCATCAGGTCCAGAGCACGCTCCAAGTGCGGCACCATGAGTGCAGAGTGCCCCTCCTGAAATGTCTTCAGCACCATGCTCTGTGGATCTGGTACTGGGGAAGAGACACAGACCTGTCAAGGCCATGGTACCTCGTCCAGTAAGACTTTTGGTACTGAGCCAGCTGGAGGGACTCTGAAAAGAAGTGTTGCCCAGAGCACTGCTTTGCTGCAAAGAAGGGTGTGTTACCTCTGGAACCTGCGCCAGATCCATCAAGGCTGCCCCCTGAAGTTTCTATTCATCAGACCCAAGATCCAGTCCCAGTACTGATGATGCTGGGAGCGTACGCTGCAGCCAGAGAATTACTTAACCTCCCGGTTCTGGTATTCCTAGTGATGTGGGAATTGTTCCAGCCAGTACCAGCCACTGTGTTACCTAGGCCAGCTATGCAAAAGCATGCAGTATTGATCTTGCTCCTGTTACCTGGGATGCTGGTGTACTTCAGGGCCAAGCCACCATTAATGTCCCCAGTTCCGCCATCTCAGGGTTTGGCTTACCTGTCTCCTGTCCACGTGAGTTCTGTTCCACCATTATCGCAGGACTCAGAGTCATCTTTGTCAGATTCAGAAGTGTGGTCTGTTGTGTCCCATACCAGATGGAAAGCATACCCTCCATATGAGCCCTGTGGTCTGTGGATGTCACAGCCGTCCCAGCTGTGGGCACATCACAATGGACAATGGCCTGTGCAACCATGGGGCAGCCCACCATGTCAGTGGCCTTTCAGGACATTGTGGGGTGTCCCTCCCCCTGTTAAGCCCTCTCCTCACCTGTCTGAGTTGACATCCTCAAGGGTGCATGGAGATCATCGGCACCACAGACAGCATTCTCCAATGCCTGATACTAGTACAGGTACCAAGCAACTAGAAGGTGTTCAGACAACTTCTCCACCACAAGAGGAAGAGCAGCCATTGCCTCAGCTTCCTGGTGCATCTTTTTCCTCATCACCAGATGAGGTTGTAGAGATGGTGAGTGATTCTTCATCACCAGAGAACTACTTAAAAAGGTTGCCTTGGTTTCAGACATTCTAGTGGCAGAGGTCTGCAAGAAATCCCACAAGTTAGTGGACATTTTAACTTCTGCAGGACCATCAGAGTGGTGCTTCTGATTAATGAAGCAGTTCTGGAACGGTTAAAATGCTTTGGCAGAACTTCTTCTCTCCTGCCTATGGCAACATGGGCAGAGAGGAGATACTGTGTCCCTTCCAAGGGCTTCAAATAACTTTACTCTCACCCAGCTCTAGGCTTTTTGGTGGTGGCAGCAGCAACAACTAATAGAAGACTCAGGGTCACCAAGCATCGGTGCCAAAAAGTAAGGCATCCAGGAGTCTACACCTATTTGTTTGTAAACTTTATCTGATATGAGGGCTATACCTAAGGATTGCTAACAAGCAAGTCCTCCTAGTTTGCTATGACTTCACCTTATGGGAAAACATCATGAAGTTTAAAGAGGCTACCAGAGCACTCCAGGCAAAAGTTCATTTTCATGATAGAAGAGGGTAAGCTGGTGGCAAGGACAGCTTTTCAGGACAGTTTGGATGTGGCGGACTCAGCAGTTTGTTCTGGCACCTTCTGTCTCTGTGAGGAGGTGTTTGTGGCTGCAATCTTCTGGTCTCTCTTCTGAAGTACATCAGACCATCCAGGATCTGCCACTTTCAGAAATCTCTGAAATCCCTCTTTTCAGAAAAGATGGACAATAGGCTGCATAGCCTAAAAAGTTTCAGGGCAACATTGAAGTCTTTTTGGAATTTACAAACCAGCAACAAAGAAGAAGCAATTCCAGCCCCAGAAGGCTGTCAGATATTGGAGATTTATATCTTGGTCCCAAGACTCGCTGAGAAAAAAGGGGCATTGTCTGCTACTGCAGTGTCCTGTTGACCAACAGCCCAATTTAAACATGAATTTTGACCAGCTTATGAAGGGCAGCACACCACTACTTGCAGTTGAATCTGTTCCTATATATACCTTTGTCAGTCATCTATCCCACTTTCTCTGGGCTTGGACTCACATCACATCAGATTGGTGGATCCTAAGCACTGCAGATCTGGGATATTCCCTTCAATTTATTTCTGTCCCCCCTTCCCACTTGCCTGCTCTGTCTCTCTTTAGGGACCACTCTCATAAGACCATTCTTCTGCGAGAGATCCAATCTCCTTCTAGCGGGAGCAACAAAGGAAGTTTCTTTATTCTTCAGGGGAAAGGGTTGTTATTCCAAGTATTTTCTCATTCTCAGAGCAAAGGGCAGTCTTGGACCTATTTTAGATCTAAGAGAGTTAAACAAGTACTTAAAGAAAATAAAGTTCAACATGGTTACCTTGGCTTTCATCATTCCTTCCCTGGAACAAGGCGACTGGTATGCTGTCCTCAACTTAAAGCACACTTATTTCCTTATAGAGATCTGTCCAGACCACCACACGTTCCTCAGGTTCATAGCAAATGGAACATGTTACCAAGTCACAGTACTTTCATTCAGCCTATCAGCAGCCCCCCATATTTTGACGAAGTGCCTGGCGCTAGTAATAGCATATCTGTAAAGGTTGGGGATCTGTGTTCCCCTACCTGGATGATTGGTTGGTGAGGAGCTGGAAACGTTATCAAGTGCTGTCCAGTGTGTCCATGATTCAATCCACCTTCTTTGCACTGAGTCAACTCATTTGAGACAAATTGATTCTAAACACTGTGCAAAAGAACAGATGGGGAGGTTTGTTCCTCCCAACTGTTCCAGGAGACACTTCTACTTTGATAGTTCTGCATAACCAACTCCATTGACCTCAAAGTTGCTTACCTCCCAGGTGAGGAGAACACGTTGACAGATCACCTATGCAGGTCTTTTCTCCATTCACCATGAATAGTCACTACTCCAGACATGGCCTGGTCCAAATTTCAGCTATGAGGAACTCCCCAAGTGGACCTGTTTGCAACAAAGGCCAGCAGAAAATGCCATCAGTTCTGTTCCTGAGGTGTTGCAGCCCTGGTCTCTTGGCTTCATTGCTATCATGAACAAACTTCCCGTTCAATGCCTTTTCTCCGATAATTTACTATCCAAAGTCCTGTTCAGGGCCAAGCAGGATCATGCTTGCCTCATACTATTGCATTAGCATGCCCTTGACAACAGTGGTTCTTGACCCTGTTAGTGTTGTTAGTGAGGTCTTCTCTATCTTTTCCATTAGATTCAGAAGTGATTTTGCAGCACCACAACTGTCTGTTCCACGCCAACCTACAGGCCCTCCACTTGGCAGCATGGATGCTTCATGGCTAACACCACTAAAAATGACTTGCTCAAAATCATTCAAGAAGGTGCTTCTGAACAACAAAAAGTCTTCAACTAGGTGCACTTACCTGGCCAAATGGAAACATTTTTCTATCTGGCCTCTGCAGAGAATAATGCAGTTCAGGCTTGCATTAACCACATTATGGATTATCTGTTGCACCTAAAACGGCAAAGCCTGACAGTTCCATTAAAATACATTTGGCATCAATTTCAGTGTCCCACCCTCCAGTGAATAGTAAACTGCTTTTCTCCAATCTCATAACTATCAGATTTCTAAAAGGGTTGGACAGATTATACCCTCCAGTACAAGAACCTGTTCCCCCATAACCTTCTGTTAAGAAAATTAATGTGGCCTCCCTCTGAACCTTTCATGACTTCCTACCTACTCCAACTCTATGAAAGTGGTGTTTCTAGTTGCAGTAACCTCAGCAAGGAGACTGGGTGAATTGGGAAACTTGGTTTCAGGTCCGCCTTATACAGTTTTACATAAGGATAAAGTTTACCTCCACTCTCACCCAAAATTCTTGACAAAGTTTGTTTCCAGTTTACACTATAATGGGGCAACTTTTTTGCCAGTGTTTTTGCTGAAGCCTCACACACGTACAGATGAGCAGCAGCTCAATTTGTTGGCTATAAGGAGAACATTGATCCTCTACCTTGATCATACCACACCCTTTAGATTCTCAGTGAAGTTATTTGTTGCACTTGCAGACAAAATGAAAGGCAAACTGGTTTCCACTCAGAGGATTTCCTCTTGGATTGCCTCTTGCATTTGTTTTTGCCAGTTAGCTAATGTCACAGCCCCTACCGTATTGGCTCATTTGACTAGTGTGCAAGCAGCTTCGGTAGGTTTCCTAGCACAAGTACCTATTCATGACATTCGCAAAGCAACATGGTCACCAGTACACACTTTTGCTGCTCGGTGTGCCGTTTCCCATCAGTCTGGGAATGATGCCGGTGTTAGACAGATTGTTCTAAAGTCATTGTTCAGGTAGACTTCGAGCCTTCCTTGATATTAATCTACTTCTGAGTACTGCAGTGGAATGGACATGTACAATCACTTGAAGAAAAAACAGTTACCTACCTTTCAGTAACTCTTGTTCTTTGAGATACATTGTACATGTCCATTCCACAGCCCTCCCTCCTTCCTCTCTATTGGACTTTATCTGGTAAGAAGAAACTGATGATGGTCGAGCTGGCTCCACCCTCTTATACCATCATGCAGTGACGTGTGGCGGTAGAGGCTACTCAAGCCACCCCGATGGGTACATCTGAGGGAAAACTTTCTCTGCCATCTATGCACAAGTCCGCACACACCCGAAGGGACATGTACAACCCATCTTAAAGAACAACAACTACAGAAAGGCAAACCATTTTTTTGCCTTTCATTGTCATTGGTGGTATCTTTTGTAGTATGTTGATTTGCAGGTTTCAGACAGGAATTAGCCACAGAGAGAGAGAAAGCCTGATAGCTTTTTGCTGTCCTAGATTTCTGACATGCATCCTTAGACTATTGGCCCTGAGGTGCTAACACAACTTTTATGTACGAGCTATCTTTTTCTGATTTGATATATGATTGGTATGTCAGATCATTAATATAACTGTCTGCTTTTCTTACAAGACATACAAGGATAGTAAAAATGCTGTAGTATTACTTTCAAAGGAAATTATTTTTGTAGGTCCATGCTCTTGATCACCTTTGTGTAAACACATGAACCAAGAATGTGGATCTAAGGCTATGAGAAATTGAATGTGTAGAGTTTACTTTTGAAGTAAAAATCTTATATAGAGTATTTTAAAACTGTCTGCGCTTACTGCTTTTTCCATTACAAATAATAAATTGTAAAGATGAATTTTGTAAATAGAATGGTTAGCTATAATTTTATAATGATTTGAAAGTTGATAAATGTAAGATATGAACATTCCGCCTACATTTGCATTTAGTCAGGTTAACTTCATGACATGTACAGTGCGGGGGTTGGGGAAAAGTAGGGATTTGGGATTATCCTATGTTAGAGCTAATGAATTTTCACATCAGGAAGTCCTGACTCAAAATGTCAGAGTTTAGTCAGACAGGCTGGGAAAACAGGCACACTGATCAGCAGGAAAGAGGGTAGACAAAAAAGCTAGAGCATTCATATCTTAATTATTTTAGAGTCCGAATAAAAATGTATATTGTTTTATATAAATAATGCATTTATCTAAATACATTTTCAAGTATTAACTTTTTAGTTCAGTGAATGTTTAAGCTGTATCAGAATGCTAACTTTCTTAATCTGATCCTTTTTTTCTGTTTTAGCTTCAATAACAGCCTTTGGGTTCAGTCACAAATAAGAACGATGAAACTTATTTATAACAAAAAAAAAACAACCTCTTCCTTCCTCCTTTTTTCTCCCTTTCACTCTCCAGTCCATAAAAAAACAGATGGAAAGCATAATTAAAATACAATTGATTGGATACAAAGCTATATAAGCCGCTCAATTCAATAAAGTACTCAAAATCAGTGCCGGCCTCAGTTTAATCATGCTCTCGTCAGAAACACGTTTAGGTTGTCTCTAAAGTAAAGCACATGCTTAGGTGCTTTTTTGAATAATTATATTTTCCTAAACTGGGCCTCTCCATTCAAAGGGCTCAGTTCTGGAGCCGAGTGAATAATGGTTTTTGGGGTTTTGGGGTTTTTTTGGTTTGGGGGCTGAACCAAAAAATCAGGAAAAAAAAATCTGAGTTGAACTGAAACCAGTTTTTTTCTATTTTTTTCATCAAATCAAAAAACCCCAAAATTGTTTCAGGTCAGCTGAAACATTTTAAGTTGACTCAAATGAATATTTTTGAGTTTTTTGTTTTGATTCAGCCACATTAGGTGCTTTTCTCCCTTTGTTTTGTTTCTGTTGTTGTTTTTAAGTGGACAAATTTGAATTTGAAACACTGTTTCGAATTGATTTAAAAAAGAAACTAAATGTTTCAACTCTTTCAAAAAAAAATTCCCAACCAAAATTATTTGTCAAATTGGACCCGAATTTGGTGAATAGTTTTGGGACCTAAAGAATGCATTTTTTCAGGGGGAAAAAATATTGGAAAGCATTCACTCAGCTCTACTCATTTCACTCTCACAAAAGTTTGGTGAACATGAGCAGCGGTTGGTTGCACATCTGGAAAGCTAATGAACCTCCCTCTAACAGCCATTCTCCCTTGCTCCTCCTCCCATAATCCTTTTCACTCCATTCTCAAAGAAATGCCAGTTAAGAGGAGAGGATCCCAGAGTCCATAGGACCAGTGACAAGATGACTGTGAATCCTTACAGGTTTGACACCTCTGATCTCAAATCGCTTAGTAAACATACAACATTGCATTTGATGAAATGGGTTGCAGCCCACGAAAGCTTATTCCTGCAGAAATGTGTTACTCTTTAAAGTTTAAAGGACTCCCGTTGTTTTTGCTGTATACGGACTAACACAACTACCCTTCTGGAACTTCATACAGGGATTGTTTCTCTTTCAGCTCGTGAACCCTATCATGAAACAAGCATCTCCCTAATTGGGTACAAGTTTTAGAACCACATTTTTATCTAAGACAATCTGTGCAACTATGCTATGAATTTACTGTGATGTGGAAAGCAGCGAGGAAAAGTATTTCAACCAGCAATGAATAAAAAATTCCAGCTCAACTGTAAAGTTTCCAATAGCATCACTCAGCCTCAGCTTTTGTAGTTTTCTAGATTGAGGGGAGGATAAGCATGTTAGAAGAATTACTCTGATTTTTTGAAGCTGACTCCACTTAATCTCCTAAACTTTAGTGTTTTGTTAGAGCCAAAAGAAGAAAACAATGTGTGAGTTGCCTTTGATGAGTTGGGCTAAGATTATGTACTTAGAAACTGTTCAAAGGGTTACTTGACCTTGGGAATTAGAGCTGACCCTGAACCACCTGATCAATTTTACATATATTTATTTTGTGGATTAGTTAAAACTCCTTGTACAATCAACAGGGATCTAATAAGAGCAATATGTTTATCCTGTCTTCAGCTGCTATCGACAATCAATGACCTTGATGCAGAAAACAAGTTTTACTACATCAAACATCAGTTAAACCACATTTACTGCATAGTCTGTATTCCTGTAATTGGTGGCTTATGTTTTCCTAGTTTCTTTCAAAAAGATTGTGCCACTTTTGGGAAGGCAACTGAACTGCAAGGGATAAAAATCTCTGAGAAGGCTCCAGGGCAGATAGAAAAGAGTGTTCAGGTTTAATAAAAAAAAGTATCGGCTAACCATAGCTTTCCGAGAAATGTATTAATTCTGTATAGCAAACATTGTGGCTCCAGCAGTATCACTGGGGACCATTTTACCTCTTGTGGACCCTTGGTGGGAAGCAAAGTCGCAGCCTCAGCAAGAGTGAACTAAGTAAGGAATTTTAGAAGCGCTATCCCTGCATTTCACGTTTTGAAAGGCAATGTGAAATTGGCAGGTATAAGATGACAACCCCTTTCCCATAGCCATTGAATAGAGATGTTACAGAACAAAATCATTTCCTTCCTTCTTTTTCCCAGCTTTGTGCAGAACTAATTTTTGCCAATGACTGCTCATTTAAGTTGCAAATGCCAACATCCAGGTATTCGGGGCATCATTAAAGCAAATACTTGGAATGTGGAGAAGGATTTATTTGCATGTCTGGCATACGCGAGAAAATTTTCCCCTTCTGTCCAACCTTTCTCCTCTAAATCAATTAATGTTACTTTAGTTCTACGTAGCTACTGTATGTTATGCTTTCCTAGGAATTTCCATGCATCCAAGAGAGAAGCACTTAAACACAAAGTTGCATAAAGAACATCTATAAATAGATTTTAAATGGTTACCACTAAAATAGCCTATGACCAGATCTCCTAGGAATTTCTTTGATATGCAATTGACATAAATTAGAATTACACAAGCGTCAAACATCCTCTCAGAAAAGATCAGAGAGGCTGCAGGGCTGGGTAAAGGCGCACTGTGTTTGATTCCATTGATTATCTAACTGCCTTTGAGCAATGGGTCTCAGGCAGGGCGTTATTGATCCATACCATGAAAATAATCAAATTAATTCATTTCTCATCAAACTGCCACTGCCATGACCTATTTTTTTTCCTTTGTGCCCTGCCTCCTAACCTGCACAACTCAGGAGGAAAATATTCACTGCTTTATAATAAATGGCATTATATTCACAATGTTCATGAGAAATGCCAATCTTAACATTGTATCCTTGTAATGAGGAAGGTTATTTAGGTTGGGTTTTTGTATTGTAGCATTTTAAATCCAATCTTCTAAACACCAGAGTTTATTATTTACTCAAATCAATAAAAAGAAATAAGGCCCAAGGCCACTAAGATAAACCTTAAATCCTTTAAAAATTACCAGTAGTAGATTTGCTTTACCATTTTTGGTTTTTGTTTGGAAAAAATGTTCAATTTGATGTAAAAATATTCAGCAGATATACATTTCTCTAGAAAAATAATTACAGTAAGGGAACTACTGTTACCCTTAACAACCTGATACATATAACTCTACATATATTAATAGATATTGGAAATAGGAATTTCGTCAGGTTTTTAGTAGTGGTGAGGGAGGGTAGTGAGGCTTTTCTGATAAACTGTGGTTGGCTTTTACAGCTAATGAGTAAAGATTTTTAAAAGCACCTAAATGACTTTAAGTACCAAAATCCCATTTTCAAAAGTGACCTATGCAGCTACACACCTAAATTCCACTGACTTTCAGGGAGAGAGGTTTGATTTTTAAAGATATTTAGCCACCTAACTTTCACAGAAGTTGGTCATGTAGTTTCTAAGTATCTTCTGAAAATGTAATGTAGGCTCCTAATCCATTCACCACATCTTTTTTTATTATTTAACAGGATAAAAGCTCAGATACTAATAAATTAAATAGGGAAATAAGACTGAATTCTCCCAGATGCAGAGGAGTCCATACAAGTCCACACAAGGCCAACTTCAGTAACCCATAGGTCTTCTATGGTCAGAGTGGTCACGTGAGGGCAGAGAGATCTGCACCTCCTACATACCATTAAGAAGAGCTCTGTGCCAGCCTCAGAGAGACTAGCAGAGAGGAAACAGTGAAGGCCAACAGGTGGGTTTTAGGGGCATCATTTATGAGACACCAATGATCCAAACCCCCACATAGGGGGCAGGATTGTACCATGTCCACAGTTCCAGCCCACTGAAATAGTGCTCACGAACGAGCTGCATTGTAGACCCTGGCATGCCCATGGTATCTAGTGGTGAATTCCATTCTCTCTACCGCTCTTGTTTTTGTGTTACCCTACCCTGGGTCTTCCCAGAAAAAGTTTTTTTTTTTAATTTATCATTACATGTTTGTGCATCTTTTATTTACATTTTCCGACATGCTACTTCTTTTCTGTCAGCAATAACATTTAAAGAAGATTAGCAATTCTATCTAAAAGAGAAATTGGGAAAACCACACTTATGCCAGCAAGGACTTGGCCTAAGTGGTCATCTGTACTCATTCACTGTACAAAAATACAAATTAGTAAAAATATAGCTATCAAAACTCTTAATCTTACTGTTAAGAATTCTTCATTTTATATTTCATGTTATAAGTCAGTATATGTTATTGTGTGTTACCCTTAATCTAGAAGAAAGAGGAGGGAGAGAGATGGAAAATATGATTCTTTATTGTCAGCATTTATCTTCTTTAAACATGGGTTTTTCATTCAAAGTCTCGTTTTGTTTATGAATCATTATAAACTAGATTAGAAATTTTCTTGTGAATGCATTTTGAGGGTGTTTGAATTTTAGGGCCTTAATAGCTAGATGCTTTTATGGTACCCCAACAGCTATTTTGTCATTTGAGCCCCATGATCCCAAATATATTTTCTGACAAATTCTAGCAGATACAGTTTTCAGATATCAACACTTGCTAGTTAGGATTTGCGCTGGACATTTTAACCTTTAGTTTGGAGATCCTTCCTTGCAATTTCCAGCAGCATATAATTATGTCAGGGATGAATGCAAAGACCCAAGTCTTCAACTTTCAGGTTTACTTTTTCCAAACACAGTTCTTTAAATTTGTACCCCTAAATTGCCATCTAGACTGACACAGGAGGTTCTCTACATTGCAGTATTCCAGTTCTTTAAAAAAAATCCAGCATGATTCAAAATAAGAAAAAAAATAAACCCGTTTATTGCTGGAACTCATTTTCTAATTATTTGTTTTGTTTCTTCACTGTCCTTCATAATGCTCCAATTAGGCTTTAGATTATGGCAATCCAAACCCTTAACCTTTCCTGACAAACTCTTAAATAATGCCTAGAAAATTTTGAAAAACTTCATTAATTTTTCTGACTGACAGTTTGGACTACCTGTCATAATAATCTTCAGTTAGAGGCAAAGGCGTGCACAAGGGGGTACAAGCAGGGGCACGTGTCCCCACCTCCCCCTCAATAATTGTCAGGGGCACAGAACTCTGGCCCTGGGGCTGAACTGGTAGGGGAGAGAGGGAAAAGCGAGCTCCCGCTGGAACATGAGGAGGTGGGAAGGGAAGAGCGAGGTCCTCGGGCAAGGGGGGGGGGAGGCCACAACATGCTCCCCCACCCAAAAGGGGTCGAAGTTAAAATTCTGCTCATGCCTCTGGTTAGAGGCTATAAGTTTCCTAACAGCTTCTCACAATTCGGAATCTTTTGCACAATCTTATGTTGTTATTTGAAATGGCGAAACGAAATGTTAATGTTAAAATGCAGCAAACATATCTTGAAAAAAATACAGAAAACGACTTTGAAAAACCTGGCCCCCAGCAATAGTGACAAAACTCAGCATTTCCAGTCTGACTCGGAAGTGAAATTAAATTGACAGAGTTGGCTGTGAATTAGTGCACCAATTTCCATCATTAAATTCACCATAGCCTTTGCTTTTTCCAAGCTATTTTGTTTTTAGGAAATTTAAGATGCTTTTCAACAGGAATATTTCGGAGACCCTATAGCCTATCCCAGAGACTTTCTTCGATCATCAGCAAAATACATTTTCCATCAATACTTTTATTGAGTTTTTAGGACAGATAAAGTGCCAATCAATACAACTGACAAAAAAGACAAACTATTATAAACATTTTTATAAATTACAAGAGGAAAAAAAGATCAAGCTGAGCCCTAAACATGAAAATATCTGTTAATAGAGTGTTTTTAAATATGGTTAGGTCATAAGTCACATTTGAACTGCAAATCCTTAGTGTGACTGGGATGCATCACCTGTGTTTTTCTCTTGAAGAATGTGATTTGTAAAGAAACATCAGCTCATGAACAAGGTTGATGCCTCAGTGCATAAAGAATTTCCTGCCTTTGTATATATTGATAAGCATAGTCTGTGCGATATTTTTCACCCTTTTGTGCATGGTCTGTTGCTGTTTACAAAGATTGCTTGAAAATTAGCTGAATGGAACAAAGATAGGATCTCAGGTGCTGGATCTTTATCCAGGCCAAACCATCATTAGTCAACAATAGCAACTACAAGACTAGAGATAGGGCCATGACTTGATTTAATATAATTAGCACAGCAATTGGCCTTACAATTTCAAAAAGTGTTAATACAAGTTAACTTGAAATAGATCAAAATGCCTGACAAATTACTTCCACTTTTAAAAAAATCATTTTGAGAATTGAAATTATGGTTTGAGCTTGAGAACTGCAAACTCTGTTTATTCTCCCATTTAAAAAAGAAGTCTGTAGCACTTACTCTCCCCCTAAATCATTGTAATTTGTTAAAATGGCATTAGTGCATATTTAAGAAGATTCTCCGTGTAATGAGAGAGACGTGCTGAAGTAATATGAATAATTAAGGTATCAGATGCATAAGACCAGGGAAACCTATTAGAATGAAATTACAGCAATCCTCCCTCCCCTGATAAAGCCCCCACGATCTTTTTTAAGTATTCATTTTACCTTTTGATTTTCAATATGAGATTTTGAAAGACAGAACAATAAATGATTTTTTTTTTTGGCTAACTGGAATAGCTTACCCATTAAGTGACTGAAAGTGTCTGCTAAAATGCAAGGGAAGAGAATTTAAGTTAACTATATTTTATTGTATCTTTAGTTTAACCATTTCATTCCCAGAATGTTTTCAAATTGCAGGTGGCAAAGTTCAACAATGTGGTACATTAAGGACTAAAGTTCCAGAGACGTGGTCATGTTAGTCTGTATACAGCAAAAACAACGAGAGTCCTGTAGCACTTTAAAGACTTAACAAATTTAATTTCTGCATGCATAAGCTTTCATGGACTGCAACCTACTTAGTCAGATACAATGTTGTATGTTTACTAGGAGATTTGAGATCACAGGTCTCAAACTTGCAAGGATTCACAGTCATCTTGTCTCTGGTCCCGTGGACTCTGGGATCCTCTCCTCTTAACTGAGATTTCTTTGAGAATGGAGTGAAAAGGATTATGGGAGGAGGAGCAAGAGAGGATGGCTGTTAGAGGGAGTTTCATTAGCTTTCCAGATGTGCAACACTTCAAACACTTACTACAGGTCATACATGAGTCAAAGTCTACTCATGTGAGTAAGAACCAAGGGCCCCACCCAGCTCTCATTGTAGTCATCAGAAAGATCGTTCATGTCCATGTGATCAGGTCAAAAGCCCATTGGTAAGTGTTTGTAGGATCAGACCACTGTTGAGGGGAAAGGCAATGTGAACTTACCAGTAGTATGTCCTTATGGAACACAGAAAGGAAGAGAATGCTTTTTAGAAGTATTGTCCCAGAAACTTCCAATGATGTCTATTCACTGTGAAGTTTTTTAAATGTTTCTTCCACTTACTTTAAGAATTCCCCAATCTGTTAAACATTACAGTAACATGCTCATGGAACAAAGGGGATAGCTTTGATAGTCTGTAGTTTTCCTCAAAACAAAACAGCCATCACTACCTTTTATATACACAAAAATGTCAAGAAGTTGGAAGCAGACATCGTTTACTAGGCAGTCACCATTTTAGGAAATATTTTTTTCTAAATAAGGACAAAACAGCCTGTGGAGTTTGGGGTTTTCATTCATTTGAAATAATTGTGAGTAATTTTGTATAATATTTTTGCGATTTTTACTCTCAAGTGCTGTACAATCGATGTCTAGAGGCAGTTAGTTACTTTGTTTGAAACATACAAAAACAAACAAACAAAAAACATTTTGGAAAGACTTTTCTTACAAAATAACAAAAGTAAAAGCCTAATGATCCTGGAGATTTGAGAATGAAACATCTTTATCGTTTATGGGAATCTTGTATTTGATATTGCAGGAGATGTTAGACCTAATGGATAACACAGCCAGCCTGGAGATGTTGGCTCTTCAAGATCTATGTACGCTCACAGAAACCTGAAATTGATCATTTTGTTAATTTGCAGTAGCCTTTGTCCTCTCCAAGAGACCACAGTGATTGTGCAGATATTAACCATTTGAAGCAATACCATCCACATGCAGGAGCAACTTCTCAGCAAAGCCTTTGTCCCTTTAGGGTTCTGCATCTATTTCTGAGCTGAAAGAAATAGACAAAGGGGATACATATTCCAAAAGTAGATTTGCCACAACTTTCCAAAAGGCGTTTTATGATGTCAGTTCCTTTTCTGAAACCTCAAAAGGTGCTTGAACTAATTATTATGGGATTTGTGTATTTCATTTGTTTCATTGTAGAGCTCAAAAATATCAGACATGTTTATACTTACACGTAGTTTCTATCCCTCCTCCTTTTCCTATCCAAAACATAACTGGGAAATAAATTGCTAGGGTCTTTGCAATGTTTAATTAAGGGGTCTGAATGTCACGATAATGATGTTGCATTGATATTTTAGAGGAGACAGGACTTGTCCATTGCATTAATCATCAGTGCACAAACATAATGATTTTGTAAAAGAATGACATCAATTAAGCCAGAATGCATTCTTTGTCAAAACCATAAGGAAATGTATTCAGACTGTAGAATGTTGTGCTAATATTGTGCTGTTATTTTATTATTAAAGTAGTCCTAAACAAAGGTTCTGCTCCTGGGCATTAGGGCAGTCTTTTAAACGCTGTGGAACATAGCTGCCTTAACTGATCAAATGCAGAGCACTTCACACAAAACAGTTCCAGAAATCTTTCATTTTGTTTTGGCTATAGGCAACAGTTATAATTGAGCCACCTGAGAATGTTATTCCTTCAACTATTAGCTGGGGGGGAAAAATCAAACATTTGTTATTAGGTATACTTCTAAAAAACACTGAATTGAGGAAACGCTAAGCTAAAGCTGGAGAGAGAGAGAGAGAGTGAATAAACTTGACTACTCCATAAATTCATTCCTTCTAAATTTTAGATTCCATCTTTAAAACATGGGAGAGGTTGTGGGTTTGTGAAATATGACTAACACAAAGCTAGGTCATGATTCAATAACCAAAGTTCTTTCTGTACTTTCACTGTGGATTCATGACATATTTCTCCCAGGTCATAAATGCACACTTCCCTCTATGCTCACAACATGGAAAAATGGGTTCCCATATTATACCATCAAGCATGCAGAGAGACAAACTGCATATATAGTTTCCATATACCATGACTGTCAAAAAACTCTGGAGTGGTCAAAACTTTAAATGGACTGGCAGCAGAACCCTTTTGAACCCAAGCCATTTGCAATGCATGGAGCAGTGATCTCTAAAATGAGCATATTTTTTCATGATATCATGAATATTATGTAGTTGGGCAGAAATAGGATGATTGTGCCTTTTTACTTGCCACAGTACTCATCTTTGCTCAACTCATGATAATTCATTGTTTGATGCTAACGCTCACCAGTTAAAATATCTCTAAAATTACGTGCAAAATATAAATATTTAAAATTGAGTCACTGGATATTTATGGAATAAATACTTTTTATTAGGGCTGTCAATTAATCGCAGTTAATCCATGCGATTAACGCAAAACTGATTAATTATGTTTTAAAAAATAGTTGCAGTTAATCACATTGCAAAAAAATAAAAGAAATAGTATTTTTCAATTCAAACCACTCAGTCCTACTTTTTGTTCAGCCGATCAGTAAGACAAAAGTTTGTTTGTATTTATGGGAGATAATGCTGCTTGCTTCTTATGTACAGGGCCACCTGAAAGTGAAAACAGGCATTCACATGGCACTGTTGTAGCTGGTGTTGCAAGGTATTTACGTGCCAGATATGCTAAACATTCGTATACCCCTTCATGCTTTGATTTATAGGTTCGAAAGATTTACATTGCTTTGTTTTTGAATGAGGTTATGTAAAAAAAAAATCATTCTACATTCATAAATTGCACTTTCACAATAGGGATTGTACTTGTATGAGGTTAATTAAAAAATACTATTTCTTTTGTTTATCTTTTTACAGTGCAAATATTTGTAATCACAAATAATAACATAAAGTGAACACTACACTTTATATTCTGTGTTGTAATTGAAATCAGTATATTTGAAAACGGACAAAAATCCAAAAATATTTATAATAAATTTAAATGGGTATTCTATTATTGTGTGTCAGTGCGATTAAAACTGTGATTAATTGCAACTATTTATTTGATCTCATGATTAATTGCAATGATTTTTTTTAATCATTTGACAATTCTACTTTTTATGCTCCTGAGCACCAGGTATTAAATAAAACTAACAACTTTATACAATCCAGGCAAGTAAATATTACTTTTCAATAATTAGGTATTCACTAAAATTAGGCTATTGAAAATATGTTTAACCTGCTGGTGCCCTGACACTGTATCCAGTGCTTGGCTGCCTAGGGAGGTGAAACCTGGAAGGGAAGAGCTTCTAACACCAGTGTTCCCCATAGTCAACTGTTTGTGTTCCTATACAAGTGTTACATGGGCATCACACGCAAGCCCTGGTGCTGCCACTGCTTGCTTGAGATGCTGCTCCAACACCTCATCCCCCTATGAAGTTAGTGGTAGTTAAGGAGCATAGACATGTTCCCCTCAGAAACTCCAGTTTTATATCTCTGGACTAAAATGATATTATAAGTATTTTATCCTATGTGGAGTTTTTTTAGACTTGGGTTAATGGAAATGTTCTCTCTTGTGGTAATTTGTGTGATTTAAATACTATTTGTATTACGCTGTATACTTGTTTTCTTAGTTATGGTGATTCGTAATAAATTTTGTTGAATGAATGCTGATATGGATTATGAATATAAGAAATTATTCTTATTGATTATCAGCAATTATTTCTTATATAATGCTATTCCTTTACTTCCAATCTAATAGAGGGGTACTATTTGAGATACCTTTTGGTTGGAGGCAGGGAGGGGAGATGTGCATCACAAACCAACCCAGGGCTTGTCTTTGCACAGTGGTATACTTTTTAGACTGAAGAGGTGAGATTCTGTGCTGCACCTTTCAGCCCTGGTCTGCACTACAAACTTATGTCGGTATAACTACATTGCTGATGAGTGTGGAAAATTCACTTCCCTAAGCGACGCAGTTATATCGACCCAACTCCCAGAGTAAACAGAGCTATGTCGGGAGGGATTCTCCTGTCACCGTAGCTACCTCCTTTTGGGAAGGCAGAGTACCTACGCTGACAGCAGAAGCTCTTCTATTGGTGTAGGTGGCATCTTCACGAAGTGCTACAGTGGCGCAGCTCCACTGGCAGACGAGCCAAGAGAGGTAGTAGCTATGATGACGGGAGAAGCCTTCCCATTGGCATAGCACTGTCTATACCAGTGGATAGGTCAGTACAACTGTGTAGTTATACCAGCATAAGTTGGTAGCGTAGACCAAGCCTGGCGCTGTGACTCTAAGCCGCCATTAGCACTCTCTCATTCCTGAGATGAGCTGTATCGGTACAGCTGCACTCCTGCAATACTGTACGTGTAGATATAGCCTACGTTTAACTTTATAATGACACCTAAATGATACTGAAACATGGTACTGTTATAAATACACAGATTTCAGAGGTTACAGCTTTGACACCAAAAAGGTATACAAGGGCTGTCAGTACCTCGGTTGCTATCCCTACTGCAGTCTCCTCTTGGCAAACGTTGCTATTCACTTCACTGAAAATCTTTTAGATTCAGCTGATTGTGTTTCAGCTGCAGCCCCTAATTTATCTGGAGAAGATTCTTGAGGCTAAGGAAGGACTTGAATCAAAAATTGATTTTCTTGGATCAAACTATGATGTATTTGACTAACTGTATTGTGAGGGCCTAATGGAGGCAGTGGGGAGAAAACCTAGAAACAATTCCCTGCTATAAAAGTTAAAGAAAATAGTATTAAAACGCTCTCCAGAGTCTAATGTAGAACACTGCCATGAAACATTTTGTAAAAAAATGGAGAGATTTTTTGAGAATTACTGCAAATCTAATCATGCCAAACTTTTGGATTTCCTTGACTCCTAAGTGGGGAGGGCCTGCCTGAATTTTACTGTTAATTTCTTAAATTCTTTGTTGATTTTAAGCCTCATGTTCAACTATTAATGGACTATCAGACCACAGATCTTGCTTTTAGGGGTAAGGACTGTGGTTTTTCCTAATGTGCAGATAGCACCTATCACGTTGTAGGTGCTATTGGAATACAAATAAATGATCTAATTGATTTATCTTCACCTAATAGCCTTTCTTTTGACATTTCAGTTGATGGAGATTAATGCAGATTGGTTGGAGAAAAAATATAGCATTTAACATAACGATGTAAACATTCTTGTTTTTCCCTTGGTGTCCAATGCCATCCAAGGGGGATTTTTGAAGGGGGAAATTGCTTTCTTTAAGTGCTGAACTTATATTTGGAGGTTTCTGTTTTATTTCCAGACAAATTTTAAATTGTCAAAGATACATGAGCTTAACCTTTTATTATTTTAATAATGAAAATGCCTGTTGGTATCTTAATCTTAAAATTAGAGTACCTGATGACAAGGACCAAATTATTGACATCTTTTTGATTTTGCTATTTCCTCCTTTTGGATAATGTATTATTTATCCCTTTGAGCATGTTACTGAACCTTTCAATCTGCTAATGATTTAGTATCTAATTTGGTATGAGTTTTTCGGGTGGTAAATAGCAAGATTTCCATTTGGTTTCAGAGGGCCTTATTTTTCAAATACAATTTTTTCTCATCGTGGAATTTATATAGGTTTTTATAATGGCTGTAAGTTTCTTCATCTTTTTTTTTTTTACTGTAATGTAAACTGGATTGATTTATCTTGTCTAATATAATTTGTCATATTTATAATTACTTTTATTAAAATGAATTTAAAAGTGTTTGATAACTAAATATTTAACTTAACTAAAAGTCAACCAATTTCATCATTTATCATGAAACCTGGGGGGGCGGAAATCTTCTTTGACATGAGAGTAAGCTTGCCAGTTTTCAACCTCAAAGTGGTTTCTCTCCAGATTTGTAAAGGATCCAAATATGAACATAGGATGAACCCTAACTGCAATCTTCCCAATTGCAACTCAGGGTTATATCTAGAGTCTGAGTAATAAAATTAAGGTTTTCAAATGGCCTTAAAATAAATGTCTGGAAATCCTCCTGACAGCCCTGGAAATTAGATGTGTCAATCTGTTTTTGTCACAGTCAGACTTTAATTGAGAGACAGAAAGAGCTTTACTTCTTACTCTCTCTTCCATGGTGTTTTTGCCTGTCCCCTATGTGCTCAGGTTTATCTTGTAGACCAGCTACATATAGTGACCCTGTTTATAGATGAGCTTTCTCCGTGGTTCCACTGTCTTATTGTCAAGAATTGTTCCTACAGATTGTACATTTGTATAAGCTTCTATTTCACTCCCTCCCAAGTGGCCCTATTTGGGTGTCCTTTGCATAGTTGCTGCACCACAGCCTGCCTATCTGGCAACCACAATTGCTAACAAACTTGTTTCTTTCTTTCTTTCACTTTTAAGTTATTCCTATGTTGTGGCACATAAAAGCCAGCAAGTATAATTGCCTGTAAAGGCACATATGGCATTACTGGCTTAAGTGCTAAATATTTTTTCATAGATTTATAGATTTTAAAGTCAGAAGGGACGATTAGATCGTCTAGTCCGACCTGTATATCACAGGCCATTACATTTCACCCATTTACTCCTGTACTGAGCCCAGTAATGTGTGTTTGACAAAGCATGCCTGGCTATGAAGATCTCAAGAGATGGATAATCTACCACTTCGTGGTTACACCGCTGTGCATGATGTGTGCTCCTTGTGTCTAATTTGAATGTGTCTTTTCCCTATCGCAGGAAAACCTGTTTGCACTATTATACATGTTGCCCCTTTAAACCTTAACTATGACATCGGATAAGAAACCCAAACTAGCTTGAGTGAGCACAAGAACATCCACACATTAGTATTTACAGAGAGTTAATGGAGAAGCATAAACTCTGCTTCCTGGGTTCACAGCAAGGAAGGGCAAAATGGCTGACTGCTTTCTGAGCTTCTTCACTCTGGCTACATTGACTCTAATTTAAAAGTTGATGTAAATTGGGTTTTTTACTCTAGTGATTCAGGTTTAGTATTCCAGAGAGGGAGATGAGAGATGATAACATGATGGATTCTGTACTCAGTTTTAGCTCTGCAGAAAGCCTGAAAGGTATTGGCACAAAGAAAAGGGTATGTTGACTGTGCTGAACCAGACAAAGTGGTAACAAAAACTGTTGTGAGGACTCTACTTCCAAAAATCATTTCTCTGAATGTTGCTGTGAGTTTAAAAGTTTGTATTCACCTGTGAGCTTCAAAAATATTTGAGGTCTTACACTACTTCTACTTTCATTTGGATTTATTAAAAGATGCTCCTTTTTTTCAGCACCCACAGGTGTTATTTTAACATAGTTGTTTACCAAAAGAGCACAGAGGTTGCATTGTCTCTGGGTAAATGGAAGAGAAGTTAAACCAGTTTTCAATTCAAGTCAGCCTCTGATAGATGAATCTTCCAATGAAGATTGAGTGTTTCTATTATCAAAGCAGAAGAACTGGAGATTAAACTCTTCATTTATCCCTGACAGAGAGTGCAATCACTGGTCAATCTCTACAGCCCCTGGCATAGTTCTTGTTTTTTTTGAGGAGGGGAAAAACATTATTAAATGTTGTCATTATGCTTTAAATATTCCGAGAAGGATCTCAGTGACAATAGCAGTCATTATTTTTCATTTTTTGCCTTGAATCTTGGATACTAGAAAAGAAAAGCAGAGGATTGTCTCACTGGTGCATTCTGTCAATGTAGGCTACTCAGTATTTAAATGAAATATTGATGCATTTAAAAATGCCTAAGTGTTCAATAAAGATTTCACAGAACACTACCTAAAAGTTGTGGTTCCTTAGGTTAATCTTGTATTCATCTAAAGGATGAAGAAAACTGTCTACTTCTGTGATATGAACTGCAATCAGCTTAAAAATAATTGACAAATTAATCCCCTCACAGCACTGCAATTGTAAAGGTGTTAGGTTTAATTAGGCCTGTCTGATTGCCTTGTCTAATCAAGAATAAAGGTGGTATCTTTGATGGTTAAGGTCTAGCGAGGACATCCCTGACCAGCCAGTTGTGTATGTTTTAATTATTGATTCCTACCATTTCAACCCTCCTCACAGAGGACCTTCGTTCTATGTTAGCTTCACACTGAAAGTCTAAAAAACAAAAGTTGGCTCCAAAGGTATATGTAGAGCTGTGTGGGCTTTTAAATATATTTGAGGACTCTTTAACCTTTGGAAGCACTGACCCATCTTATCATATGATCAATAAAAGTTACCATGTTCAATAAAAATTGTTCTTCTTGTTTTCTCCTTACATAATCAGGATTTTATGTTCTTCCTTAACAGAGTTGCATACCCTTATTCACACTGATTAGTACCTTACTATGCAAATCCATTTCAATGGTACTAGCTGTGGAGTTACTATTTGTTGTAAGTAAGAGTATCAGTATCATGCCCAAAGTTCTTTTTACTTTACTTACCTTTGGTACACTTACAACCGATTTCTCATTCTTCTGTCACTAGGAATATCTTGCACTTGGTAAACTTCTGTCTATCTGGTAGAGTTTGAATGGATCCTTTTCTGTGAAAAGACTCCTACGGAAGGTGTTTGTCACTCTGGCCAGTGCCCTAGTGAAAAAGACTATTCCAGTTTCTGAACGTTTACAGTTTTGGCTCCCCTGAGTGTCATGGCTAGTGGAGCATGGGATCGTAAAAGGTTTTTAATTGTTTCGTAAATATTATCAAATGGTTTAAAAACAATGCTTATTTTAAAATAAAGCATATTTGTTTGACTTAATCATTTCCCACCCCAAACAATGGCAGTAACTTGTGACTTTTGCTTTTTTTTGCCATGAAGGAGCCATGATTTTTCTCATTTTTGTCATTAAAAAGCCCACCATTAACTGTATTCAAATAACCCAAATTATAAACCTAGGATCCAATGCTACAAGCCCTTCCCACATAAAGAAGGCTGGCAGGATGAGGCATGCAGCTTCATATTCAGGAACCTAATCACTGATATGTCTTGTAGTCCATATTAGGTTGCATGTTTTATTTACTTTGTGAGTTATGGAATCTATTCTTTGTTTGTAGGTGAATGAAGCAACAGTGGAACAGCTAGTGCAGCAATATCCACACATAACCTTCAGTACTGTACTACAAGATTGCAAGAGGACCTTGGAACGGGCTTATCAAATGGGCTGGACACCCAGTATGTCTACTGCCTCGTAACATCCTATATAATATTACAGTTTGACTGATGCATTCAGCAGGTCTAATGGGGACTGCAGATTTTGGTTGTACAGTGTTGCAGAAATATTTTAAACCTTTTCATGCTTTTAAATCTCATTTTGCTTTCTGTGAAATATATGTTTGAGTCAGTTGTTCTAAAATAAGTTTTTATTTTATTTTTAAGTTTTTAAATTAATGGTTTTTTTAAAGCAATGAACGTTTTATGTCTGGTGGCCCCTCCTGCAAATTTTGGAATAGGAACTGGACTCTCTAATTGTAGTTAGATTCATATAATTGTTCTGAATGTTAATTGTCATCCCAAAAATCTGCAAATCCCCAAAGACATAGACGAGGGCTCACAACTTTCATGATGCAATATAATTGTGAGTTTACACAAGTTACAGTAAAATGGTTGTACTGTAAAATTACGTACCGAATGTTGAAAACAAATCTTTAGAAATGCATTGTATCCTTTTTGTATGCATAAACACAATGTAAAGCCTTTGTAGATTTCCTGAAGTGGATTCCTACTAGTTCTGTGGATGGCTTGAGTTATATTAGATATTAAGCCTATTTTCTTTTGTTCTCTTCCCTTTGCATCAGTCATGTGTGTTTCCTTTGGTTTGTAAATGATAACTCAGTGCTAGTTCCAGTGCAACTGATCAGTATAGACCTCTGCTGAAACTGGGAGCGAATCTTAATTCATATTATTACTTAGACTGAAACAAACCACGTGTTTTAGGATGTACAGTAATATAAGAATCCACAAATAATTGTGATTTTCTTCTAAACATTTTGCTAATTACAAAAATCATTATTTTGAAATTCAATTTTAATGGAAACCTTAATAAATGATGGTAACTATTGAATGGTTATTTAAGTAGACAATCTTACTTGTTTTATGTTGTAGAACAGCAGACGTGATTTTTTCTTAAATAGTCATGTAGGAGATGTTGTATAGATTTCTCAATTTTTGCTCCTTGCCATTTTTGTAATAGGTGAACTAACAGCGCTTTGATTTACCACAGATAACCAATTCCTACCTTGTGAGGTCAAATGCTGCATAGAAGACACCAGCTGTGAGAAATAGTTATAAGGCCATGTTTATATATCTTAAAATAATGATTTTGTTTCATTTTTTTAAAATGAAACTTTTTGAATGAACCTGTTTCCTTTGACAATGCTGTCAAATGTTATCGAATTCTGAACTTTCAATTAAATAGGAAAAATTAATAAATAAAAGCAACAAAGCCGATTTTCCCTGATGTGGTTGAAAATGTGGGACCTAGTCCTGCAAAGTAAGAGCATGGGCATAGCTGACCTCAGTGGGACTCCATGTGGGCGTAAGTGTCAAGCCATATGCATAATTTTGGAGGATCAGGGTTATGCTAGAAGAGAATAATTGCTCTGGAGGAAAAATTTTCTGGAATCCTCTAAATTGTATATTTTAAGCTTTTCATATTTGTCCCCCAGCTACTGAAGTCTACTTTGGCTGACAATTGTGTACCTGTTTTTTAATCCAAAACTGATTTATAAGACAATATATGCAGAAAATAGCTGAAGTGAATACCTAAAAAGTTTAATTTTCTATATGTGTCACAAGAGTTACATTTGACAAATGTTGACAAGCAGACATTAAAAATATAGAAGTTGCAACTTCAGTTTGAAGTTGCATTAACCTTCAGAATGTTGCAATTTGGTTAAAGGATGATTTTTTGAGGTGCAGAACACTGTATATTTGCTTTTTAAAGGTTATACTGATTTAATCCAAAATATCAAATGCTCAAGTTTCTGCGGATGAGTTGCCATTATTGTCAAAGTGTTTTGCTAATCCAGATGAACTGATGCAGCGTAACCTGGATAAAAGTTTTAATATGTCTGTGTAATTCTGCCAAAACTGTGTGTCCATTCCCACAGCATTAATTCTTGTTAACAACAAAAAGCATCAACTCAAAGTAATTCCAGAGACAGTTGTTGAATGTTTTCTTATTAGACATTTGAAAAGGAGACTGAAAACATTTATCTGGAAACAATATAAAATAGAGTTTTAGGTGGAATGTCATAAATACATATGAACATATATTATGCTGGGCTTTTTATCTACTCCAAAATGGCAACAATATTTTCAGAATAAAGATAGTGAATGATATTGCAGATATAGTGAAAAACTCTAGTTGTTTCTCTTTAATGTCTTTTTATGAGTGCAACAAGACAATTCACACAATTTGTAAGTTTCTATTTTTCCGTGAAAGTTTTGATCTTGCCATGGGTTGCAATAAAAGAGAGAAGCAAAACACTGTGTTTTCTGTTTTGTCATATAGATTATTAACTCTGTTTAAGTTTTTGCACGGCCTATTACGTCGCATCTCTTTTGGTCATCTACTAGGTCAACTCTCTGCCAATTCAAGATTTTTCTCTGTTGTACATTTGTTAATGTATTTTCCAGTCTAATTTTAAATGTCCCAAGCAATGAGTCTTTCACCTTTGTAAGATGATTCCACCATCTGCTTGATCTCACTATCAAAATAACCAGGTTATATTTTATCTTTCTTGTTCCATTAATTATACCCACATGTAGTTACTTAAATAATTCCACTTCATCCTTGGTATTTACAACTGTCAGATGTTTGCAGACTGTTGTTCTATTATCGTGTCCCAGTACTAATTGTGTGGCCACACTATAGGCTTTTAGCTCTTTTAATTCCTCCTCTCTGAATCAGTGTTACCTAGATACTACAGTGATAGGTGCATGATAGATAGATAGATTAGAAAGACACATGACCTCGTTAGTTTTGCTACTCTTATCTAAACACCCTCTAGAAAAAAGTTTTCACTGCTTCTTTACCCCTCCTTCTGTTCCTTCCCCTCTCTTCAAAATGGAAAACAGCTTGCAGTAGAATCCAGACAACTTCCGAGTTGGATTGTCTTAGTTTCTTTAGTCCCTTCTATGTCCACCATTATTTTATTTCTTTTCAAGAAAGCCTTGTAACTTGTTGGGACCCATCACTGTTAAGTCACTTTATCCAATCCCTCTTAGAATGCTTTCAAATCCTCATTTACTGCTCACAATTTGTATAATCAGAGATCTTTAGCCTGCCTTAACTCCACCATCTGATTATCAACAATACTCATAGCCCCAAGCTATTCAACCACAAACATACACACTGAGTTTATTTATCTCTATTACAAAAGCAACTAGAGAACCCTATCAGGGATCAGGGCCCTACTATGATTGACCTGAAAGTACATAATACAAATATAGACACTACCCCCAAAGAATTTACAGTCAGTAGAGAGTTTTCAAAGAGAGAACCCTATGCACACATAGAATCCTAGGACCACAGTTTATTTTTAATCACTTGCCACTCTAATTCCAGAATTTAATTCTTCCGTAATCTCCTTTGATTCCTTCTCTTTGCAATGGTTGTATAACCATTTCTCATTTTATCATCCCTCCACCTCCCGAAAAAAGGAAAAGAAAGAAAAAGTGGTGCTCCTTTTTGTCTTGCCCACTTAGAGAAGTTCCGTGAACTTCCTGGGCTCAACAGCTAATGTGAATTCCCCAAGAAAAAGTAAACGTGTTCTTTCAACATTCACTGAACCATCAACCACAGGCATTCTGCACTATACCCTCCATGATGCCCTCTTTCATTGCCTAATCCATGCAACTGCCATTCATGACAGCAGAACTGAAAAAGAACATGCCCTGCTCTTGAAATCCCAATATGAATGTGGATGCTTTGATGAATTGATATAGTAAAAGCTATATTATTTATAGTGTCCTAGCTGATTTTTCTTTTTAAATAGCCATATAGAGTGAAATCCCTGAAAAATGGGGAAATAACCTTGTGAAGATATAGGGTTTGTAGAAAGGGAGCTGAATAGGTTCCTAAGTGGATTGGCTGATGTTCATCTAGATTATCAAAGGTTCTGGCCCATGTTGCTTATTTTAAAAATATGACTCTTTATATATTTTATTAAGTCAATAAAAATCAAGAAAACATCATATCTAAACTACATAAATGCTGCCAAACTAAGAATTACGCAATACAGTAATCAAATCAAAATCATATTAAAGTTCAAATAAACAAGAATATTGGATTGCAATTAAGACATCAATTTAGTCGAATAATCAGAATAATGCAGCAGATAATCAAATCTTATAAATTCTAGAAAGGAATCTAAGGAGATGGCTGTCCATTTGGTTATAAACCCCAACTAAAGAACTTTGCCAGAGGTGTGCAATCAAATTTAGCTGGTTGTATATTTTAATATTGCAACCAAATTATAGTTTATGTCTTAAATCACAAACTCAACGCTGATTAAAGCTTCCTCCTTGGATTTTACTGTTACATGTGGTGGCTAATCCTTTCTTCTCCCCAAACGCTGATACTGACATTACTATGATTCTTTGATCAATGGAAGCTTCACTTTACAATTGACCACTGATAGTTTTAAAGGCTTCTTAGGACACATTTACAAAATAAAGACGCTTTTAGCAAAGATTTTATGGGGGAATGTCTGCTGCCTTTCATATGTGAACTTTACAGGTGCTTGTACACACGTGCATGCACACAGCCACACTTTCACACCCTAAAATAATTAAAGTCTGGGATGTCTGACATCTAATAAAAACAAAAGACAAAACTAGAAAAAGGAAATGCAAGATACTCAATGGGGTTGAACTCTTCAGCTCTGCAATCTTTGAACTCACTTGGAGTACAAGGAATAATTGCAGTCAAGGAACGAGACAATGACATTGCAGACGTAGCACTTCATGCAGGCTTCTCCGGGTGCAGGGAGACAGTTCAAAACTGGCATAGCCTGTCATTGATGTTGTCACTTCCTAAGTGATTGAACTCAGGATTCCCTTAGATGGGTTGTTGACTGGAAGGGCACACAGGCCTTCTTCCTTTACCTTAATCTTTACTTTAACAGTTCTAGCTTACTCCACTTTCAGCACCTCCCTCCAAAGCCTTTGGGCAAATTGGATCTGATGTATGCCTTGGATTCCAACAACATGGTGGTCCAATCAAACTGGAATGGAGGGGTTATTAGGATGGTGCAGGTTTGGAAGAGTCACACTTAAGCCATCAGTTCTTCTAAAAATACTTTTGTTGCATACCATGCGTATTACAAGTCCGGAACATCGAAAAACATCAAAACCAAAAGAGGCACAAGACTACTTTTGAGGAAGATGGCAGTGTCTCAGCCAGGTAACAACAGTCGTGAACTGATATCTGCCACCAACGAAAGGAAAAGAGGGAAGGCTCAGCTTCCTATAAAATAACTGGTTGTAAAAGATTCTAACAGGAAAAAAAAAAACAACAAACAAAACCAGCAGTCAATCATGCATTTGTCAGCAATTTTAGACCTCCAATGATAGGTCATAGCTTTTCTTGCAAAGAAGGTAGTTGGGAACCTTCTATATTTTAAAGTGGATGTGAATTTATACAGCTTGTCTCTTTGGAAATGTACATCTTAACAGAAAGTTACTTTAAAGCTGACCAGGATAGCCCATTTAAATGCTGTTTCTCTCACATCCTGATCCATGTCTTCCACCCACTCCTTTGCCAGCATAGACTGTGAGGTTTTATTGTTTAGTATTACTGGTGAATATGGATGTGGGTCTGGTCTTCAATCTTCAGACACACAAGAGATACTCCAGCCTTGAATATTCAATTTTCTGTAGGTCAGCACCATTTAAAATATTTGGTTGGAAGTCTTTATGGTCATTTGAAATAGAGATATTGCCATGGTGCGTTCAGGTGGCTAGTCCCCAAAATAATATGCCTATGTAAGATTATATTAAATGTAAACATTTACAAGTATTTTTTTCCCCCCAATTTTACTAGTGACAGAAGTCTGCTGGTTTTCTAAATTATAACTTGAAAAAAATCCTGTACTGAGTCATCTGTTGGAGAAAAAGTAACATAAACCAGTAGATTAACAGTAGATAACCAGTAGAGCCTGTTGCTGAAGCAGTCCATCACTACAAAAGCAAGAGCTGGATTGCTCCCCAGCAGTCTTGTACATGTTCTTGAGACTATAACATATACTATATATGAGAGCCAGGTAAAATCTATTTTCAGAGAGGTTGTAGATGAGCAGGGAGGGTTTCATTATTTCTTTCCTCTTTTGGTTTATGTGGGTTCATTCCCAGTTAGTTTAACTTAAATTCAACCAGATTATCAAGGGGGATAATTTTGCTCTCTGGAATTCATGCTAGAGAGGAATTGCCTAAAAATGAGCCCATGTTTCCCCAAAACTCAGCCCAGGTTCAGACGCCTACAGAAACTGAGGCCCACTTTCAGGTTTGTAACAAAACTTGTGCTATTGAATTGTGGTTCTTTTTTGAGTTTTGGTCAGAATGTTTTGCACAGCTCTGCATATGAAACTGTAAGTAGTGCTTCTGTTGGTGAAGGAAACAGATATTTAAATGTAAAAGCCTGACAAAATGAAGCTAAGGACTTAGTGGTAAATATTTGGTTAAGTCCCCAAATCCCTGTAATCTCTCCTGTCACGATTGTGCTCCAGGTACTGTATCATCTTTACTCTGCTTCTAGTCAATTTCACACTGGGAAGTAGCATGGGGTTGATGACTGGGTGTGTGCAGAGCAAAACATTGAGCTTTACCGACAGGCATTTATTGATCAGTAAATTACATACACGATTTCTTTTCCTTTTTGTGACAAAAAATGCAGAAAATATTTAATGCTGAACAAGTCCAAGCCTGAAGAAAAATAGTTTCATTTGGTATCTTTTAGAATTACGCTTGAGTTTTGGGGAAAGATTTGTTTTACTATGTGGTGTTTTTGAACTGGGAACATTATGCATTTCACTTTTGATGGGTTAAGACCAAGCCAAGAATAGAGGAAAATTCTGTAGCCCAACCAGCGGTCAGGGTAATGAGAACACTTTTTAGAATTCCATTTCGGAGGTTATTTATTTTGCAGCTGCTTAAGCTCCAGCCAGACTGATTGTTTCCTGTCTAATGTCTTCAATTAAAATAGACATTGGTAACCTCAAGGTAAGAAACATAAACATTTGCCAAACATTCAGCCTTCAAACAAAAGCCTTAAGTGAGAGGATTCCTTGCTATTACATTGCTGTGAGATATGGCTTTTTCCTTGCCTCCACAATTTCAGGAATTTAAAAACATAAAGTCCTGTTCTTATGCTCTGCCCCAGCTGTTCTTGATCAGTTGCCCTGGTCCTGCTGTTCATCAGCACAAAGCAGAAAGAGTAAGGTGGGATGAAAGAGACTAAATGCACCACGTAACAAAGTTCTAGGAAATGTACTTACATTCAGTACTTTAAGCTGGAGTACCCCAGGGGATCCTTTACAGCACAGCCTCAGTTCCCTAGAACACGGGCCAGGGCTCTAACACACCTTAAGTGGTAAAAGACGAACAGAAAATACAACATAACACTTTCTAGTGGGGCAATACCTTAAAAGCCATTCTGAAATGCTTAATGCAGAATGCAGCTGCTCATTAATTAGTGCTTCCTTACCTTACCTTACCTCTATGTCCTGTGCATTGCACTGGGTGCCCATTCATCTTTGAATGGAGTTTCAGGTACTTTTTTAACATGCAGTACGACACTCTAAATGATTTGAGACTTGCCCACCTAAGATACTGCTCATCTCCTTGCTACACTGCCATAACTGCAATCATTGCAGGTATTATAGCTGTCGTGTGTCTAGTTTAAAAGGGAGGTGGTTAGTGACAGGGCAGTCCCTGTAGACAGTCCTTGACTCTGGACCACTTTCTGTCTGAATTAGGTTATGAAGCTCGTACTGCATTCATGTGAATGGGTAAGGGGAATTTCCATTCTTGCTGTTGCTTTTGCTTGGCTGGAGAAATTTCTGTAAAGCTGAAATAAGAAAACAGCAGCACATCTGGTTGCATTGTAACATGCTTTGTCGCAATAGGTAAAGACAGAAACTTAGGGCAAGCCTTTAAAAAATGGATGAATTAAATGTAGTAGAAGTGGCTGGGTATGGAGCACTTTTGATAACAGATCTAGGTATTTAGGTGCTTAAATCAAGATTTAAGAACCTAAATTTAGGCCTCCCTTTTCTTAGATCCTGGCCTTAATTTATTTTTTAATATGAAAATTGAAATGTGAACAATATTGTAGAATGTAAGTCAGCAGTGGAGAGAGACTGCACGTTTTTCCTATTCCCCATGTTCAGGCAGGGGTTTTTCTTTTGTATGTACGTTTCAATGAGCCTTTTCTAACCTCCATCATACAGTGTCCCATCAGTCCCTTACTTAACCTGAGCTCACTTATCAGGCTATTGGGGAGAATGTGCCGCAGTGTCACAAAACAGGTCAAGTTTAATTAAGTTCTGCAATAAAGATAAGCGATTCCCACTGACCAATGTTTAGAAGTGATATGTCAAGCACTCACTGTTTTTTAATTTCCCCTTTTCTCCAAAGTCCTTACATATCATTGACATCAGCTTTCAAGATTCAGCCATTAGCTGTTTTGGCTATAGACGTGTTAAGTTTTTCCCACTATTAAAAAGAATGTTTCCACAATTTCATAATTTAGACTCTGAGGCAAGTTTAAGATCTTGGTCCTTCTCTTCCAGGTGATCCATAGCCTGGGCCTTAGATATTTGAAAGATAGGCTAAAGCTCCAGGATGAAGACTATGATTGACAACTTCACTCCTCGCGCGTTGAAACTTTCTACAATAAGGTCAAAGTTTGTCAGGGGCCAGCCCAAGACAAACTCTACCAGGACCTAAGGACCATCACAAACCTCACTGCCTTCCTCTCCATATACAAGGCATATTTCTTTACCTTTCCTTTTCTCTAAGAAACATGTAGCAGCATATGTACATGTGTGTGTAAAATATGAAAATATATGTGTTTGTACACATTCTAGATGGTTCTCAGATACTATGGTGATGAGCTCAGTGTAAGAACCTATATAGAATAGAATAACATTTCAAGAGAAGGGCTATATGATAAGGGAATGACATCTGTGTGGGATGGAGACTGAATCTGGAGGTCTTGAAGGGAGACCAATACCATAACACCTAAAATATTATTTCTAAAGCCATTTAAAGAGCATTGAATTGAATCCCAATGCTCAATTTCATTGATAAACCACCAAGGTGTTTTGCTCTGGGTTTCAGTTAGGCCAGCCTGGAATTTTTCTATCCTCACTGCCCATTGCCTTTTAAAACAAAAATCCAAATTCCTGCAATCAAAGAGTTAACATTACCAGCCTCATATTTACTGAAAGTCAAAGCCACTTCTTTGCATTTTCCTTAGTCTGTAGCTCCACACACACAGCTTGTCAACAATTCCACAATGCAGTCTAGGTCAAATATTACTTTTTTAGCAAGCCCTTCTGTATAACAGAAACTATAGAACTCTATGTTCTTACAGTATTCAAAATGCTGCATATAGTCAGGCTTTTCAATAGCAATTGGCGTGAAGAATAAATGACATGACCCCCTTCATATTTTGAATAAAAGTCATTTCCATTTGTATTCTCCTGGATATGGGCACATCAACAGTAAACTGTATGAAGAATACTTGCATTATATCAGCCATAGATAGAAGCAAAAAGCTTTTATGGATCAGTGTAATCCATTCATTGGTTATGGTTCCAATGTCCTTCAGGGAGTGTTGCAAATCCCCAGGCTGTCCTTGGGTGCTAGATTTTGCCATTGCATCTCTGAGCTAGCTGAAAGACAAGTAAAATGACATGTAGCCAGACACTTCCCTATTGACTAGGCATCTATGAAGGCACTAGCTTCTCCCGCAAGGTAGTGCAGTAAATTACACTCAATAAATTTGCTTCAGAAAAATACCTGTTCTGTAGAATAGTACCAGGAAAATGTAGGTGCTGTACTAAATCTTGAGGCTCCTCCATTACAGGTGGTCCCAGAAGATGGCTCAAACTGATAGATCAGCAATTAAACATGGAAAAGGTTGTCTGCCCCTCAAAACCCTCCATTTTTTGTCTTTTCAGAGCTTTGTATATGTAGATCTGTGGGTCAAGTTGAATCCTAAATTGTAACAGCCTTTTCATTAAGTTCTAATGAGCTTCCTGAAATTTAAGAATAAAACATTAAATCATAATCCATTATAAAACAAATTAGTTCCATGTAACATTTTTTTATAAAGCAAGAGTAATATAATGTTCTTGTTTTATAGCATGGCATGAGAGTTGCTATTTGATAGGAGAAAAAGCTTACCTACCAACCAGTTTTCTGAATAAAAGAGCTTATCTGAATCTCAACACGTAAGTTTTTTTAACAATAAAAATGAATACATTTAAGCATGTCTAAAGGTAGATAGTTGGTTACAGTAGCTGTAATTCTCTAAATAAGGTCACCTGCTTTTCTGTACCAGCCCTTTTCCACACTGGGTACTTGCCCACACTACCTGGGACAGAGGAGGAGGAGGTAAATATATTAATCAGAAGAAATCAAGAAGAGTTAAGAATAGAAATGATCAGTTCTCTCCCAGTCTTTCAGTGTTACAGTGCTCATACACTGTAATCCTTAGGCTCTGGGGGGCTAGAGGCTAGAAAACACAGACTATTATTGGTATTAGATAAAGAGTTACATTTTCATAAGCACCAATGTAACGTAGGTCTTGTGTCACATAGGCCTTTTTATTTTTTAAAAATTTACCCAAGATGCCCACAAACCATAATAGGTGCCATAGGAACAATAGGTGCCATAGGAATTTCTCTCTCTACATCCAGGAATAGAGGCAACATAGATGCAAAACAAAACTGTCCTAACCAACAATTACTCTACAATATGTACTTCTCACCTTCTCCTCTCCTTCCTCTTGCTTCACAACATCTAACGCTGGCACAATTGTTGCTCCTCCAAACCACTTGAATTCTTATTAAAATAAATATAGAACAAATCATAGGTAGACCTGGCTTCCTTTTAGAATGTCTGGAAAAGAATCAATCTAATTTGCAGGCAACTAAATCGAGACATTTGTCTTCCTTTTTTATTTATTGACTTGCCCTTGGCCACCCCTAAAGCTATTCTTTTTGTTATCACGAGGCTTATTATTTAAGTTTCATTTAAGCTCTCTTTCTGGGAAAACTCTTGCTAATATGTTACCGTTTGCATGTCATTTAGCAACTGCAACAGCATAACAGAAAATGGGGGTTTCTTTATTAGAGTTATGTTAAGCTACTATATTCAGCTGTGGTACTTAATTTTATAACGAGGTCCTGTGTTACTTACATTTCTTGTTCTTGTTGTTTTCTAGTCTTTTCCTGGTAAGTATTAGTATTAAGCGTCTTCCTTGTGTGTGAAATAACAAATCCTTCAGCCCCATCAAAAACCTTGATAACAGGCATGATTGAACTGCTGCTTTCCTGATAGTGATAATGTTGAATGTGATTTAACCAAAGGTCTTTTAAAGGAATAGCTTCTTTGGCTACACAGCAAATACCTAAAAACAATTACCAAATTAGGACCTAGCTATGACACTGGAAGAGAGAGCCACTTGGTGAAATTCCTAAACAACAGTGAGTCATAACCCAAACACCAAATCAGGCAAACTCAGAGGAATGTCTGAGGAAGTCTACGCTTCTTCTGGCCACTCATCACATCGCCAACTTGGACTACTTTAGACTATGTTGGACTTTCTTTGATTCACACATAATTACCAATGTGTTGTGATGTTGTATGAAAAAGAAGATGACCATTTAAATCATTGTTGCTATCACTGTAACACTTTGCACTGCTGCAGTAATCTGATATAAGGTCATGTAAGGTATCAATGGAAAAGTTGTAATCTACTAAATACGATTATCCTGTTTATATGCATATATTACCTTAGTATCTAAAGTTATGGATATTTGTTCTGTATTTGTATCTCAAACATGTTCCCGGATGACAGCCCCTAGACATCATGTGTAATGTATATCATTCTCTTAACTATTTAACAACTCTCTCCTTTTCTTTTTATGTTATTAAGGCTTTTTGTTTTTAGTTATGAAAGGATTAGCATCACGTGGTTTTTGGGTAAGATCTGAATTATATATTGACCTGGAGAAGTAGCTGAGCCTTTGGGATAGAGAGAACCATATGTATGATGAATCTGTATTCAGTAACCTCTCATCATAAAGACCAGGTGTCGGGCTGGAGTGCTGTGGGGACTCTTGTGTGGCTCTCTGTGAACTAATGTGGTGATACAGAAGCTCATTTTATTACTGGTTTGGGGAATCTAATGTTAGAATAACCACCATTTTGTGGTGTGTCTTCCCTACCTTTATCAGTCTGTCCTGAATTTGACATGCTCAGCTGTGACCTGGACCAGGCAGCGGTCCACACATGTAACTAATACCCCCGTCTGACCAACTTTGAATTTGTCCCTCTCAGTCTAAAGGAGCCCAAGTTGGTGTACGGTAGGGTGGGGTATAATATGAAAAGCCACTAACAACATAGCGTGTACCAGAGTACTTAATGAGTCTAATAAAGTCTAATTTACCTACTGAGGAGGCTAGAACAAGGGGGCACTATATTCAAAACTGAACAAAGAAGAGCTCTACATAGATAAGGGAAGTCTTTGGAGGAGCCATGAAAAGGCAATGTGATTGAAGAGAAATTACTTTACTCACTGAGGAACATAACTTCTGGCTTATTAGTTACGGAACACTCAGAGTCTGCTTGTGTTATACAGAACAAAGAGTCCTGTCCCAAGAAGCTGATCATCCAAAGAAAACATTCAAAGAGATGATGTATCAAGTGATCAGAGTATGGGACTGTCACAGTGGATTGCATCCAAGGGGCAACAAAGGGTCTTCCTTGAAGTGTCCTCTGTATATTCATACTCATGGGAACGCTCCAGCCAGTGCAGCCTGAATGGTAAAATTCTACTAGCAGTAGCCATTGGAGCATCCATGCACCTCGTTACACCCTCTTTGTCCCACATGAACTCTGGATATTCTAGGGCAGTGGTGCACAACTTTATTAAGCAGGAGGGCCACTTAAACCTAAACACAACCTTGTGTGGGCCAAACAACGTTCTACATATTTTAATAAGATCTCAAGTGATTTGAATTGATTTCTATTTTAAAGTCAGCTTGTTTTGTGTGTATTTTAATAGGTTGTTTCTAATACAGTGTTGTCTATTACACACTTGTGTAAACTAAAATGATGTAAATATGATGACAAACACTAATGAATCAGCCTTCAGTTGCTCAGTCTGCCGAGGGTCAACCACAGAAGCGATTCCTTATGCTCATCTTCAGATGAAAGACCTTCCGCACTCTTTAGCAAAGACTTACAAAGCAGGTTTAGTCCTGCATTCCTTATTTACCTAGAACAATGGGTCTCACCGTCCTGGCTCAGAGTATTGCATATTAATGTAGCCCTTGGGTGGAAATATGTAAAGGACACTCAAAGGAATTCATGAAGGTTACTTATCTGCCACTTAGGTTCTTTGAGAGGGACCCTGCATATTCATACTCCCTCTCCACTTTTCCCCCCTACCTCAGAGTCCTACTTACCAAAGGGATGGGAGTTACCGAGGGGGACGTGCGGGGGGAAGGAACTGAGGTAATGGAGCCCCACATTCACCCTAGAATGTCTGGAGTTCAGTGAGGGAGGCAAGGGAGGCATGTGGATGCTCCAGTGGTTACTGCTGGTAGAATTTTATCATTCAGCATGCACCAGTCAGTGCAGCCCCATGAGTGCGAATATGCAGAATCCATCTCGAAGAACCTCAGTTACAGGTAAGTGACCTTCATTTTTGTGGTGAAGGAGCATGGGTGAAATTTTGGTCCCACACTTAATTTTAATCTACCTTGAGCCAGGATTCTGGATGTGTGAAAGACATCAGTCTGAACTGCAAGGGACAGTAGGGTCATTCAGGATGTGTTCAAGGGCTTTATCAAGGGGCATATTATTTTCAGTATTCTACCAGTACAGTGGTGACATGCATTAACTCCATACCATCAAAGAGTTCCCATGACATTTTGCAGAGGTTTATGGCTGATATAACACTTGGAAAAGTGTAATATTCCCCACTTAATATAAAGCTAATATGTTACTATAACAGGTTTCAGCACTAAATTAGGTATGTATTATAAATTACAGTAAGGTTAATTTAAATCTTCAAACCAATAACATAGTGTTAACCAAGTGAGAAATATTCAAAGGCACTGTACCTTTAGGCAGTCAATTCCATTCTGTTGTTTGTCAAGTGTTGTCTATGATATAACAGCATTAGTACCTGCATCTGCAATGTCAGACGAACAAGGGTTCTTCTAAATATGGCGCTATGCAGTATTTTAAGTGGTTATCTAAGTAAGGTTTCTTTGTTTCAAACTGAAGCTTTAACATATATGCATTAAATCAGTTGATCCGTTATGAAGGAAAATATCTACTTTCCTTTAGCTTCTTTGTAGGCTAATCTTTTGCACAGCATTCATGAACAAATTCTTCCAAAATCTCACTAGCAGAGATCTGTCTATCTATGTATCCTAACCGACAGATTTTATTGTCCTCAATTTTAATCCCCCCAAAAGATAAACAAAAAGATACTCTGGGTGAAATCCTGGACCCACTGAAGTCAGTAAAGCAAGGATTTCATCCACAGGGTCTATCATGTAGTCTATTGAATTAACATATGTAGTAATACACTGGCCACTTATCTACTAATCAGGAAATTATCTGTGAAGTTTGCTGGTTAAAGGAAACAGTTATAATAATGCTGGCACAAGAAGAAAGGACCACATGAGTTTAATGAGTTTAATAAACCTACTAAATAATATTACTGGATGTTACAAAATTATAGAAATTTACTACAATTATTCTAAATGAACCTTGATGTTTAAGTTAATTGATAAGATGTGCTTCTGGTTCTCTGTCTTAGTTCTTTGTGCCAGCACCCATCACTGTAAAGTCTGAGCACAAAAGAAAGTTTTGAGGGAACTGAACACTGTAAAAGTAATGTTTAAGCAATACCTCATATACCAGGTGGAGTTACGTTTGCATCTGTAAAATTAGATCCATTTCTTTTCAATGCCCCACCTAACTTTAGTGTGTTGATCAGTCAGATTCATGGTGTCTGGTTTTCCTCACTTCCTAACTTTTACTGCTCCATTTCATTGAGGGAAATTAGATGTAGTCAGACAAATGGGATGTTTAGAATCAGTTTAACACAGTAGGTTTTTCTTCCATCTCAAAGCCTTCTTTGATTTCCCTTTGTGGATTTAAGGGTGTGGCAGGGGGCACCGGTTTTTATTCTTTCTGGAAAAAGTATGTTGATTTTAATTACATTTCCTTCCATTCCTGAATATAAAAGCAACAGGCCAAACCCTATGGAGTTACTCTGGTAGGTGAATTTGGCCCACTCTAATAAGATTAACTGATTTATTTTTTTAACTGAAAACCTCATCTCAAGCCAATCAAAATTTTAAATCGATCTTGCTATAACATTTTCATTGGCAGCTAATTGGGCTTTTTAATAATTTACCCATATTGCTGGGGAGGAGGGGGAGACTGGAAGTTTAAAACACAAAGGAGGAAAGTTAATTTAAAGTGATGTTTGGAAAAAAAGTCCCCTTTGAGATCCTGTTGTGTAATTGAACAGATTAAGAGAACTGACAGGAACTTCACAGTGTGTCTAAGTGGAGGTCTCTATGGGTCAACTCTCAGATCCTGCACCGACATGTTAAACAAGTTTGTCAATTTTCCATCAGATTGATTTTTCTCACAGGTCTGGAAGCCTCGTCTCATTTCATCTTATTTCCACAGGGGTTCTTAACATTGCAAACTGCCATTTACTTTTGTCTCAAAGTGTGAGGAATGATTTTTATCTCTGAGTGGCAATCAAGGCAGGAGCTCCAGAAATGGAGCTCTCTGTTTACCATGTAGCACATTGTATTCACCAGTTGTTTCTTTTTTTTTAATTCTTCTCCCCCACACACACTCCTCCCCTGCCTGGTATGATGTAGAGTTTTAGAATACATTTCTAATAATTAGTAACACAATTTACTTAAGGCAATTGCCTGTATCTAATTTCTGAAGTGTTGTTTTATGAAGAAAGAAGTAGACGGAAGCCATGTTTTTCTTTGTAATTTCCAGACTGATGAAGGGTCAGCTTGAGAAAATATAGTATCCCTAAAAGGTCATGAGAAGCCATATTAATGTCAATTTACATTTCACAGTATATTCTCCCCTCTTGTTAATATTAATTACATGTATGGAATAAAGGGAGAACATGCTTCTTAATGGCCAAATGCTGCTAAAAACTAACACTGTGTTAATCTGTAGTAATGCCAAAAGTGACAATGGAGCTGCTCTAGATTTACCCCAGTGTAACCAAGAGGAGAATTTGTCCTTATGTCTGTAAGGCCTGATTTTATTCTCATATGGTTGTACACTAGTGCAATTCCACAGATTTCAGGGTAGCTCCTCCTGGTTAACACAAGGGCAAGGAACTAATCTGTCTTCCACTAAAGTCAGTGGAAAAACTGCCATTTACTTGAATGAGAGTTCGAATAGATCCTAAGAGAGGAATATTAGACCCAAGGGATCGGATTCTTTGTTGTCCTACGTCTTGCATAGTCATTTACGCCTGTGCAAATAGGTGAAAAAACCCCACCCTCATAACTGGATCATTTTGCATACCCTTCACTGGTGTAAATGTCTGTACAAGGTGCAGGGCAATAGACCTGATTCTCATTTACACTAACCTAGTTTACAGTCCTCTGGCAATGTTAAGCGGTCTTATTACACCCTCTTTAGGGCTCCTTTACATTGCCAAAGTGGTGTCAAATGGCCTTAGTGTAAATGAAATTCAGGCCCAATGTTTCTAATTCTGGGATATGATAGTCTTGATTCTAATTTAATAAAACAAAGGAATGATGTAAAATGTTACCAACTAGTTTGATTATAAACATCTTATTTTTTCAGTATTTTCCATATTTTTAAAAATGTTTTATGTATAACTTTTTGATTTCACTTAAAACAGCCAAAATCATGTTAGTTCCAATCCACGCAGACATTACCACAAATGAGGATATTATCGTTCAAAAGACAAGGGAATTTTGAGATTGGTTAAAAGGATGTTGTCAATGCTATGGAAATTGTCCTCTGGAACCTTGCAAATTGTGTTAAATCATGGACTTATGTTCTAACTTTCAAGACTGTATTTTGTTAAAAGTTTTGCTAGAGCCTGAAAATTAAGACAAACCCATTAAGGTCCATCAGGACATGGAATGCGCTGAATTTTATTTTATAAAATTTGAAGAGATTTTAATTTGCTTGTTTCTTTAATCCTGTGTGGACATTAAAAATTACAGGACACTTTTCCTAAGAATAAAGATATGTTTCAAATTCCAGACTCTGATGTAATAAGTTAAAACTGATCAAGAAGGATTTGGGTGGGTTTGTTTTTTGGGGGTTTTTTTTAATGAGATAATCTTCGAGGACAATGTGCTGAATGTAGCAACTAAGAGCAAGTGAGAGGGACGTTGAATGGAAACATTTTTCTAAACTGATCTTTCTTCCCCTTCTTTTTAGAATTACCAAACTAAAGCCATTGGGAATTCAAAATGAATTGGGGAAAAAACTGCCACTGCCATAGTGTTTGGGACATTCAGCACATAATTTCTCAGTCAATGTGAAACACAGAGTGTCAGCCAGGCACTAGGAGGGTGGTGAAGCACTGGAATGGGTTTTCCAGGGAGGTGGTGGAATCTCCATCCTTAGAGGTTTTTAAGGCCCAGCTTGACAAAGCCCTGACTGGGATGATTTACTTGGGATTGGTCCTGCTTTGAGCAGGGGGTTGGACTAGATGACCTTCTGAGGTCCCTTCCAGCCCTAATCTTCTAGGATTCATACCAAACCAAAACCCTTGTTATGTATCTGGAGCAACAACCCCATCCTGCAGCTCACACTGTCATGGCTCATTCTATTTTTAGTGCACTAGCTAAATGAGAACTAGCTCATGTATACTCAAGCTAGGAACTACAATCCCCTAGCCTGAAGTGTTCACATACCCTTTGTGTCACAACCTTACTGTCACCTCTGCACATTAACTGGGCGAGCGCTTTTTGCTTCGCTTCGTTCGCAATGAGTTGAGCTGATTTGTTTTTTATTGTAATGCCTTAGCATGTAAATACACAGTTGCACACTATTTAAGTAGAGGGTAACATACATATTGTGGTAAAGTCAGGCCAGAGGGCTACCAAAGGGTATACCAGGGCCAGTACGTGGGCCCTAAAGGGTTAAAGGCCCTTTGCACTGCAGGCAGAAGAGAGAGTACAGCAGGGCCATTAGAGGCACCTGGCTCCGATGAAGGGTGATGCCAGGTGTACTTAAACCCTGCCTTCCGAAGATGGGGGAGGGGGAACAAACCAGGAGGAAGCTCTCAGAAGGCTTGTGGCAGTTGGAGGAGAAGGTTCCCTCCCAGACCAGGAGACAAAGCTCCTCTACAGCCAGGGGAGATGGGGTAGCTGGGGGCGCCCTGGCCCAGGAAGAGAGGTAAAGCGCGAGACACACCAGGGGGAAGCCAGCAGTTTGCCACAAGTGGTGTCAGAAGTGGGATTTCGCGCAGTGGACTTAAGCCAGGGGGGTTCTAGCCCACACCACTCCGAAGATGGAGGATGTGGTGAAAGCCTTGGTGCAAGCCAAGCTGCCCAGCAGGAAGCTACCCAGGTCCAGGCAGCTGCCCAGCAGGAGGCCACAAGGTTGCAGCAGGAAACCAACCACCTGCTGATGAGCCAGGCTGCCCCAGACCGCGCCCTACTGCAGGACGTGGTAGGCCAGCTGAGACTCCTGGTGGAGCGAGGCGGGCGCCAAGAGGGGGCGCAGCCTATACGGGCAGGAAACTGCCTGCAGAAGATGATGCAGGGAGATGAGGTGGAGCCATATGTCATGCAGACTGGATTGGGAGGGGGGGGCATTTGTGTTATGTGACCTTAATATGTCAAAATCATAATGATTCATATAAGACATACCATGTCAGGTACTGTTAGAAAGGTTATGATATGCTGAATAAGATGACAATATTTGTGTTCATGTGTAATATGTGTAGGGAAAGTTATGGAGATCTTTGATATCCCTGTATTTCAAACTGTGCTGTAAAAGACACACCTCAGACAGAGAGGCCACAGGACAATAGCCTGCTTAATGGCCCATCAAGACTTTAACAAAAGCCAAAGGCCTAGGAAGAAACTAAAAGCATACCTGAAGAGTTACCAGGATTGGCCCATGTGACTATGGACTCCATTTTGGTTCCTGTAAAGTTCCACAAGCCACATGGCCGGTAACAGAGGGTATATAAGATCAAACCACAGAAACCATTTTGTCTTTGCCTTGTGTCCTTGTTCCTGTCCAGCCGCGGACACACCTCTGGATTAATACACTTTGCAACTGAACTGAAGGACTTAGACCCATCCAGGTACTGGATGTATACCAGAGGGACTGTACAAGCCTGCAACTCCACAATTGTTCTAGAAACCTGATGTATATGGACTTTCAAATCATTTGTATGTATCTGATTGCTTTAAGCCTTTAACACTTCTCTTACTGTTTGTTTTTCTTCTATTAATAAACCTTTAGTTTTAGTTACTAAAGGATTGGCTGGCAGCGTGGTATTCTGGGTAAGATCCAAACTTATAGTGCACTGGTACTGTGGCTGGTCCTTTGGGATCAGAGGGAATCTTTTAGTAAAGAGCATAGAGTTTAAATGACTGGTCTCTTTACTGGACCTAGTGTCAGTTTGGGAGCCAGAGACTGAAATGCAGTAAAGGGGGCTGTGTGTATTTGCACAGTGGCTTCTTGATAACCAGTGTGGGGGAATCAGAAGCACTGTTTGTGGCTGGTTGGGAAGTCTGACTGCAGTGTCACCCATCAGTGCTGGGAGAATTCGCTCTCCTTCTGCAGCCTGCCCTGACCCTGGCATTATCAGTGGGCTACCCTGGGCACAGACGGGTTACACCATACCTGCTTGCTTTTGAGAGGACGGCCCTGCGGGAAGCCTGGCCCCAAGAGCAGTGAGCCAATATCCTTGCCCCATTTGTAGGGGGAGAGGCCCAGAAGGCCTATTATGATTTGGCAGCAGAAGCTACCCCCAGCTGAAGGCAGAGGTCCTTGTGAGGTTGGGAGTGACGGCAGCCACACAGGCTCAGAGGTTCTATGAATGGAGTGACTGGAAGGGCCTGGCACTGAGGTCCTAGTTTTTCGATCTGGTTCACCTAGCGTGGAAATGGCTATGTCCAGAGGACCACAGGTTGATGGAGTTGTCGAGACTCTCATCCTGGGCCAGTTCATGAGGGGGCTGCTGCCTGACCTGCAGGGGGGTTAACCAGACTGGCCCCACCTCATACGATGACTTGGTTGCCCTCATGGAGAGACAGTTGGCAGCCAGGGGGCTTTCACGGACTGCTGGGGAAGAAGGGAGCCGGAACAAGGGGTTGTTCCCCAGCCCAAAGGCCCAGATTCCCGAGACAGTGGGCAACCCCATGCTGGGAAGAATGGGGGCTGGAGAGTGGCCCAAGCCTGCCAAGGGGTTTAGGGATCCATGCGAAGGGGGTCCTGGCCTGAAGCCTGGCAACCAAAAAGATGGGGGGGCTGTCAGGACCAGGGTAAAGGTATTATGAATGCGGGAAACCAGGACCCAGATCAGGAGACAAAGCTCCTCTACAGCTAGGAGAGATGGGGTAGCTGGGAGCGCCCTGGCCCAGGAAGAGAGGTAAAGTGCAAGACCCACCGGGGGAAGCCGGCAGTTTGCAACAATATGTATATACTGTTTTTTAAATCCTAGATCATGGATGTGACTGGTCATAATGATGACTGACCTTGCTCTGTAATGGAGAATAAATAACTACAGTCCTGCCCTCCCACACTCCACCTTAGCACTCTGGTTCGGAAGGGCAGCCCTTTTGAAGAAGAGAGGGGAGACTTCTAATATCTTGTCCCAGGCTGCTTGTGCACCCATACAGGGAAAGGCACACTCTCACTGATATTTAAGCATTTTAAGCATGTATACTGGTGTATTAAAAATTCTTATGAGAAGTAGTCAAGGAAAAGTTAGTTTAATAGAAACTTCTCATAGTTAAATATCTCAGACATCTTACATTTCCCCTATAATTCCAACACTAATTAGATCACAATATGGATTAATTTCTTGTCACATTTAATTTTTTTTAGTGACAAGATGTTGTTGAAGGAGTTGAGCATAAACTTGTAAACTCTTCCTTGTGCTGGATGCACTTAAAACACACAAATGGCTAAACTGTTGCTCTTTTTCCTGCTATGGCCCTTTTTTCTTTCTTGTTTAACTCAATTATTACCTCGACATACCAGTCTGCCCAATATCATATCACTGATTCGATATGGGCAGATACAGCTGTTTCATGGTCAAGTGGTTGAAGCATAGATCTGGGAGCATTGAGAACTGGATTTTTCTTCCTTATGTCACTGATACTTAAAACAAGTCACTTACCCTCTTGGTGCTTCTGTTTCCCAATTTGAAAAACAGGGATCAGAATATTTTCCAATCTCAAATAATTTACTTATGATTTATTAGCAGGTGTAAAATTCTATAAAATTCTACATAATCATTATTATAACCACATATTCATATATTTTCTATGGAAAAAATACTATGCAAAATGGCCCAATTCGCTGTGTTTTTTTAATTTCATTCTTAGGCTGAACCCTTGTGTTACAAGTGTCTAGCTGCAGAAGACTTTTATTGGATGATTTATAAATACGTTTCTGACATGGATCACTGATTACTGTAGCAGTGCAAATGTAATGGCGAACTAATGCGTTTTTTGGTTAATTTGTAATATGGGCTTAGGGGCTGAAATTGACAAGTGTTGTGCTAAGTTTCAATACCACAACTATTAAAATTAACAAGAGATGTGGCAGCTAAATCTCCAGAATGATCTTTGGAAATGTATTCTGTGGTGAAGTTCATCAAGATTTGTGTCCTAGTGCTGCTACCTTAAAAAAAAATATTATGGGAGAGTTGGCCAGTACCAAAAGTAGCTGTGCTATGTATTTTATCACATAAAAATATACTAAACTTTCCCAGATTTCAAAACCTGCTTTATATGGGGATAACGTGAATTTTTTATTTGACTTTAACTAGTAATCGCCTGAAGAGTATTTTAATCTGAGAAGTTCATACTTAAGCTATTTACCCTCACTGTAGGATGAGAGAGTGACAAAGGACAACCGCAGGAAGGGATGTCGGTCTGGCAGAGCTAATCTCCAAATATGGCCAGAAAGAGACAGTGAGTAGAGCACCCCATGACAACATGGAGGAGAATGTGCACAGGCAATTATCCCTGACACAAGGGGAGGGTGAAAGACTGGGTGGTGATTGCCTCTGATAAGATGGGAGTGTCAGACCCTGTGGCAAGACTGTAAGAAATTGAGGCAGACAGTGACCCCAATACATATGAACTGTGAAAAGCCAGAGCAGAGAAAAGAAGGAACAAGACAATGGAGCTGCAGTAATGCGGATGACTTTTTTGCAGAGAGTGGTTGTACCCACCCAGGCTGGACCCCTGAGTCATCACCGCGGTGGAAATGGGTTGACAAACAGCAAGGGTAGATTCAGGCTCTGCTGAGCTCGGTGCTGGAGAACAGGCTGAGACAGTGGGAGGCACATTTGTACCTGCAAAGCTATTTGACAGCTGACTGAATAGCAGCTGTATTTGTTTAAGATCATGATGAAAGAAATTGGCAGAGGCTGCAGAAAGTGAGATTAGAAAGAAGGCACAGGGGCCAGAGGCCTGGTCAAAGATGTTTTATACCTGTGGGCAAAGGGGACACCTAAAGAGAGAGTGCTCCTACCTGTATGGGGGAGAAAAGCCTTACTCAGAAGGCAGGAAAACAAGAAAGCCCAAAAGAGTCCAACCTGTGGGAAAAATAGAAAAGGAGGGACATGCTTTGCCTGTGGTCAGCAGGACACCCAAGAAGGAGATGCCCATTTATGAAATGTTAGGGGAAGGTTAGCTCAGGAAAGGGGGCAAGACAACAGAATGCTGGAGCATGACCTACCAGCAAGGCCAGGACAAGGGTTTGTTTTGCGTGCTGTAAAGTTGGCCATATAAAAAGGCACTGCCCTCTTAAGAAATTGCAGGGTAACGAAGGAGAAGGCATGGACCCTATTGAGATAGGAAAAAGGCAGAGGGTGTCTGGATACCAGAATATGCTAGGGACCATCAGCATAGACATGGCGGTGATGACCCTGGACTTGATAGGTGGTCAACTCATGCACCAGTAGTGAGTTGTAAGCAGATAGCAGAGAAAATGATTGGGGCAGAGAGACGTAGAGACAAACACAGAAGCAGAGCAAGCTATGCACACTCAGATCCTTAGTGAAAGGGTGATGGGGGATCCTGTGGGGCAAATAAAGACACTACTGAAGAAATTAGTAGCAGCCAAGCAGGCCTTGCAAGAAACTGCCAGGGATCTAGAATTGCAGCAAAGAGAATACTGGAACACCCCATGGAGGAGAAGGGCAGACTGCTCCTCACGGTGGGGAACCTGGAACAGGAAAGGGATGAGCTGTAAGCTCAACTCAGACAAATGCAGGGCAAGAGGCATTTCTACCCCTGAGGGTTACAGGTGTCAGAGGGAGGGTATGTGATGGGTGTCCACCCCATACAAGGCCTGAACGGGTTAAGGTGGCCAGGGTGGACCAATTGGCTGCCTAGCCTGTCCCTGAAGGAGGAGCCAGGGAGTTGGGATTAATTAGGGTTGAGGCTCATCTGGGAACAGGAGAGTCCTGTATAAAATCTAGTAGCTGAGAGCAGCTAGGGGTTGCAGAGAGAGAAACATGCAGTTACTCTTAGGGTGAGAATGCAATGTAAGAAGTAGTCCAGGGATACAGCAGTATGGATTGGGGCTGTAGAGACAATGACTCTTTGTTGTAGAGTCCCTAGGCTGGAACCCAGTGTAGAGAGCAGGCCTGGGTTCCCCTCCCAGCCACTGGGAAAGTGGCACTCTTAAGGGAAAGTGGATGGGAAGACTACCTGGGACAGTGGGTCCTGAGAGACTTCGATACCCTAGAAGGGGAAGACTACAGTGAACCGGCCAGAGGGGCAAGTCATGAAGCAGGAACAGTTCAGTTCTGAGAGAGCAAGACAAGGAGACTGATGGAGTACAACTGCAGGAAGGGGCATTAGCCTGTCAAAGCTAATCCCCAGACATGGCCAGGAGGCGGCGCTTCAGTGGTGAGTAGAGCACCCTGTGATATGGGGCCTAAGATTTTGGAGCTCCACAGCTACTGGTGTCATAGCCCACTGAGCTTTGTCTTTCCAGAAAACAGGCAGAGACCCTTCTTAATTACTGACGCGAAGGGGCGAAAGGGAGGACCTTCTACCTTTTTTAACCCTTCCTTTAGAGTCTTTGGGCATTCAGGGAATTCAGCACCTCACAGGGCCTGACCTTTCTCCTCCTGGTCTTTTTCAGATTCTAGGTCTAGACCCAGGGGAGAGCAGACCCATTCTTGGCTTCCAAGGATAAAAGGGTCCCGCCCGGCCCAGGGTCCTTCCAAGTAACTGGATGGCTTAGCAATGTAATGCTGGGAATGCAATCCAGTGGATGATGTTTGTTTGCTAAGTTTTCTGTATTTAAATACTTCTTTAAAAAAACATTGTTTGTGAAGCACTTTCTTATTCTGAAAATAAATTCATTAAAATTTACACTCCCTGAAGAGGGAGAATTGTTCACCTACTTGAGCCTTGCAAAGACATAAAAAGATACATCAGACCTGACTTCCTTCAAATTCCAGCGAAACTGGAAATAAGGTAAATATTTTAAAATCAGGGTAATTAACAATTAGAACAGATTACCAAGGGATCTGATAAATTCTTCATCATTTGCTGTCTTGAAATCAAGTTTGGAAGTCTTTCTATCAGGGGATACATTAGGAAATACATTAGGACATAAGGAAAAAGATTTTCACTAGGAGGGTGGTGAAGCATTGGAATGGGTTACCTAGGGAGGTGGTGGCATCTCCATCTTTAGAGGTTTTTAAGCTGCAGCTTGACAAAACCCTTGCTGGGATGATTTAGCTGAGGATAGTCCTGCTTTGAGCAGGGGGTTGGACTAGATGACCTCCTGAGGTCCCTTCCAACCCTAATATTCTATGATATGCTTTATTCAGTGACAAACTGGGCTAGATACATGAATAACTGACCTATGTTTTGCAGAAGATCAGACTAATTGTTCTTAATGATCCCATATCACCTTCAAATCTATGTATCTGTTAAAATATTCATTAAAAGCAGATCAGGCCATTAAGAGCTTGATCTAGGCTATATCTCCATCCTGTTTTAAAATATGTTTAGTGGAATCAGTTTTAAATCTGGTTTTCACAGTGTTCACTAGATCTTTGATTAATTGAAGACCTTGGTCAGTAGATGGTTTGCTTTTGTGATTTCATACTGCTCAAGATCATGGAGAGCTAATTTTCTTCTAAATATGCCTTATTATCCAAAGTGTGTGCTCTATTTTCCCTTCATGTATTTCAGTAAAAGCTGCAGAGGAAAGGATTTGTGTGTTTAGTACTGCCATAACACCCAGCGTTTCATTTTGAAGCAGGATTTTCCCTGACCAGGTCTATAATTATGGATGTGGGAAGGTAAAGTTCTCATTGCATAGAGGGGAATAGAGAGTTTCTGTTTGTCATAATTTTGTTCCATGCTTGGGCATGAATACAGTAGGCACCTTGAAAATTCCATACATCAAATAGGATTAGATTAAGAGGGGGTGTTTTTGTGTGTGTATAAACATATAAGGGGATAAAAGGTACACACCAGGCACAGGAGTGGTGTGAGAAGTATGGCGTAATGAGGCACAGAAGGTGAGGATATCAGCAGTGATAAGTGAAAGGTTTAAACTACATCACAGAATCTATTGTCTGAAAAACAATCTTATTCCTTATAAGCAAATCAGCAATGAAGATAGCTGCTATCTGAATTAATCTTTTCTCAGCTAAAATTCTAGATGGAAACTCTGATACCGGACAATTTAAGGAAGATCTTTTATGGTTGCCTGTTGGATTTGCCTGAGCCGAAACTCATGGATGGACCATTTTCAAGTATAAATCACAGGAGAAGTGGATAATTCTGACTCTCTCATCATGGAATGTATTTGCAGTTTACACTTGTTTTTTCGAGGGAGCACCAGCTCCAGAAAGCCAAAGCTGGTTTTCAAATTCCTATTTCAAAAAGTAGAAAGTGATCACACTCACCCAGCAACATCAGAATGACAGCATGATGGCACAGATACCTTGGAGCAGCATCTCTTAGAGCTAGAGGCACAATATGTTTTTAATCCAAGCCCTGATCTTGCAATTCACAAAAACTTAATGAAGAAAAAAAAAGATTTAGGTGTAGCAGATACCAAATCTTCAGAACAGCTTGTACAGCAATCTCAGTATTAGGAAAAACAGCCATTTACTATTTTCCATGTGACACACAGCAGTGATGAAACCTTTAGGCACAGCCCACTAACAAACCAACATAACGGCCATACGGCCTTGCATCCTAAAGCCTTAAATGACAGGTTTAAAGATTTCTTTATGCAAAACTTTAAGCCTCCCTACGATTTAAATGCAATAAAATATTTGCTAAAGGTGTGTAAATTAGAACAGCTTAAGGGTGGTGATAAGGACAAGTTAGATGCTGTGATTACCACATGAGCAATAAAAGCCCCGGCCAATCCATGAACTATGGAAAGACATGGAGCAAGATGGCCTCACAACTAAACTATAGAAGCTACATGCAGAAAGTTAAAGCCTGGCCCCTGTACCAAGGCCAAGCCCACTGCTTGGTGCTGGGGTACTCAGCTCCAATCAGAGGAACAGACACTTCCCAGCACCTCGTCCTTTTCTGACATGCGAAATAAGAAATGGACATTGATCTTCCATTTAGCACATCCCTTCTTCTGTCTGCACAGAAGCACATCACTGTGCATGGTAATTAGTACGCCTAACTCCATCCAATCAATCCTTGTTCAGTGTCTATAGACTTACATAGCAAAGGAGAGATCCTGCATCCCTTTTAAAATAAACACACAATTCAGCAGAACGACTGTGGATCCTTTGCCCACGTTGGGGACAAACAACGGAGAAGCTCTACAAGAATCATTATCATCATTAAACAATGGCCTTCCCCAGAGATCTGTACTCAGTCTGATGCTCTGAAATATATACAGCTGACGTGCCACCCACCTTGGCAGATAAATTCGTGTACGTTGATGACATCCGCCTGGCAAGAACCAGATGGAGCTTTGTGGAGCTGGAGTCCTGCCTGCCATCTGACCTTGTCACCTTGGCCAACTACTTTTCAAAGTGGTGACTTAAGCTAAATGCCTTCCAGAAAGTATCATCTTGTTTCCATCTCATCAGCCGGTTAGCTCATCGACAGCTGTAGGTCCTTCCGAACTGTCAGCCAATGGTTTTTGAACCATGCCCTATTTATTTGCTCGCTGTCCTTTCAACAACACAGTGAGAAGAGACAAAGTCCAGTTGAGAGTCACACTTCTCTGCAGGCTTGCTGGCAACCTTCTGGACTTCTCCCAACGCCCTAATTATTTCACTTGCTGAATACTGCCTGACAGCTTTGGGCTCCAGCCATCATTGTGGCAAGCTGGATACCAACTCTGTTCTTCAGATCATCACTGCACTCCAGACACTCCTGGCTGGCATTGCTCCTCTGGCAATTAGGTGTGAAGACACAGCCCTGGCCCATTATTGCACACAGCCAACCAGCAAGACAGCTTACTTCACTATTTCATCTCAATGCCGCATCAGAAATGCCAGAGAAAGTCAAGATGCCCCTTTTCTGAAATAGCTGAGACAGTACAGTGAACATGACTTTTCTACGAAGAGTGGCAACAGGGGATGTCGGACTACATTTTGAATAATTTGTTGGCAGATTGGCAGCTCCGATCTGCATCCCCTAAATTCTCTGGATCAGCTCTCGCCTGCCCCTCAGCACAAGCACATGAACCAAAAGATGCTTCTTCGTTACAGCAGGAAACACTGTGGTCACAAGCGGTTTAACTCACAACCACTGGGGCTTCTTGAGTTCCACATCTTGCCGCTGTGGGTCACAAGAGCAAACAACATGCTGTCTGGTTGTGCCCTGTCCTCTTTATCATTTTCATGGTGTATGGATGCGCTTGACGTCTCTGCATGCTGCTGCTGCGACAGAGTGGCAGCATCTCTTACCCAACATCCACTTCATTGTTTCTGCCATCAGAAGACGTACTCCAGAAGATTATTATCATTCAACACTTCTATGGTGGTAACACCTAACGGCTTCCAAGCTGGAACCCACACTTTTTGGTGCTGTACAAATAAACAATAAGTAAATGGCAGTCCCTGCCCTACATGTGTACAATCTAAAAAACAAGGCATAACAGGTGGCTCAGTCAGACAAACATATGGGTCAGGATGGGATGGGGTAGGAATAAGAATAGGCTAAGCACAATTCTTAGGCAGTCAGTAGTAGAAATCACAGCTCACCACCAGCCTGGCCATCGTCAGGGTATAGTTCACTGCATGCATGCCATGGAGCAGTGCTCCATAGTGTAGAGGAAGGGACTGTTGGCAGGTCCGGGGCAGAGCAGGGTTGTGGCTAGTGTGTTCCCTGGCTAAAAACCTCACCTAAAGGAAGCATAGTAGGCTGTGGAGCGGCTGCACTGGTGTTTTGCAAGTTCAGTGTGTGCGACAGAACCATAGATCACTTGTACAAAGCTCTCTGTTCTGTTTTGGGTGGATGATGTCTCTGACTGGGCTATGTTCCTTTTAGCTGTTCCAGTGCTTCTAGACTCCTGTTCTATTTCCACCAAAATCCCTGCTGACTTTTCATTCAAATACTATAAGTCTTTAAAATACCAGTTTAGTAAAGAGATTTTAGAAAATAAACGTTTCTGTTCTCTGACCATCTTTTTTACCTCCAATCTAAGGCCCTCTTGCATTATCCAGGCACACATTTTATATGCTCCATGACCTCTCAGCACACCTGAGAACATAATGTGACAGACAGCACTACGCGTAAGCAGGAAACCAATGCAATAGAACCAGCTACTGTGCCTTTAAATCAGAGATTTTACAGGAGTCAGCTCAGTTTACACCGACCAAACAGGAATTTAAGGAATGAATGTGCCATGTGTATTTCAATCCCTCTTGGACGATGCTGTGTTACTAGTTGCTTGGATGCAATTCTGAGAAGTGGGTTTTCCCAGCTGAGAACAGATATCTGGTTAACAATTTATAAATCTGCCTGTCAATTTTCCTCTGACCTGGCAAAATAATGGAGCACAAATAAACCTATATTAAAACCATACTGCCTGCCTTTTCCCAGGAACTGCTCATGATAGCAAAAGGATGGATAAGCAAATAATTTTCTGGTTTTAATGAACACATCCATTATATCAGCAATAGTTATGGCAACAGGAATTATGTACTTGATGAAAACATCTCTTGTGCCTTGTAAACACCTCAGCCTTCTGTCAGTGTCCCCTCTGGGGCTATTTACAGCCTCAATATTACAAGGTAGCTACTGTCTAATTATACACAGCTGGATTGGTTTCTACCACTCAGGTCCTTGGTTAACCCTTAATAATAATTAAATTTTTACTGTTACATTGTATATCAACTTTAAACTTTCAGGATTCTGGGGTGTCCCAGTAGAATTGAAAACCTATTAAGTTATCAAGACATGCATGCTTTGCAACTTCCGTTTTCATTAGCAGTAGAAGGCCCTTAAGACAAAGAGAGAGCTGACAAAGCCACGGCAACTGAGAACGTAATGCAGTAGCACTCATACTGCAAAAGGGCCAGATCCTGACATCTTTATTCAGTCACACCAACTTTGATGAGAGCTTTGCCTGAGGAAGAACTGAACTGGGATCTCAGGATCTGGTCCAAAGAAGATAGAGGACCCAAGAGACCCATGCTTCAGTAGCACCAGTAGCTTAGGTCTGCTTAGGTAACAGCTGCATGGCATGTGCCAGTGGCTCAGATGATGGTGCATAGCTCAATCCTAAAGGAACCTGAGATTTGGAGGAATTTTAGAAATCCTGTTGCCTGCACCATTGGAGCCTGGAAGCATCATGTAAGAGTGATTCAAAATAGAAATGGGCAGCTCAGAAGAGAGGAGGGGAAGGACAAAGAATACACATTGCTAGATTAACAACATGGTGTTATTGAAAACCCTGTAACTAGTCCATGGGGTTTACACTGAATAATCTGACTCAACTTTAGGTTCAGACCAACAAGGTGATGGGAGTCCCACATCAGAAGCATTCTTCCCCCTCCCCCCATACAATTGTCTGGGGCTGCTGCTGATGCATAGTGTAAAAAGCCGAAATGGGGAAGCAGGCAAATTAAATTGCTCCAATTCCGCTCTTCCCTCCTTTCATTCCTCCACTTTCTCCAATCCCATTCATGTAAAATAACAGGCTAGACTCTGATCCTGTTGACACTGGGGGAAATAAAAATAATAAAAAAACCCAGGTCAAATGAATTTATTTCAAGCCAGGAAACCTTCACTGATGGAGATGGAAGGTGGAACAGCTTGTGGAAAGGGCAGGCAAAGCCTGATGACAAAAAAGAGGATCTACCTCCTGGGAGCAATTCCAGAGGAAATAAACATCAAAGTGAATGACTTACATGGTACTGTACCTTCATTTGTTGGCAAACTGGATAATCTTATCACACATATAAATAGTCTTGAGTTGAGGTCTGATGTTGTGGGCTCATGGCTATTAAAACAGCATGGATTTAACAGCAGGCAAGGAGAAGGTTAAGCAAACATCTGAGCTGTAAAACTCATTAACGGGACAGCATAAAATGGTAAATTTGAGAGATGAATGGCTTGAAAAATCAAATTAAGTCTCAGAATATTCACAAATATGGGACCCAGAGGGACTAACAGGGGGAGGAAATATGTCACAACTCTGAAAAATAACTGCTGATGGATTGTGATCAGTGCAGAGGATGACGCCCAGCACCCAGAAAGGTAAATTCCCCCTGTTCAGAAGGACGGCCCAAGGACTATGGACACTTATATCCTATTTTGAGGATTTAGGTGACACTTAAGTAGTGTTTAGACCTTTTGCTGGCCCCCACTGCTCAAGAGTGAATTTCACCTGGCAAGCTTGCAAAACAATAGGAGACCCTCCCCCCAAATCTTTGAGTAGGCAGAAAGCAGCTGTGCAATTAATAGATTTCCAGGAATAAGACAGGAATGAGATCCTGGTTGAAACTAGAAAGCGAGAATGTTCCTACACTGAGAGGATTTTGAGTTGCGCCAACACAAGTTTTCAGACTTACTCAAAAAAAAAAAAAAAAGTGCTGCTCCTGCTCAGGCAGATGATTCTGGATAAGAAAATGGAGGCTGCTGAAGAAAATTAAAGAGGAACAACCCATTTTGGAACTCCAACCTTGCAGAGAAACAGTTAAATAACAGGAAAAAATATAGATTTGAGAATGAGACTTAATTAGGCCTACAACTTGGCCTTTCTTTCAGCCAGGAAAATGATTAGACCCGGACATACAAATCTTTGGGCTCTTGTTCAAATTGGCTTTTCCTCCCTGATGTTTAAATCTTCAATAATTGTAGTAAACACTGTGTATAATTATTTGTCAGCCCTGACAAGGCAATTTAAATTGTATGTTTCTGTTTATCGTTTCATTTGTTTAAGACGGAAAGAAACATATGATTATTTCAATGCAAAAGTTGCAAGTGGCAGTGAGTGAGCACACACCAAAAGGAACCCATTTGAAAATTTAGCCCCTTGTGTCTTAGAAATACACAATGCTAGCACAACATGGTGCTATTGAAAACCCTGTAACTGTTCCATGGGGTTTTACACTGAATAATCTAACTCAGCTTCAAGTTCAGACCAACATGGTGACGGGAAGCCTACACTGGAGCAGAAGAGGCCTTGGAAGAGTAGGTTTTTTCTCGTTCTTCATCATTTTCCAGTTCCATAAAGCAATATCCCAAGGTAAGTTGTTGCTGGACTGTTAGAATAGTATAAGTGCAAGTTTCCAAAATAATATTATTTGCCATTTTCTTCCTTGCAAAGTTGTAAGTCCTTATCGTTATTTTGTTCTGTCCTGCAACTATCAAAATTCACAGTGTTTTTTTAAAAGAGCCTTCTGTACAACATTGAGTTAGGACAAAAGCTCAAGATGGGATGGCAATAATAGTTAATTATCCAAGATTGTTCAGCTGTCTCTAACTGTAATGGATTTACACCTCACAAAATACTGTACAGCCTATGGATACCAAAATGACCCGTGGTGCAGAGAGAGATTTGTAACACAAATGGCAAAAAGTCAGCTACAGAATATTAGACAATGATACAATGTGCAGTACTGTAACACAGTAATACAGTATACTGAACCTTGGAATATATGTTTCCTAAACTCTTTGGGGCAAAGACTTGTTTGTCTTTTTGTTCTGTGTTTGTACTGTACCTAGCACAATGGGATCCTATTGCACAATGGGATCCACAATGACTAAGGCCTAGGCACTACGCTAATGCAAATAATAAGTAATTAATGAAGATTATTTTTAACATAGTTAGTAAAATGCTACTAAAAACCAGAGCTGGTTGAAAATCCCATCTTTCTCCTGTGGAAGATTTCAAACAAATATTTTAATGGAAATATTTCATTCAAAAGTTTGATTATTTTTGTGGCAAAGTTTCAAAATGTTTCAGATCAAAATCTTCATTTCAATTCTATTTTCAAAAACTGGAGAAAACTTGAAATGTCAAAATAAAGGGGTTTTACTTTGTTTTGCTGTTGCTGCTGCTTTCCTCTTTCTCCTGCTTTTTCCTTTTTAATTACTTAATGCAACAGAAAGAATACTGTCTAGGGGTTTTGCTTTCACTTTTTTTCTAATCTCTCTTCCTCCTCCCACTCTGTAATTTTTCAAAAATTACTTCTCCAACTTTGAAATTTACAGCCTGGCAAAAGGAAAAATGAAACATGGTAAATTTGTCACTGCAACTTTTCCACAGATTGAGAAGTTTTGAAAAGCTAGAGTGGCAAAAGGAAAAAAGCCTCTGAACATTATTCATTTTATTACACTCACTGGGCGAAAAGGGAAAATGGAGAAAAATTAAAATTTTAAATTTAAAAAGTGATTTGTGAAAACCAAAGCAACACAAAAATTACAAATTGAAATTAATAATGCAAAGAAAACCCTCATTTCATTTTGAAATTACCTGTAAGAAAATTGAAAAATGTCATCAAATGCCATTAAAAATTTATTTTTGATAAAACCCCATTTTTGGCAGGAAAAGTTGTGGTAAAAAGAAATCAACCAGCTCTTTTTTTTTAAAAAATACCCTTATTTTGTTTTGTGAAGCCTGCGTTTCTCAGCTTATGTTTCCTTGCTTTCCATTTCCATGAAGTTAAAAATACTATGGAAAAGAAAAGGTTACTTTGCATGCTAAAAATATGTTAACCCCTGAGTGACTGCAATATTTTTAATCATTTTTACTGTGTGCAATAAATAGACCAAGTATATGTGAGGATTAATTTATGCAAAGTGCTTTGAGATCCTCAGATGAACAATGCTATATAAATGCAAAGTAGTAATATTCATGTGACCATTTCAGCGTGCATCCTTCCATATTCATATTTATTCAGCAACAAGATGAAAACCTCATAAAATAAAAAAGAAACATAGTCCTGCCAGGATTCTGTTAAATCCCCCATCCCATGTATTTCCCAATAATATTCCCCTGCTGCTCTGCTGGGTGCTATTGAATGATGTGAGAATAAACTAAGGAGCTTGCAATAGAGAAATAAATAAATAAAATAAAGGGCTCTTCTTTTTATACGAAAAAAGTGTTTCCAATAAAATCTCAATGAATGGATCTCATCTTTCTGTGAGCTGTTTTCATATATTTAAAAAACCAAGATCTTTGCTGTGTTGCCAGTTCCTTGTCAACTTATTTGGTGGCCCCTGACAGACCAGCAGGAGAGCTTTATTTGGAAGGGGAAGAAGAGGGGAAATTAAACAGAATTCTGGCTGCATTCAATTTTCTGTAGTTTGGAGCGATTTTGCACCTTTCTCGAAGACTGTAGCGAGCTGGGATTAGTACATTCCATTTCCTGGGCTCCTCACAAGGCTGAGAGCTAAAGAAAATTAAAATAAGTCAATGAACTTGGCTTCTTTTCTTGCTCACTAAAAATTTGTCCATATGTTTGCTTCTTTTTTCTGTGATCCCTTCTTGGTTTGGCAGACTCTATATATAACTGGTGAGCTTTTATTTATTTATTTCAATTCATTACATAACCATTGTATGGTTCCATCAGGATTAAGTGTACACAAAAGAGCCATAGAGGAAGACACAGCCATCCTAATACAGCTTAATAAAATTCCACTCTTTTGTGCATGGAAATAACTTTATAATATAATATAATAACTTCTATATTTTTACTTTTTAATCAAATTCACAGTTGGTGAAAGCTTACGGATTGACAGTCCTGGAAATTGAAATCCTTTCTGTGTTCACACAGCAGGTAGAGCCCAAGAAGGCTGTTCAAGCCCTCTCTGCACCCCCCATACACCTACCTGGATGGCATCCCTTACACAGTCTCCATGCCTAGGCAGTCCACAGCCTTCCTGCTGAGATTTCCAAGCAACAAAGTGGTGATTTTGTGATAGAAACAGACACCTGACTGCTGTATCCTGGCCTGAGAGTACCAAACTCATTTCACACAGGCTGCCAACTAGTCATCATGGGGTAATAACTTTTGGCCACTACTAATCTAGGCTGGATTTAAATCAGCAAGATAGAGATGAAAGACTTCAAACCTCATTATCATAGAATATTAGAATTATTAGTCTCCTGCGCCAGCCAGTCTTCCTTATAATATTTACATATAGAATCATAGAAGATTAGGAGTGGAAGGGACCTCAGGAGGTCATTTAGTCCAGCTCCCTGCTCAAAGCAGGACCAACCCCAACTAAATCAATTTACCTAATTTACCTTACTCACATGCATTAATGTTTCAAACACACCGACTGGACACGTCTTCCCTAGACCACCACCCATCTCTCAAGCCCAAGAATCATGCTCTGCAAATCTGAATTATACATGTTGACAGGGGAAAACATTTTCAAACTTGGGTTCCTAAGATTAAGCACCTAAATAGAAGTGGCCTGATTATCAGAGGTAATTGGCACCAACAGCTCCTATTGACTACATTTGGAGTTGCGTTGCAGGCAAATATACTGTTCACTTGCAGCTGAGATCAATATACATAGCATAGAGGAGAGGAGGAAATAAATCTCTGAAGAGCTCCCATCGAAGACAAGGAAAGCAGGTTAGCAGCATCAGCTTTTCTGATGATCTTCCTGCAATGCTTGATGCCATTGACCATGTCACTTGCAGAGTGGCCTCAAAAAAACATTCACTGCAGCAGAGAGTGCTGGGTCCTATTATCTATCCCTCAGGCGAGGAGAAGAAATAGGGAAGAAGGAACACCTATAGTTAGTGGAGAAATCTTCTCACAGGACCAGGAGTGCTCTCTATTGGCCTTCCCCCCTGGTGTTTGGCAATCCACATGGGGGCTCCTTGCCATCCCCCTATGTGTAGATTAATGAGGTTCAATGGCTGTTCCCTTTTTACAATGAATTCTGCACAGGAGGTTCCAAGAAAGCCAGGTAAAGGCAGATAGTCTGTGCAACCCGATTTGAAACATGGCTGAGCTGAGCTCAGCAAAACCTAGAGAGACCAAGAAAGGGCAAAAGAGCTTCAACTGCTCAGACCCTCAAAGCTTTCCTCCCTTTGTCTCTAATTCCACATTTTAAGCATCTTGGGTCCAGGAATAGATGTACAGCAGATGTCATTAGAGTTGCTTTTTCATTTCCTTTTTTAAATCTCTCACTGATGTATTTTAATTTAAATCTCACTAATTCTGAGGCTCCCAAATTGCATCCCCTTGTTGTACTGTTCTGTGCAAACAGCCTCCCATTTCACTTTCCCATTTCAGAGTGAGTTCAGACGGGGAGAAAAGTCACTGGAACACTGTTCTCTGGGAAATACAAGAGTACCAGTGCCTTTGCAGACTAAATCTTGGGAAATGTAATACATTCGAGTAAAAGGACTACAATTCTTACCCTTTTTTGTGTTAGTTCCTAAAGAGAGAATTTTGCAGCTTAAAAAATGTCTTGGTTTATATCCTAGAACAGGCCACTGTATGAATTGACAACTAGTATTCCTGCTTAGCCGCACAATTAAAAAAGAAAGATGAGGATTAGGATAAGTGAGGGAGAGATTTGTAGGTATTAAAGGAAGAGCAAAATGATAAATATTGCAGAGTAAAAAATGCAGAAAACAGCATAACAGAATTTTTGGATTTTTATTTAATTTAGTATATGCCCTGTGTATTGATGTCAAAATGCTTTTCAAAAACAGCTCAGAGAGTGAGCTGGATTTCATTCCTACCTGCATATCATCAACAGAACTTTGAAATAAGGTCCAAATGCAGGATCTTGACTTTTAGGTCACAAGGTGAGTAGGCAGAGCTGACAGATAGGAAAAAAATTCTTTTATTTGTAAATGGAATGTATTTGATAGCAAATCAAAAGACACAACAAACAGCGAACCATGATTCAGTTTTACAGAGTCACTTTTCAGAGTAGAAGTGAACTTTACATTTTCAGAAGAATGCTGTAGTATGGACAGCATGAACTTTCTCCTACCTGGATATCTGCACCATTCTAAATGACACATGAGATTTTTTTTTTAAATGAATTGCTTCTGAATTGGCTGGATTTCTGCAAAGAAAGGATCCATGTTCTCAAAGTGCTCTTCACTACATGGTTTTCTGCTAACTCAGCCCTCCTTTGGCTATTTTGTTTTTATTATTTCATATATTATTTAATCAATCTTTCCATATTATGAAAATAGTGACAAATGTGGGAGTATGTGGGCTTAAATAGAGACCTCCTCAGCTGACATAAATTGGCATAGCACCACTAAACTCATTGAAGCAACAGAAATTTATACCCATTAAAGTTCTGTTCCAAAGTATTTTAAAAGCATGTTTTATGTTGTTAGATAGTGAACATATTTTCATCAAGCTGGAGGGCTTGTTTTTGGCTCTTGAAGCATTCCAGTTTGCTGAAAATATGTTTACTATATAACAAAGTACAATGTGCTTTTAAAATACTTTGGAACAGATCCTCAGCTGGTGTAAATCCCTGGGGAATGTATTTTAACACTGCAGGATATTATGTTTAGACTAGTATTTTACAGTCCCTTTGCACTCAAAAGCCCACTTATAGGTGAACATTTACTGAGAATCTGCCACCAAGCTAATTGCCTTCTATGAAGCTCTGTACTACAGAGATCTGGAGGTAGTCAGTGTAAATTATGAAAGAAGTCTGTTCTTTATCACGTGTGTAAACTCAGGTTTCACTAATTAGAAAACAAGCTGTATGAAAACCTGAGAAATGTTGTAACATTTGCTACCAGTGGAAGTCTGCACAGGATAGATTGACCCAAGACCCATTACTGGTGAGTGTAGATAGCTGTCTGGACTCTCCACCAAATACATTACAAAAAGGAAGGAAAATATCAAGGGAAAGTCAAGGGTCTTTTTGACAAAGTCCCTCACAGGTGAGTAAAAGACGGCTAAGTACTCACAGGGTGAGAGGTAAAATATGTACTAAAAACTGATTAGAGGCAGAAAATAAGGAGTAGGGCGGGTTTTAACATGGCAAAACATGGGGGGCCTGAGATTCTGTGGTTAGTCTGGAGTTATTTAATATATGTATTAATTCTCTGGAAAAAGGGGTCAATGGTGACATAGCAACATAAAATGATTTAGATTAGAGAAGCAGAGAAGACTGTGAGGAACTTCAGAGAGACCTAACAAAGCTACGGCAGTGGGCAGCATTATAGCAAATGAAGTGTATTGATGACAATTATAAAGTTCTGTGCATTGGAAAGATTAATTTGAACTATTCATGAGTAGACTCTAAATTAAATGTAGCTACTCAGGAAGAGCGCCCTGCCCATTGTTCTGGGCAGCTCAATGAAAAACCTTGCTCGACGTACAGCTGTAGTCAAAACAGTCTAGTGGCAGGGTGTATAAAGAATGGGATGGAAAATAATTCTGTGTACATAATGAAACCATTATATAAATTGATGGGTACACCCTGAAGTGTTCAGTTCTGGTCACTCCTCAATCAAAAAAGCTACAGTAGAAATTAAAAGGGATTCATAGATGGAAACTGGTCTAAAGTGAAAGGTTATTAGGCTGAATTTCTAAGATCTTTAATGTAAGATCCATTAAGGGTGGTTGATTCTCCTTAGCCTTCATGGTGAACTGGCTTCCTAATTTATTAAATTGCCCTTGTACTAATAATCAAAACAAAATGGAAATTAATTTCACAAGGATAACGTCCTCCTTGTCTTCCTCATTTATTGTAGGAAATATAGCATGGAGTATGGAAAACAGACACCACCATTTGTTTGGACTACACCAAAGGTACTAACATCTCTGTCACTTTTACATCTCCATCACTGTAGTTAGGGAGATGCACATAGTACTGAATGATGGAGGCCATGTTGTCAACTGGTTTGGTAATGGCCAGGAAATGGTCATGCTGGAAAAGCTTGGCTCCACAAAAGGGATTTAGGCGTTGTGATGCTGAGCATTAAAACACCGAACTGTTTTTCATCTAGAAATTTTTGTCTAGAAAATAACACTGTGATCCACAAACCCTGAATTAGTGGCGTGGGCTCCTGTACAATGAATGGGAAGAGATAGACCCCTTAGAATGTGAACCACAAAACCAGCATGCTAGATGGGAGCCACCTAAACAAGGAAATACCGATAAGATGGGTGTGTCCTAAGTCCTACCTCTTCACAGAGATAGACACCGAGTCTGGGCTGCAGGAAAGTGCCTATCTCTGCTTGTGATCTATGAACTGGATGGCTATAGGCACTCCTCTGCCCAAACTGCATACAGCGCCTGATCTGATGGGGATGCTCAAAAGCAGCTTCACTCAACAGGGAAAGGATCACCTCCCTTATAACCTTTTGGGAAGATTTGGGAGACCGCCAGCTCTAAAGGGATTTGAACGGAGTTCTGCCATCCCCTGGGCTATGGGATGTTCGGATGTGGGGTGCCCTCAGTCTTCCCTATTGAAGTTGTTCCATTTTAATTAAACAACAGAATAGTTAAATATTACTTGGGCCAGCACAAGACTTTGTAGAATGACTCTGTAGCTTAGTGGTCAGAGCACTCACCTTTAAGGTAAAAGATTCCTCTTCAAATCTCTTCCCCCCTCAGAAGTGAGGCAACTTGAGCCAGGGGGTCTTCCCCATCTTGGATGAGTCCCCCAGCCACTAGGCTAAAGGCTATAAAGGTAGTGGTGCTGCTGCTGTATGTGAACTTGCCTGAGGATCCTGATCGTGTGCTCAGAGGCTGCCCCCACACATGCTTTGAGCAGGCAAGCCCCTATCTTTCCTGGGCTGTGAATTGCTCTGGGGCTTAGATGGGAAACAGGTGTCTGTACGCCTATCATGAGGCAATAGTGCACATGCTCTGGCAGGGGACAGATGCCCAAGTGCCTACAGTGAGGCTACAGTGTGCATGCCCAGAGGAAAAAACTTAGATACCAAGTGAGTTTAGTTGCCTGCAGGGTTAGGCGGCAGCTGAGTGGGAGTTTTGTGGATTGCAATGGTGCCTAACAACTAAGTCCCTTTGGGGATCCCACCTGAGATGCCTAGTTCAGCAGGCCAGTCTTTTTGCCACAAGCATAGGCTGTGATGTGCATTATAGAGTGTGCCTGACAGGCCTTTGAAACAGTGATGATGATACAGACCATATATACTGTATTAAACTTGTGCTCCTTAGTCAGTCTGTTTTTGGAAGAATTCAGCTGTGGAAATGACATTTACTGAGAGGCTTAGTGCAACCAAGTGATAAATGGGGCAAGATGGATGCAGATGAAAGGGTCTCTCTCATTCATAGACATGGGCAGGCAATGGTATGCTAAGTAAGTACATGGTGAGTCATGTGTGAAAAATGATCTTTCCTACAAGAATTCCACTGGTGATAGATAATCAGAAGTTTAAATGTTACTCTCATCTTTGAGAGAGTTGCTCAAAGAATGGAGGGTACATGATACCATTTGTATTTGAAAGACAAGCTAAATGATTTAATATTATAGACCAAGACGCTCATCATTGGGCAGATAAATGATGAAATCCCAATGCAGTCTGTCTTGTGCAGTTGCCACACTAATTACAGATCAATTACTTCCCAGTTGTTTGCAACCTTATCAAAGAATAGTAAATTCACTGAGAGCAAAATGTGTTAAGATGACTTTTCATTATTACAGTAGATTTGTTGAAACAGCTCTGACACTGAGATTAATAAGAGTTTTCCCAGAGGTAATATGATCTGTATGCATATAGTGAGAATTTTAAAAGCCAAAAACTTGATGTTAGGCACTGTCAAAAAATCCTTGCTTCTGTTAATTGTTATCGTAAGAATGCTGCAAATACAGAAGGGGGGGGAGGTCTGATAAACTGAAAGCTTGTTACTAGAAATGTTGCAATACCTTTTCGCTTCCATAGATCAGTTAGTAAGTGAAAACAAAGTACAGTAGTACAAAAAAATGTACACATCACAGTGTAAGTGAAGTTTAAAATATTTATAATGGAGTGTAAGAAGGCTGTTTCTGTAGAATGTTGGGCATGAAGAAAAAGTAGAGATTCTCCAAGATGTCAAGATGTCAAGTGTAGTAGTTAGAGAAGAACACTGCATATCAAAGCTTCTGGATTTTATCCCCAGAACTCCCATTGGACTTGCTGTGTGATCTTGTGTACATCGCCCGAGCTTGCTCTCTCCCTCAGTTTCTCCACCGAAAAATGGGGACAATATTAACCTACCTCAGAAGAGCTGTTCTGAGGCTGAATTCATGAATGTTTTGAGACCTTGGATTGGAAGAGAGCATTATTATTATTTGGATATTATGTTTTACAACTTCTTAGTGTTTTTTCATGAGTGAAGGTAGACCTGAAGAAATTTTGGGTTTGGTTTGTAGGTATCCCAAATCCCACCTCAAGATGACCTGAAATGCAATGAAAAATATTGCTGCAATACAAATGATATGTGCATGAGGGTATCATTATTGTTAATTATCTGTATTTGTGGTAGCAGCCAGAAACAATCAGGATTGAGTCCCATTGTGCTAATAAACACATAATAAGAGGAGGTCCTGAGGAGTTTACAATCTAATTTGTATACAATCTAATCATTGTGTGGTGCCAGCCCAACATAGCCTGCACGCCGGTGGGAATCCACCTTTGCATTACAGATAGCAGAGTAGGGCTGGTGGCATGGGGGTGGGGCACCAACCAAATCTCTCCTCCTTCCTGTATTCTGGGGATGCACTCTTGGAGCGTCAGTTCTTCTGGGTTGCTACTGTTACATGATATTATAAGAGCTGATGACATAATAAGCGACACTCTGAGACACAGTTGTATCTCAAACAGGACCCCAAATGGTTTGGGTTTGGGTCAACAGATTCAAACAAGCCAGTTCATGTAAGGTCAGATTGTCTCCCAAATTCTTCATCTATCCTGATGTATATTCATTAACCCCTTGGTTGCCTTCAGTCACAGTGTATATCGTGGGCCCACTCCAACTCTCACTGATTTCTGAGGAAGTCGAATCAGGACTTATATGAAGAAGAGGCTTTTATACAAAACCACAGGGATGCCCTTTACACTAAAAATAGAAATGTTGAATGCTATGGCCCTGAGTGTTCAGAAGAATACCAAGGGAGTCATTAAAATTGTTTTTGTTCCATGAATTGCTGCCATCTTTAGACATGTGTTGTAAAAAATGAATTAGTTAAAGATGGTGAAGTGTTTTAAAGAGGAAAATTGTGATTTAAGTGTGATGTATTAAGCAATGAAGTCTTCTTAAGGATCCTGTTAATTACTGCACAAACATTACCTATATTAAAACAAATATATATTCCACAGACTGGAAAGCCAGCAAGGAGCTCTCTCAATTTATTGGATAAATACATTTAACAAAATCATAACTATGTTTTAATACTTAAATTAACAAAAATGTGTGGTACGGTGTTTACTGGATCTGATCTCTCAGGTAAATATAACTCTTTAAGTGGTTGCTTTTCTTCTTTTCTTTAAATTAAAACAAAAAAGTCTCTAAACTTGAACATTTAAATAAGATTTAAGAGTATGATGCAAAAGTTCAAAAGCCAGAAAAATTGAAGTGCAGACTGGCATGCGGTCATTCTGAGCTCACATTGTTACAGAAAAGGCACTAACTGTGTGCTTTCAGGACAGACAGAATGACACCCTTTACTTTCACTTTCCTGGCTTTAGTCACTTTTGTGTTATAGGTGCACATTATTTAAATATCTTTACTTTATGTTACATTTTCTTGTTTGTTCATTAGAAAATTGAAAACTAGTTGTAAAGGAAAACCTGATTAAGGATTAAAATGGGAATGCCACAGATTCGTAGTGGCTCGCTGCTCCTGACAGCAGACAGCAGTTATTAGTGCGGTGCACCAAAGAGATTAGGAAACACAACAGCTGAGGAAATTTAACTTGAATAAAAGCAGTGGATCTGATCCTGCTCCTATGGATGTCAATGGTGCCAAACTTCCCTTGACTTCAGTGACAGCAGAACTGGGCACTAATATAATACACATTGGTGAAAGTAGCCTACACCAGTAAGTACTGATTAGCTCTGCATTTGTAGGATCTCATACAGAAAAGAACTCGGGGTCATTGTTGCTAGGTCATTGCAACTGTTTGCTCACTCGACAGCAGCAGTTAAAAATCAAGAGACTCGCATGCATTTAAAAGGGATAGAAAATGATATGGAAAAGAATATAATGGCATTATTTCAAAAAGGGTACTCTGTCATCTAGGGTATTGTACACAGTTTTGGAGAACAATCCTATGTTACATACTTAGGCAAGATTCCCAGAAGGTATTCGTATGTCTGCTGGAGCTAGGGTTAATGTAGGGACCAAAGGGAGGCATCTTGTAGTCCCAGAGACTATGGCAACCATATGGGTTTTCCTAGCTTACATCCCCTACTGCTGCCACTTATGGCAGCTGAGAATTTGTCAAAGTTCAGGGCTGCCTTAGCTGTAGCTCCTTCTGCTCTTGGCTCAACCCCGGTCTACCTACGACATATCCTCTGGGCTAAGGGCTTCTGTATGGAGTACACAGAGCCAGCAAAGCTGATTCTGCTACTGGCGGACAGGCATCCTTCACTGGTGCTAGTTAGAGTCATTGGTGAATCTAGCCCACCAATTGCTGAGTAAGGACAAACCCTTGGTGATCTTACCTTAGTAAAGATATAGCAAAGGTTAAAAAGATCTAGAGAAGGCAACAAAGATAGTTAGAAGTATGGGGCATGACAGGAGTTGCATGGAATAGGACTGTTTAACCTGACAAAAAGAAAAAATAGAGGGAACTTGAAGGAGATATTCAAATAATTGCGACGTATCAGTGCAAGGTGCAATAAAACCTTTTTCTTTTTAGTATGTCCTATAGTATGAAAGTATGCAATGAAGTTAAAAAGCAATACACTCAGAACAAAACTAAAGAAAGATTGCATCCCACTATGATTCTCTACTATGGGAGGTCATTGAGTTAAATATTTTGTATAATTTTGTGATGACTTATAATATTTATAGCTTTGCTAATTAGCATAGTGACAATCATAATGTTTTGGTGGGTCAGGATTGAATCTTTTGTCTCTGTGTGGTGCACAGTTAGCTGGGTGCATTATCAAGTGTCTTTCCCTCTTATTTCCCCTGATCCTCCCCCCACCTTTCTCTGAAGCATCTGGTATTAGCTATTGCATGAGGTAGGAAACTGGGCTTCATGGAACCAAAGGTCTGATCCAGTATAGCAAATCCTATGTTGCTAAATCAAGGCTTTAAAGTGGCTTCTTAGTATTCACAGAAGTCTTTCCATTTTAAGCAACAATGGAAAATAATCTGGATGATCCCGACCTTTAACCCCCAACACTGAATATCTCAGGCCTGATACAACGGATCAGAGCTGTTCTTAGTGCCCTTTGGCCTTCAGCATGTCTGAAAGGCAAACTTCTCACAGAATTAGAGATAATTACTTCTGAATGTTTTGCACCACTGAGGTTTCAAACAGCCAGTTTTAAAAATACTATTTCAACAATTCCTGTACCAAAACCCTTATATATTTACTATCACATTGCCCAAATATATTTTTAACGTGATTCTTCATTAATGACCATAGCTCATGTCACTGATTTCTTTTTTCTTCGCGTATCATTTTAGGAGTACATTGTACGGTGCTGATTTTGTTCAAAAAGATCAACTGTTTCCTGCGACAAGGTGTTTACAGGTTAAAATTGCCCTAATTCCTGCATCCTAGTAACTTGAAGGGATTGTGAGGTGGTGGAGTGGTTAGTTATCTCCAGCCTCTGTAGAAATCCTCTATAGCTAACAGTGCCTCTGGTAAGGAGATCCACCATTTCATTTACATTTTAAAATAATATCAGTCATCACAGCAGACTGAAGTTGTTGTGCATTTTGCTTTGGAATTCTATCATTTTTGTCTCCAAATTTTTGTGTACTAAAAAAGCATCATTCACACTTCAGAACTGCATGTTTTTCCTGTAAGGAAATGCTATACACAACCCAAGCTTGAAGAGCACTTTTGAAAATAACATGTCTGGGTCCTGATGTCCCAGAGTCCTACCTTGCTGCTGGTCTTTGATGGCAAAGTTGTCACCTCGTTAGCTAATGGAATGTCTTCAATTACCTTACACACAATGATGTTGTTAGGAAGGAGTTGTAGAACATGACAGCTTCCATGAGCCATTTGTTCTGCAGCCTTAATAAACGTTAAAGGCCTAATTCTTACAAAAGTTAGTCATGTAACGGCATGCACAAATGGAGTAACTGAGCCCACAGGTATCTGTACTTAGCCATTTTTGTCTGTGTAATCACATGGTTTATATAAGTGTGGTCATTGTGTACTCAAATTTGGTACATAATTACTCATCTGTAACCCTGCCAGCTATATTTTCAAAGGAGCACCTACTAGGTGCACCAGCAAAAATTTAAGCATGGTTCGTGTGCTCACACTTGTGCATGCAAATTAAACTATTGTGCATCTATTTTATTTGCAGTCACAATTATCCACTTTGATAACAACTGCAAATTTTTTGCATGGCCACTTTACAGGAGAACCCACTGCACTGATCTTTGAAATTTTTTCTCTAAATACTAAAACAGAGTTCCAAAAGTCTGCATCATTGGGATCTATTTTGGGGAAATTTCACTTAGCAAAATAATCGTTTTTTCTTTACTCTACTCCCTCACTGTTACACCAAAGAGCAGAGCACCACAGAGGCAATATAAATTAATTAGGAACTTGTTATGTTCTCTATGGATTAGATTTAGGTACAAAGTCTTAGCTTGCACTCGATCTGGTAGAAAGCTGGAGGGGAGATGAAGTGACCTGATAATCAGTGTGTTATTTGGAGTGTCCAGTCAGGACAACACTCTCTATACGCCTCACTAGCTGAGTGGTCTGGGGCTGAAGTGGACTAAGGACTATTTTAATAATTCTTACAGATTATTTAATAAATATGAAATTATTTTCTTAAAAAGCTTCTTCGTTCGTTGCTGTTTTCTGTTGCAGTGCCTGGAATGCTCTGCTTCCGTTTAATGCCTTTTGTCCCTAAACTGTTGCCTTTTGGTGCCCTACCAGTCTTGATCTTTTTGCCACTCCCACTTTGGAATTTGACGATAAGGAGCCCTCTAACATGACTGCTTTTTTCTAGCCATGGTATTTCATTTTTTTTAATTAAAAAGGCATGTCTGTCTGCAGCTTCCTGCTACAGCTTCAAAACACAAAGGAGGCATAGATCAGTTTTTCTGCTGCTGTTGCGCTGTGAAAAGTTATGAATAATGTTCTCCCAACTTCTGGATTCTCACACTAGTTTCAGTCTCCATTAAACCATATCTGCCAAATTAAACAGACAGTCAAAAGAACAACAAAAACAAACAAACAAAAAAGCCACTACAGACAATGCTACAGTAACTCTACTAAAGAGGAGTTTGGAATGTTATTTACTCCCTCCCTAAAGCATTAATGGAATCAGAGTCACGTGATCCTACACAATTGTAAAAAGAAGAAACAACGTGATGGTGCTGATTTGTTGGCATTTTGTTGTTTGGGGGGAAAAATTAGTTTTAAAGGGAAATTGACAAATACTATTGTTAGGCTTAAAATTTGACTAGCACTCAGCTGCCAAGAAATGAACCCCCCAAAGCTACCATTTTATTCTCCACTGCCAGGAAGCTAGGTTGGGGATAGAAAGTGTTGTGATTCTATTAAGGCTTTGCCTTCAATCCCAGAGTAGTTAGACATTTGTGCTGAAGTACTGAGAGGTGAAATTGAGCAGTGTTGCCATTTATGGTCATCGTTAGGCTTAAGAACTTGCCCTCTGCCCGCAAAGCATGAGTAAATAAAGGGAAAGAATCCCCCAACACCCAAACTGTCTGTTTTCAAGGCCACGAATGGCCGATCAATCAAAATCCTTACCCCACAGCCGTCAGCAAGACATCTGAGCATGTTACAAGTGTGTTGAAGTGCGTACAATAAGTTCTCCACTTTCTCTTTTTCTTTCCTGCTTTCATAGAAAACTTGTTTGCTTGCTAAATATAATATTCTGGTTGAGAGAGCATTTGAACTGGAGCAGAATTGGACTTGTTTTGAATATGAACTGACACTGTGCTGCTGTGTCTGCAGCCTTCACACTATATCAGGTCACATTCAGAGGCCCTGCTTTGCAACCATAAGAGGGAGAAACTTCATTTAATTAAATAAAAGCTTAAAGTCTGCAGAAACTGAGGAGGCAACAAGAATTAGCATGGCCTGCTGTCATCTACCGCCACAATTTAGTTCTTGACTGGCCACCTTATTGTCTCCATGCTGAGCATCCGTTCAGTCACCAGACACCCTGACCTGAAGATGAGCTCTGTGAAGCTCAAAAACTTGGCCCTTCTACCACCAGAAGTTGGTCCAATAGAAGATATTCCTCATCTATCTTGCCTCTGAGCTTCCTCTTGTAAGACTCCAAATTTAACTCTCTCCACAAGAACTTCCAAGGAACAAGTGTCCAGCACAAAACCTAGCCCTTCACTCAGCATTCTTAGACTGTAGGACTGAGTTCTTTCTGAAGGCTTAGACCTTTGCCAGGAGAGACTCAAGAAGCCATGGAAAAGTGAGAAAAAGATTTTTTTCTATTTTCTTTCTTTTCCTTAGCACTTGACAAAAACAGAAATGGACAAAATTGAATACTCAGAAATGAGTATTTAACACTCAGTAGGTAACTCCTAATTTTCTCTATTGAAAGGGGAAATGACCCAGCAAAAGAGAAAAATTGAAAGGCTGCTTTGTTCCATTCCACATGTTTAAAATAGAATTTCCAAATATACCATATTTTCAACATCTTTCTAAGGAAGGGTCTGCTTCCCCTGTCTTCTCTCCTCCATACAGGTCCTCATTCCAATTTTCAAAATGTTAGGCCTGAATATTTTTCTTCCTTTAGGGGAAGAATGTGATGATAAAATTCAGGGAACTCTGATCTAGCTTCCTCTACTCTGGCTTGTCAAAACTGTTGCTTTCAGTTTCTATGCAGCCTGGAACCTGAAAACCTCAGTTCATCCACTAAGTAAATTAGGAAGCCAAATGCTTGATGGGCTGTAGTTTTTTAGAGGTGAAATCCAACCTGTGCCCAAGGCCTAAGCACCACTTAAATGGCACGTAAGCCTTCAGAATAGGCCCTTTTTCTGCACCAGGGAAAATTTTCCAGCTACCCTTCTCTTGAAGCCATACTCACAGGTATAGCAATGCTGTGCACTAAACTAACTCCATAGCCATCCCATGAGCATTTCTCTTTGGGAATTTTTAAATGATTTCACCCATGCTTTTAATTCCATGTTATCATCTCCTTCATCATAATAGCAGTCTGATACTGTCCTTTGGTTTAGCTGGGTCTAAGGCAATCTTTTGTGTCTGCTAGGGCAGCCATCCAAGAGCACCACAAATAAATCCTCCGCTCTCCTCAGCAGCATTCCTGACACTCCTGCCCTGAGGCCTGAATCTTCAGCTACTTGAGCCTGATCTACATTAAAACACTTCAGCATGTTTGAGCACAGGGGTGGAAAATGGAGACAGAGTGCATGATGTGCACTTAGTCATTGCCAGTGTCATGGCATCTATTCAATGGTTCAAACGTGGTAAAATTTGGTAGCTGAGCCATAACCTTGCTCTACAGAGTCAGTCCTATGTTCTGTACTGAAAGTAGTCTCCTGCAGTTTGGTAGAGGACTGCAAATCAGGTAGATCTAGATATTTTAAAATGAATGAGCCATTTTAGGTCAGCTTTACCCTCTCTATATGAAAAGCTAAGTATTTGTCAGACCCCACTGAACTGCAGCTGCATTGAGGATTTTTTTTTCTGGTGCACTATTTAATGCTGACTCACTAGAGCTGTTTCACTGGGTTCACCAATAAATCCAAGGATTTCCCCATGACCATTCCTTCGCCCCAAATACTGAAAACCTTCCCCAGAACTCACCTCTTTGTGATCAGCTGAAGGAATAATGCTGATCCTATAACAGCACACTCTTCCCTCAGCAGACTGGTACTTTTCACAACTGAAGGGGAACTGTGCAGAAGATTGTACTCCCGTCACAGGTCAGTGCTTGACTTTCAGAGCTGGGACCAAATAGTAGTAACCTAGTCAGCAGCGCAGTGATTTGAGCGAGGATCCTCAAAAACGTTATTTCATACTGTTTTTCTGACTGGATTATCAGTCACAAGACCTTCCTTGTGCTCCTGTGACACGTACAGCTGTGTGTGTGTGTGTACACGTATGATTTAACTAACAGAATAAGCATAAATTATACACATCGCATTTTTAGTGGCACAAAAAGCAAAAGTGTCTTCTTCACAAAGAACAGGCTAGCAATCTTTAAGATAGCTGAGATTTGGACTTGTGGAAGAAGGAACTCAGAACGTTATAGTTATGTACATGTTTGCTGTATACTGTGTTGTACGTTATTGTGTAGTAAGAGCACTCTTCTATAATCTATTGTATACCACTTTATTTCTTTTTTTACATCCCACACGTCTTCCATGCAACCCCTATAAAACTTGTATCCAGCAGCTATATTTCACTCTTAGTTTAAAACTCTCATTTGTTAGTTTGATTTAAGCAACTGTGGGAGATCAGACTGAAACAAGCAAAATCAAAAATTACCTCTCCTGATGTTGACTTTCAAATTGGTTGAAGGGCCCCAGAGACTAAACGACGGATGTTTGGAATCTTCCTGTTAGGCTCATTTTTTATTTTTAATAGAAAATTTCTGACTGAGACAAAAAGGCCAAGAGAGTTACTGCCTTGCAAAGTACATCTCATGTGGATATGTCGATGGAAAAAAAAATCCCAAACATTGCACAACACCTCAAGCTCTGTACATGAATCAGGTATCTTTGAAGCTGGTAGTTATTCATCCAGCTGTGGATCTACATCTGTTAGTTTAATAGGTGACACGGCTGGATTGTAAATGAGTCTAAACCAATAACCAGACTTATGCAATAGGCTTGCCATGAAGGGGAAGCAGGAAGCCTTAATACTAAGAACCTCCAGCTCAGAGTATCAGCCTAGTAGCTCCAATGACTAACACTAAACCTTGCTATCTACCGCTATTTAGTATTTGCTTCTTTCTGTCTGTCACATTTGCACTACACTTCCCTTTGCCCTGCCGAACATATAAACATACTTGTGTGTGTAAAATACATGAACAAAAAACCTCTATTGTTTCTAAGAGTTCTTTCCAGGGATGTTGCTTGCCAAAGACGTATGTCACACGCAGTCATTTTTCTTAATTATGCCTGAAATTTCACTCATCATGTCCCATTTTCTCACCCTGTAAATGCGCAGAAGTGTTTTTAAAAGTCCCTTTTCCAGGACTTTCATGTTCAAATTAAAAGATTTGCAGGTTTGTTTTGTAGAGGGCTGGTCAGACAGGAGTTGATTCTCCCTTCAATTATGCTGATCTAATTTCATTGACTCCAATGGAATTACTCCCAGTTTACACCAGTGAGAGACAGAGGACAAGTTTCTGGCACAATGGGAATAAAATTTTGTGTACTGGTAAAAAAAAAAAAAAAAGATGGAAAAAGAAGAATGCCTCTTGTAGCTCAGTTGGTTTAAGTTAAGAAATGTTTTCTTGTGGGAAATAAAATATAGTAGTTCTGGTTTATTGTCATTTAATGGTGTGGAAAAATTCCACGAAATAACTATAAGAGAAATGTATTTAATTTTCTTTTTTTTCAGCCAGTCAGCAAATCATGTGAGCTTCATATCACTACCTCCCCTAATACAACATGGTAGAGTATGTTGAAGATCTCTTATAATGCATATTTGGATGTAATGTTAAGATGGAGTGTTTTGCGCAGCTGCTTAGCTCTCCTCTGAAACCGATTGGCCTCAGGTGCTGTGAATTTCAATCTTGCTACTGGCATGTGTTAAAACAGCCGTGTAAACATTCCTTGTCTCTTTGTCTCCTGATAGTACAGAATATGGTGGGACAAAATAAACAGAACCGACATCCATGCGTTGGAGACAGGTTCTGGGAGAAATACAGCCTTATATTGGCAGGCACAACTCTTATGGACTTCAGCGAGAGATGCACTGGATTACTCCAGGGATGAGTTTGATCTTTAGTCTCTCTCTAGTAATGAGTGCACTAGCAAGACCATTAAGCACAACAAGCAGAGAATTAGCAGCCCCAGCATTATCTGTGTGTTGTTGTCAAAAGACACGGACAGCAAGGAGGAGATAAAAGGCAAGGTACCATGTGCTTTACTGGTTTACAAATATATACTAATTCTATCACAAGCAACACATTGACAAAGTTAGGGTTTATTTTTCCCCTGCTGAAACCATACACAAATAATAATTATATAAAGCTCTTAAGGCATCTATTGATAGGTTTTCACTGTAAGGGACAAAGGCCCTTAGAAAGAAGATTATAACAGGATAAATTCAGTGCTCCCCTGGAGACGTAGATAAATTGCTGAGAAATTTTTCTAACATGAGACCTACGAGGTGGCACCTAATCATGTTGCACAGGGTCCAGAGGAGGCTGGCAAAATCTGAATTGGGTAAGCAAGCCTGACTTGTCCCTCCAGGCCAAAGAACCTGAAAGACAGGGCCACTTTTAATCATCTCCAAAGAAAAAGGGAGAAATAAAGGCAGAAGGAAAAAAAAGATGCAGGAGTCAAATGAGACAGAAAGCAGCAGCAGAAAAAGCAGCAGGAGACAGAGGAAAAGAAAAATAACAGAAAATCAGAAATACATTCCTCTCCTCCCCCGCCCATTCTGTAACAAACACTAAACATAGCATACACATGACTTGCACCACACGCCATGATTCAGATGGTGGGGTTTCTTCTGCACATGCTCTGCATCTCCTACTCATCTCTGCTGCTCAGGCAGCAGAATCTGGCCATAGCAATTAAGCTGAAAATTCCTATTATTCCTTTGTTCATTCTCTGCTGGTTTATCTTCAGCCAGATGGAGAATAGCTTCCCCCTTTTTTCTCCCCACTCTGAGCCCAGTTTGATTCCTTATACAAGAGATCCCCCTTCTCTCATTAGCCTCTGGTTAAAGGCCCCCTGTCTCACATCACTGATCCCCTTTCCACAGGACAGGTTACTCTTCTCTTCTTTCATCCGTTCTATGCTCTTCTCCAACTGTTCTTTGATTGGCACCATACTGCTGAAGACTAGATAGCAATGGCTAGAGGTAGGGAAGGAGTTGGGCTTTTCCTGCAATAAGTATGATTGCTCTTGCCCTCATCCAGGTGGACTGCAAGCTGGGTGGTCTCTGACAGAGAATGTAGTAGAATAAATCTTTAGAAGAAGGTGAGGGGAGACTCCCTTTTCCCCCAGAAATAAGCGAGAAATACCAACCCTAGGCCTAAATCTCCACTCCAGTACACTGGTTCGACTTCACTATGTCACACAGATATAAAATTAGACTGAGTGGAGAGCCAGGCTCCCTACATCTAAAGAAACAGACTCTGTCTTGACTTACACCCCATGCTTTGCTACTGAAATCACATGGATTGCATGGAGTGCATCTTAGAGTAAAATTTGCCTTTAAGTCCCTAAGAGCCCTTTATTCTCACACTTTAAGTTCTCCTACTGCCCTCCTCTCAGCTACCATTTCCCTGTGCACCCTATCTTGAATGGTATACATTGGCCAGGTCCATCTCTTCAGTGCTATTTTTGTCACTTTCTCGCCCTCTGAATTCCATGCCTATTTTTCAGTGGCTCCTACACATGGAAAAGCCTCCTACTGCCTGTGCATCAAATCTCTTCTTAAACTCATCTAGCCTTCCACTGCTGGAAGGCTTCTAACATACTCATGCCTCATCGATTATTTTTATTGTGTTCTTCACCTTTAATTTGTAAGCTCCTCAGAGCAGGTACCTGCCTTTTTTCCATGTCCCTGGAGCACCATGCATGCCCTCTGATGCTGTATAAATAAATAATCATCTCCTGAAAACCCCTTGGGTGACGTGTGGATGAATGTGGAAGGGATGGCTCCTCTTTTTGTTATTCATCACACCTCCCCCTTCCCCAGTTTCAGCTAAAATGACTAAAGTAATAAACCAAAGACTGCTAACCACAGACTGTATTCCTCTATATGTGTGAGCTTCCTACTGAAGGCAAAGGAAGCTGTGTGGATACAGATAGAATCTAGCACTTAGGCTGGCAAAGCTAGAAACCCTAAAAAGGAAGACACTCGTGGCTAATTTAAGGTTTGTTTCTTAACTAGCAGAGGATCACTCATCACCTGCTAGCTATGACTGACCAGCATATTCTGTTGAATGCACCAGTTCTTGGAAGTCCCTTGGGATATGACTGTATACTCAGCTTTGTATGAATGCTGCATAGAAATAAACGTCACATTCTTTGGTACAATGAGAAATAGATGGGCTTCTATTGTGAATAACGCAGGCTTATCAGTGATAAAACAAAATGGGATGAATGATGCTTAATTTCCCCCCATATTTACCCTTGCAAAGTCTAATATTTTACCCCGTGAACAAGTAAACTGTGAAGGAATGGATTGATTTCTGAAAAAGCCAGGGTTGATAAAAGCCTTGGTGCAGAATGAAGTGTATTTGGTTTGTGTACAGCATACAATTAGATTTCTTCTCTAATCTCCTGACCCTCATTGATGCTACTAACTCAAGGCTTTCCTCTCAAATGAAGCAACACTGCACAGCAAAATGTGCACTGTTCTTATGCCAGAGGTGAAGTGGGACAATCTAGCTGAAAATAGGTCTCATCCTGGGGTGAGGGTCTTTTGTCAGATTAGAAAACCATAGCTCTCCAGCAAACATTTGTCACTGGTCTCTGGAGAAACACCTTTTCCTTTTTAAACAAAGAATGTGTTAAAAAGTAATCTGAAGAGTAATTACTGAATTTAGTCTTAAACCTAAGAGCTCAACCTATTTTGATTCAGTGGGAATCAGAAGATTATGGTGTCTACGAGGATAAAAGACAGCATAGTCCATCTATCTGATCTTGAGGTAGTCACTAATTCATTGGCCAATGGAGTCCATGTCACAAAGACATGCAGTGTGCATTACAGAAGATAATTATCCAAGAAGCTGTCCAAGGAGTAGTGACTTTTGTTAGAGAAATACACTATAAAAGGACATAGAATCTGTAACTCCAGACAGACCTGGTCTATCAGAAATATTTTAACTGTCTTTGGCAGTGGTCAGTCTTGACCATTAGGAGAAAGTCAAACCTCCATACTGCACCTACACAATTGTGCAATATTATACATAGCTGAGGATGGATGGGCTTTATTTCTTACTTCCCTCCATTCTTGCACACCTCTCTGCTCCTCAAGTCTGAAACTACGTTACCAACAGCTTGAGTAATCATAAGTGTTATCAACGGCCACAAAATTAATTAGCCCTTTTAATCTTGCAATATTATTTAATGCAATAACCCCCTGTGACAATGAACTTCATAGTTTAATGACACATTGTGTGAAATAGCAGGTATACCAATGAGGATCTGTAATATTAATGGCCAGTAAACTTAGTTTTTTCCTTTCATTTGCTCTGTTTCACACTTTATTTCCTTTAGCACTCTTGGTCAAGTCTTATTTGAGCCTAATGATTTACTGTACTTGAATTATTTAAGTTCCTCCTGCCTGATATACCCTTCAGTATGGTATTTTAGTGCTTCTTGGTTAAGGCCAAACTCTCCAAATTCCACCACAGTCCCTTCTCCATGACATTTTTGCTGCCTGCCCTGGTGACAGGTGCTTAGTTCTAGCATTCAGTCATGGCCAGGGTGTTCTCTCTGGTGGTTCAGCCTGCAGGCTGATCTCCATTGCTGTACAGTCTCTGTCAGGGTGGACAGCCAGTGCTGGTGCATTCTTGTCTGCACTCTCCAATGCAGACTTTCAAGATCTGCTCTATTTTTAGCCTGTTAGTTCCTCTATCATCCATGTCTCAGAGGCAATAAGTAACCTGGCCCACTAAAAGCCTGGTAAAAGAGCACAATCTCTGCTAACATTTCTCCTCCGCCTCGTCCTCACCACACACTTCAAAGTAGCCACTTCCCAGCCTTGCCCTCTGTAATTGCATCTTTATTCAGGGCCTTGATCTCTACTTGTGCCTCTCTGCTCTGAAACAAAGTTAATAGATAGCTCAGGATCCTTCCCACTAAGCTGCAATACATACCCACTCAAAAGTTACCAGATAGTCATCATTCGGTCCAACTTGAATGAGAAAGATTTACTGGCAGCTCAGCGCTTATCTAAGTTTGCCTGTCCCGGAAGCAGTTGCTCATGGAACATTTTGCCATTATTACTATTGGTCCGCAGACAGAGCTTGCTGCCATTCCTGGAGCTGTTGCTGCGTCCCCCTAAATTGCAGCAAGATGGAAGCAGGTGACATTCTCACCTGATTTTGAACAAAGGCTATATCCATCATATATAGTTCAATATTACCCCTCTCCTGGGGTAACTCAGCTAATAACACGTCTCTTTTTATTTCCCACTCCCCCCTGCTTGGGCTTTCCTAGATTTTCTCCAGAGAGTCCTCCCTACTCTGTCCCCTAAGGACTGATTAAGTCAATATAATTTATTGTGAAAAGTTCCAGAGGGGTAGCCGTGTTAGTCTGTATACAGCAAAAACAATAAGAGTCCGGTAGCACCTTAAAGACTAACAAATTTCTGCGGGCATAAGCTTTCGTGGGCTGCAACCCACTTTATCAGATGCATGAAATGGAAATACATCCAAGGGTAAGAAACAACAATGGGGAGGGCAAGTGCTAACAAAGTCACCTAGAGAGGTGAAGAAAAAAATTGACAGAACCAGACGGGTACCCAGAAGTCACCTACTACAGGACGGACCCAACAAAGAAAACAACAGAACACCACTGGCCATCACCTACAGTCCCCAGATAAAATCTCTCCAACACGCCATTAAGGATCTACAGCCTATGTTAGCAGATGATATCTCACTCACTCAAGCCATGGGAGTCAGGCCTATCCTTGCTTACAGACAATCCCCCAACCAGAAGCAAATACTCACCAGCAACCGTACACCATATAACAAGAACTAACCCAGGAACCTATCCCTGCAATAAACCCCGTCGCCAGTTCTGTCCGCACATCAACTCTAGTGACACCATCATGGGTCCTAACCACATTGGCCACACCATCAGGAGCTCATTCCCCTGCACATCTACTAATGTAATATATGCCGTCATGTGCCAGCAATGCCTCTCTCCCATGTACATTGGCTAAATCGGACTGTCACTACGCAAAAGAATAAATGGACACAAATCAGACATAAAAAAATGGTAACATCCATAAACCAGTAGGAGAGCACTTCAATCTCCCAGGACACTTTGTACCTGACTTGAAAGTTGCCATACTACAGCAAAAAACCTTCAAAAACAGACTTCAGCGAGAAACTGCAGAGCTGGAACTCATATGCAAACTTGACACAATCAGTTTGGGTCTGAATAGGGACTTGGAATGTTTATCTCATTACAAGAAGTAATTGTCACTGTTCACACATTCTCACCTTCTAATCAACGGTTGTGAATAGGCCTCCTCTACCCTCACTGTATTTGACTTTGTTAGCACTTGCCCTCCCCATTGTTATGTTTCTCACTCTTGGATGTACATATATACATACCTCCTATCTGTGGTTTCCACTTCTTGCATCTGATGAAGCAAGTTGCAGCCCACAAAAGCTTATGCTCACTGTGTTATCAGATATATTGTTATCTGTTTTTACGTATTTTGGCAAAATTAAAGAAACCAAACAAACTAGAAACCTTAAAATGTCTTGGTACGCTTTGCTTAAAATATCTGAAGAAACGTTCAGTGGGTTTGTAAAGTGCCAGATTAGGAGTCCTGGACAAGGTGCTGTTTGTCCTCTGAACAGATATACCTTATGCAAGTTGATTATACTGCCCACTCATATGTCACAACTCTGTTACAGAGGGACCATCAGGCCACTCAGGCTCCATGCCATTATAGACCTTAACTTTTCAACAGCATCCACTAGGAACTGGACCATTACATTCACTTCATATATGCCACTAAACAGCCATCAGATAGGAACACAAATGTGGACTGGATTTGAACCCCATTGTCGTGGGCAGATGGCTTGTCAACTCTGCTCCAGAAACTGAATTGGTTGCAATGAGAAAACTTACCTGGTGTTTGGCTTTGTTTGCAAAAGGAACAAAGTCAAACAACATCTTTCTTCTCCCAGGCTTTGGCTGCTCCTAGGATTTCTCCCAGAGGATTGCTCAGTCCACTCTATAGGTTCTCTCCAGAGAGCCACTTTTACCTCCCTATTTCCCAGTCACCATTGAGGTACATTGGTAGGGTGGTATGGAAGAAGCTTGAACTGCTTCTCTCTTCTTTTGTGGATAAAGAGTTGACTTTGGTCTCCAGCTGGCACCTTTTATGAGCACTAAATCCTCATGAAAGAAAATACATTTTCTTAAACAAAGAAACATCTGCCAAGCATCCATAGCCAATTCGTAGCAGATAAATACGTGGTGATCAAATAGCTGGATCACATGATTGAGATTATTACTCCAGAGAGGTAATAGCATTGGATTGGAATGTTTTAGAGTATATTTGTTCACATTGGGCTGACAGAACCCAGTAAAAATTAGAGAAAGGCTCATTTAGTGCATGATAGGCTGCTACTTGCCTGCTATCTGTTATTGACTAGATGACATTGACTACCGAGCATCAAACACGGTAACTCATCAGACAGTTACCCATTAATTGTTTATTTATAAGGAATGAAATATTTCCAAAGGTGTTCAGATGATTTAGAATCCTGTAATCAATGCATATATTCTTCTGGTTATAAAGATAATAAACTTGAGCTAAATTATATTTTATTATCTGCAGTTAAAAAAACAAAACAAAAACAACTTCTCCAGGCCAAGGAAACTGTTGTTACTGAAGGAATTGCCCATTCAGGGTGGACTCTGCCTCCCAACTCCTCATTAACTATTTATCAATTCCTTGGAAAGAAAATCTACTGTACAGTGAATCCCCATCAATATTTATTACAGCAGTGCCTGGAGCACTGGATCGACTTTCTCACTTATGCAGAAGGGAAAAGTAATGCGTATGCTACCCAGTCTTTAATGAGGGGGAACCTCAGATAAATCCCAATGTTTATTTTTTCCTGTGTTACTGGTTATTTTATTTTATATACTTCTTAGAATTGCTAATGAGCTGTTGCTGAGCATTTATGCAAGGGCTCTTACCAGTCTCATCCTATTACACATAGCAACTACATTTATTGATCATCATTCTCTTTTCTCTGAGAGCCAGGGATGTTCTGTGTTGACCTAATGCTACCATCTTCTGGCTCAGAAAGTGCCTTTGCCAGCCATGCTGATTGGTCATTTGTTTGAAGTTTTGTTTCATAACACAGCTTCAAACAATCATACATGTGTCTTGCTTAGTGGCTCTGGTTTTACTCCCCTGGTTTATGAAGCTCAGGTTGTAATCTGTCTTTGGACCATATTATTCATTAATTTGTTTCCAGTTTTAGATCCATCATAGAAAATTTCATTGATTCCTGCTAGCTCTTCTGCTGTTCCAAAACGGTCTATCTGCCTGGCCAAGTCTTAATATTAGCTATTCTGCCATCATTCCCAATTAAATTTACAGCTGCCACATGGCTATTAGCCAAACCTCACTTTCCTCATAATTTCCATGGCCCAAATCCTGACCTAGGGTAACATGATAGCAAGGGAGTAAGAAGCAAGTTAGTCACTTACTCCTACATCAGTTAGTCCCATATCTCTATCAGTCCAACCAATCCTGAAGGTGGCTGGATGAGTAGGGAAGGTACACAAAGGGATTTGCGCCTGTTCCATAGCTGCAGCGTATGCTACCACTTAAGGGACCCTAACATGAAGTCACTATCCCTTGAGTGACACTTGACAGATCCTGGTCTCCACACCTGGGTTGTACCTCTGGAGGTTCTGGTTTTCACCTCAAGGCAGCAGTAATTCCCATAGACCTGCTGCAGTAGGAGAGAGAAAAATCAGAATCGGAAGTCCCTAAAAGAGATTAACCTAGCAACCTGAACCCATGGTAATTCTGAGGGTTGCCAGGGTTTCTGTCTCTCATTGCTCACTCTAGCTGCCTGTTCTCTCTTAGCCAATAGGTCTATTAAAGGACTGTCTGCAAGGGCTCCTAGCTCTGGGCTATGATGAGCAAATTTATACTCCCTGGCAATTCTGTGCAGTATGTCCACCCCCATTTGGACATTAAGGAGAAAATGATATCTCCTGCCCACTGGTTGCCATATATGGCAATCAGACCGCAGGATTTAGGGGACATTTTGACGCTATCTGGCCACATCTGACATACTCCATGATCTGCTAAAGCCTTCGCACCCAGTGGCTACATTGCCTGGATTCGTCCCTTAGTTAATTATAAGCTCATTTGATTTCTTCTATAACTTTGAAATACTTCTGCCTTTCATTCTTTTCCTCTGACTGTTCACATTACTCAGTGATGAGCATTTTTCCTTGGTTCCCTTTTTAACCATTTGGGAACATTGTGGCAAGCTGCCATGTAATGTTGGGATAGTTCTCTGCTTCTGGTTTAGTCCTTAGTCTCCTCAAAATTTATTGCAAAGTTTTAGTTTATGTAGTGCCCAGTCTTGCTGGCAGATGCACACTGGAGCACTCTGAAATTTGGAGTAATTTATCTGTCAGAGGAGCTGCCAGCCGCTCCTTTGCTATATTGTTGATCTGCTAGTCTGTGGCTGTCATCCAAAAAGCAGGACTCTTCACATTTGTGATGGCAGATTCCCCAAAAGGCTGTGGTTTGGCTAAAAAGGGGTAGATTTAGCAGAATATATAACCTCATGTGCTACCATTGGAATTAAGGGTAGTGGAAGCCTGTCACAAGTGTGACCTTGTGATTTCATTCAGACCTGGGGCCCTGATCCTGAGAGGTATAAGTAATAAACCTCGCTCTTCAGCTATGTAGGTAGCAGGGAGCTCTCTCGCTAGCTGAGGATTGGATATTTTTACGTGTCTTTCAGCAAAATAAAAAATCCAAATCCAAAATCACCCCTGGATATCAGATAAATTTGTGCTACTTCCTGGAGGATTTACAGTCATCTTCAGACAGCATGTAATCACTTTGGGGTGTCATCGGCAAGGTGTACAGATGGGATGAATCTGCTGCCTGCTCCCCCACCATTCAGCAGCTATATTCAAAGAGCTGCTTTTAAAAATAGATAGGCTCACAATGTATATGTGCAATTGCAGGTATAATTTGCATGTCCCCCTTGATTGTACACACAGCTTCTGTAATTGTATATGGAATGTTTGATTATGGTGCAGAATTTTGGTGCATCATTTCCCCCCCTTCATCCTCTCCTGCCTTGTCTGTTGAGGCACTAGAATAACATTTGTTGAATAATCTAGTTCCATGGGCAGAATCTATTAATCTGAAATAGGCTCAAAATTTGCTAGGTTCAGTTGCCCATGCCCTGCAACATGCAGGGATAGCTCTGCTAGAAACTTCTGGAATCAGAACATCTCTCAATATGAAGCACTGGGACTGAAGTACTTCCCCACTATTTTGCTTCTCTTGCAGCAAAGTCCCTTTGCTCACTCTATGTGTTCTTCTGGGGACATAGCTAAGCTTTTTCCTTAGAAGGCATTTGGATCTGTGTGGTCTGAATATATTCCCCTCTCTTTTTCTGTATATTGACCCTTCTTTCCCCTTAATGCAGAAGCTTTCAGCACAGGACTTTGGAAGCACATTAAGAGTAGATGGGTGCTGTCTGCTAATTACCTCTCACCAATGTAGCTCTCTACCTTTAGTGATGCCACCTTTGAGTCTCCAGGGCCAAATTAAGACACCCCCAACCCCAACACAGGGCCTCACCCTTGAGACTTGGTGTCGCCTCTTCCCAGGCTGGCAGAATGTTTCAGACCTAAAATGAATGGGCAGTTCACACTCTGATAGTTGTTGTTTCAGGGTGTTTGCAAACTCAGGCAAGCCTCCATTATACTTGGGTCATGTTTCAAGCTTTTCTTTGCATCTATATTTTTTTGAACTCATCATGACTATCCAGGCTCTGGGTTCTAGGTCTGGTTCTATAACGTCTGCACCTTAATCTGGCCCACATTGGGCCCCAGATAACCAGCTTAACATTCAGTTGCTTCAGCACTCTTGCATCAACCAGGAAACCAGCTTCTCACTGGGGTCTGTATGAGGAATTTCAGTGCTCCTAAATGCAGCTGATCCAGCAGCTGTCAGAAAGACCGACTGAGTGGGAGACTTCATTACAGCATACCTGTGTTTTGTGCACTTTTACCCACAGATGGAATGGAAAATTGTAGGGCTGGGTGTTCCTGGGAGTGCTCTTTCCTTGTAAGGAACCTCCTGGCTTCCAGGAGCTCAATCCACCGTCATTCAGCGTATAAGATAAGATGCTTTTGTTCTCCCCCATACGTATGTCTTCTCCCTACTAGATCGCTCTCTCTTTGAGCTAGGAATTGTGCCTACACAATGTCATTAATAATGATGTTCATGTGGCATGGTGGCCAAGAATAATTAATGTAACTGCTTGATATATTTGAAAAATTACACTTTGAAAATAACACTGACAGAACCAATCGTACTTCCCTGGCATGTTCTGAGATCGGACTGAGATTTGTGAAAATGCTTTTAGATCCTTGGATGATAGAAGCTATAGCAGCAGGCTCTTAAGCATTTCCAACCTGTTTTACCCAGCTCTAATATTTATAGGAATGAAAGGAGTCCATCATCCTTTTAAGAAGTTAATTCTTTAAAAAAGATGTTGTAACCTTCTTCCCTTTATTCCAAGTAATGGGCCTGATCCTGTTTCCTGCTGAAGTTTGATGGGGAAAATGTTCACAGAGTTCAGTATGAGAAGGATTGGGGTAATGCATGTATCAGTTGTATTTTCATTACGCTCTTCACTTCTTCATTATGGTGTGATATGTAGGTAACTGCCTGGGTCATTTATTTGGTTTTCTTTGTTGATGACGTCACCAGTGCATTAGCTGAAGTGCAGGGATCTTAACATAATTGTTTTTTCTCTCTCTGTGGAAATAACTGCATAATCGCAAAAGGTCAGGTCACATCAGCCTAGTCCGATGAGACAGAATCCAAACTGGGTTTGATCGGTCTGCTTTGAAACATCTCCTAATTAAATTCAAATACAAGCATGTAAAGGTTGTAAACACCATGGAGGAAGAAGAATTGTTTAGGGCTATAACAAGCAGGAGTGGGATGAGATTAAAGCAAAGAAAAATGTAGCTGAGATATCAGAATAAAAATCTCTATGGTTAAGTCTGTAAGACTGTGGAATAGTCTCCAAAGAAACATGAAAGATTCATCATTTCAGGCATTTAAAACTCCACTAACCAAATCACTGGAGAATATACTGTAGGAAGCATTTCCATCTTCATTTTCCATGATTCTGTGCAGCTTCATTTTAAATCTAGTGTAGTGCTGCTTTCTCACTAAGATGCTCCTCTTTCCCTGTCACTGATACCATTATTACCATCATCTTAAAAACAAGTCAAAGCTTAGCTCCAAACATATTTCATTACTCTTTTTCTATTAGAATCTTTTTCAAGTTGGAAGATCAAGCTACAGTGACCTATCTAATGCAGCATAGAGAACAGTGCATAAAAATCAATAGGCAGACAAAGCAGAGTTTACTCACTGTTTGGGTAAACAGGGAGATAGAGGTCCTAGAGCAATTGAGGGAATGACAGACCATGGCCTTAGGACAGGATATAGAAGTGGGAGGTATGGTGGTCCTGGGAGAATTGAAGGGGACACATGGTAGGGAGAAAGAGATAAATGAGGGTCGGGGGGAGGAGGGCTCCCCAAATCAGATTAGTTTTGAGTTCTCAATATCGTAAAGCAACCAATTTTAATTTAAAAATACAAAGTCAGTTATTTGGGGGCGGGGTGGGGGGAAGGGTGGCTCAAGAATCAACTCTGATTTTCCCCTCAGTGCTGAAGCCATTCATTGGGAAGAAGATTCCAATATGCTGCTGCTCCAGGGCAACTCCTGGAGAATGCAACCTTAAGGTTTGTATTTTAGAGTCTAATATTAAATCCATGGTATCTGAATAGATTAGGAATTAAACAAGAGTTCACTCATTCCTAGTGATTGCTTATTAGTAGTATAATAGCATTAATGGTAAAACGTGATTTAATGTGGCCAAATGCAAGTTCATACGTTTAGGAATAAAGAACGCAGCGATACTTACAAGGTGGGGAGCTGTATCCTGCAAAGCAGTGGTCCTTAAGAGTCACAGTAGACAACCAAATGAATGAGAGTTCCCAATGCAATGCTATGACTAAATGAGCTAATGCAGTCCTTGAATTAAAAAAACGAGGTCATATCATAGGGAGGTATCATGCATCACAGAAGCAGGGAGGTTATATGATGTCTGTATACAGTACCTTTGAGCCATTTGTGTCCAGTTCTGATGTAAAAAAGAATGGTGAAAAATTGGGAAGAGTACAGAGAAGAGCATCAGGATTGATTGGAGGACTGGATTTGACAAATTTAACAACATTTGTCAAATGTTGATTATTGAAGAGCAAGTTAAGTGGTGACTTGATCCCTGTCTAGAAGTACGTACATGGGTAATGGGTTTCTGACAGCAGGGGGAGGGCTCTTTCATCTAGCAGAAAAAGGCACAACACAATATCGACTGTCTGGAAGTTGAAATTTGACAAATTTAAACTGGAAATGAAGTTCACATTTTGGACAGTAGGCGTAATTAGCCATTGGCACAACTTATCAAGATGCAGATTCTCCATCACTTGAAATCTTTAAACTAAAACTGGATATAACTTTAAAATATACATTCTAGTTCAGTTGCACATAATGTGTCTCGGTGCAGGAATTAGTGGGTGAAGTTCTATGCCCTCTATTATGCAGGTGGTCAGACTAGATCATCATAATTGTCATTTCTGGTCTTAAAATTTATGAATAGTAACAGTTTGCTTTAATATAGTGCCCTTCATCCAAAGATCTCAAGTGCTTAACAGACATTAATCCCATCAACACCCATGCAAAGTAAATAATTGCTAAACCTACTTTGCAGAGATATAAACTGCAGCTCAGAGAGGTTAAATGACTTGTCCAAGGTCACACAGCATGTGAGCAGCAGAACTGGTAACAGAATAGGAGGAAGTTCTGTTTCCTACTACCTTATTATAGTTATAATGGCTGACAACACTTTCTCCTATCTAGAACAGCTTTCACCCTTTCATTTCTTGGCAGAACAATGACAGAAATTGGAAGGTGTTCACAATGGTGGATGTTTCCAAGATATCAATCCTGAATTATCTTCAGAAGTTGAGAGATGAAATATTATCCATGAAGGACAGAGACTCAAAGCATTTCAGCAACGACACCAAGCGCATTTAATAATACAGCTCATAGTATTAATATTATTAGTGTGAGGAGTGCCATGTGTCTGATGGTAGAGATGAGATAGGACTCATTTGCAATGAATATCAATGGGATTATGTATTGAAGCCACTGGACACAGACTGACAGGATCACTCTGGCTCTCCATCCCAAACTGACTGAATGCAGCTTCATGCAGTCTAATATAACCACACAGGGTCTTCATAAATCCTGGCCTGGATTAAACAGTCATGGCTTATGCTACATTTAAAATATTCAACTGAAATCCTTACTTCATCAAAATTATGGAAAAATGTTTTGACTTCAGTGGCACCAGGATTTCCCTTCTTTAAAAAAAATAATTTGTAGTATTAATCCAAAGCTTTAGTTCAGACTATTTTTTCCCCAGTTTATTAAGTTTTATTTTCCCCCATGTGTTTCCCTCCCAAAGTCTTGCTTCTAAAAGATATTTATATTCCCATGGAGAAACCTGTGACAGCAGGAGGAAAATTCTGTCATTTTCTCCATTGTGGTGTTTCCTCCTAAGCATACTTACCAAACAGAGGGGCTTGGGCCCTGCAGAGTTTGCAGAGGAAAGAGATCCCAAGAATCTGTGGTGAAGGGATATGATGCTGCACTACTGAATGGCACTTGTTTCCTGGTATGATGGCTCCTACATTCTGCTATTGGCAGAGTGCTCCTCCTCCTGACCAATAGCAGCTGAGGAGTTGATACAGAAGGAAACAGTCCATTTCTGAGCTGTATTAATGGCAAGCCCAATTTCTGGGCAGAAACCTCATGGGACACAGAGGACAGTGCCCCATCTCCAAACTCCAGGGAGCAACAAAGGAGGCACAGCAGTGGGCTGACATGGAGCAGAGTCTACTGTAAGTAGAGAAGTTAACAAATCCAAAATGCCTCAGAGTTGCTCCTCCGCATCAGGAAAATAAAACCTCCTTCATGAGCTTTAGTTTTTAAAATGTATTTAAAATGTTTGGTTATCTAAATTCTGACCCTGGATTGCACTTCTCTATGTTGTCAGTCATGCTCATGGCTCAGGATTCATCAATATCCAATTGCTTCTTGTTAACGATTGATTAACCATGGCCTCATTCATAGATTCCAAAGCCAGAAGGGACCTCTGTGATCATTTAGAATGACCTACCATGTCACACAGACCATAGAACTCCAGTGCTTTGTAAATTGTTCCAATTAATCATCCTCAACATCAAAAACATACACCTTTTTTCCAGTCTGAATGTGTCTAGCTTCAGGTTCCAGCCAGTGTTATACTTTTCTCTGCTAGACAGAAGAATCCATTATTAAATATTTGTTCCCCATGTAGATACTTATAGACTGATCAAGTTACCCAACTAATCAAGTTAGCCTTCTCTTTGTTAAGCTAAATAGATTGAACTCTTTGAGTGTATCATGATAAGGTATGTTTTCTAATCTTTTAATGATTCTTGTGGCTCTTTTCTGAACCTTCTCCAATTTATCAACATTTTTCTTGAATTTTGGGCACTGGGACTAGACACACTATTCCAGCAGCAGTCACACCAGTGCCAAATAAGGAAGTCAAATAACCTTTCTACTCCTGCCTGAGATTCCCCTGTTTATGCACCCCAGGATTACATTAGCTCTTTTGGCTAAAGAATCCCACTGAGTTTGTGTTCAGCTGATTATCCATGCCCAACCCCAAATCTCTGAGTCCCTGCTTTCAAGGATAGAGTCCTCCATCCTGTAAGTTTGGCTACATTATTTGTTCCTAGATGTATATACACTTACATTTAGCCATACTAAAATGCATGGTTGCTTGCACCCCGTTTGTCACGTGTAGCTTGTTATGACTTCTTTGTCTGGTTGAATCATCTCATATTTGCATATAATGTCAAAAAAAATTGATAGACTTTGCATTCCAACTCACTAGCAGATGCATGTTATCTCTCTTGTCCATAGCCAATTATATTTTCCACGTAGCCTGACTAGCCAGGATCTGTTATTGATCATACTACATTCCGTAAATCATAGAACTTTCCTGTAGACACTGGAGTAAAATTTGCAGGCTCCTTAAATCCATTAAAAATTTTGTGAGTTTGTTACAAATAAAACACGTTCACTTTGGTGAACGCAAGTCCTGGTTTTACTAAGGTTTTAATCCTATATAGTTGTACACTTTAGTCTCTTAAGATACCACAATATTTGCTAATATTTTAAATATGATGTACAATGTCTGCAGTGTACACTTAATTACTCTGGGTGAAATCCTGGCTCCACTGGAATCAATGAGACTTTTGCCATTGACTTCAATGAGACTAGAATTTCACCTTTTCAGACTAAATCAAATACTCCAAATGAGAAAAGTCTAGGCTCGTACACATGACAGAGGACATATTGCTAAGTAGGACTAAACACTTTCAAACACGTGTGCAGATTCAGTACAACCAGCATAGCGTGAATGTAGAAACTTTATGCAATGTTATTTTTACTACTTCTGTATCTTTTGAAGTTAAGCAGCCACTCTTTTAAAATACATGCTACCAAATTATAGCCAGCCCTTATTATAAATCTGACAATATCAAAAAGAAGCTAAGAAGGATCAGAATCTCTCATGTGTAACCTGACTTGCTATTAATTGCCGTTACTTAAATGAGTATAAGTAACAAGGGTAAATACAGGAGACGAGGAAAATGAGAAAGGGTAGTGGAAGATTCTTGGGAAAACAATACAAAGCAGCTGTCTTTTGATTCTTTAAAAGGCTTGTCGGCAGGAGTCCTATTGTATTCTAACCTTTTAAAACTACTTACAAGTAGCTTTAATATATTCCATCCATCCAACTATGCTTAGAGGAAAATAATGAACTGAATAGTGGATGATACTTTGAAGGGATTAACTGACTGCTGTGGAACAAACTAGATCAACTTGCAACTAAACCAAGAACTTACTGAACTTATTATTTATAGTTGCTACCAGACAGAAAAGCAATATAGTCAAAATTAAGTAGTCTTTTTTGAAAATTGTAGTTATTTTGATAAACAGTGCTGTCAAAACAGCAAACGTGAATGCCACAAACTCTAGATCATTCACTTTCATGTAAGGTTTGCAAGGTTTCTAGTGAGAATACTTCATAGTTAAAGTATGTCTTCCCTTGGGATCACACAAGCATTTAATTTTTGTTCTGGCATTGCACCCATTGTGTTTGAGGTTCTTTGGAGAAGTGGAATTGATGACCACAAAGGAAAAATTGAGAGTTACTTATTTTAAACCACTATTATAACCTTTCAAGTTTTTCAGGAAAAATGTTTTCTTCCAGCTATAAAAGAGGCTTTACTGTAAAAAGGCTTCGGGGTTCCATATTTATCCTACCAATAAAGATTCATATCAGGCTTTGTTGTAAGGCTATTTATTGTGTTATGATGGTATCCTTTGCTCTTCTGCCCAGTTACATTAAACTATTATGCACTATATTCGCTTGATTTATAATATATAAAATGTCTGTTGGCAAGTATTAATTTTACAAGCCAAGTTTGATTTTTTGATCATATCCCTTTACATTGTTAATGGCCATTTATTGTGCTTTTTAATCAATAATTATTTCTCAAGTATTACTTACGTAAATTCACGACACCTACAGGAACACAGTAGTTAGCAGTAAGTTCTAAAGTCTGTGCAGCAGCAAATGACCATATGCTGTGAGGTGTATATGCACAGCAAGATAAATCCTTCTGTGGCAGGCTAGCAGGACACTGGCTGTACTGCCTCTATTTGCTACCTTGTAGCTGTTGCTATGGCCGCTATCCTGAGCAACTCACATGCCGCTTCATTGGCATCTTGCACAGAGTTATAGTATGGTTGCATACACACTTTTCTAGTTTTCCATCTTAATGTGTCCACCTTACCAGCCACATTTAACATTTTACAGAATCAGGCAATTTGTATTTTAACTACACACTGTGTGTTGTGATAGAATATCATATTTACCTGAACATCATGTGCAATGCTGCTTGTGCATCACGGAAAGCTTTGTTCTGTAGACCAGAGATTGTAGCCAAATGTCTTATCGTGCTTAGATGGAAGAGCAGAGTGCTTCCCAGGATAGAAGCTTGGCACAGCAATTTCACTGACCTGGCAGCTAAAGAGCAGGTAACGTTTCAGAGAAGAAGCACCTCAGACAAATTTGAAAGTTTTGGTCTAACATTTTAGAAACTTTTTGATTAATTCCTAGCGGATGGAAACCAAGCTGTCGCTCTCCTTTATCGTCTTCTGCCCCCACCTTCCTTTCTTTTCCCTCAAGTCCCATTCCTTTACTTTTTTTTGATCATTGTCTCTTTTTCTCCCCAACCTCACCCCTTATTTTTTGGGGACAAAGTCAGTAAAAAATAAATATAAGAAATGTACATCCATTTTGCTGCTTATGAACCTGTGTAGACATGGGCAGAATTTAACCTGAATCATATAATAAGTGTCTGAATATGCCAAGTGTGAAGACTTAACAACAGACCATGTAAATCTCTTCTGATAAAACTCAACTACAATCATATTCTAATATGTTAGAGAAATACTGAACTGATCAAACTTTAAGTAACTTAATTGCCTTGAACAATGTTCTTATTTTTAATGTGTTTTTGCCCTAGAGCACCACATCCTGATTTTTGACAAAATAGGGTATAGTAATAGGGGGAAAATGAATTGTTCTATTCCTGTTTCATTGCTTAGGGAAAAAGTGGCAATGTTTGCACAGTAGATATAAAATAAAAATAAAATATAAAATAAAAACCTTCCCAATGTCATAAGAGAAAGCAGATTAGTTGATTTCATCGGCATGAGTGACATGATTTTTTATTCTAAGTACCTCCTCCATATCCCTGTTAACATAAGATTTTAGAAGTATCAAACAATTGGAATTTTATTTTGTTTATGCAAAAATGCTTAATGCTATTACAGATAGACTACTAAGTGGATTTTGTTAGATATTAATAACCCCCTTTCATTAAGAGATCTTACTTAGGAATTCTTCATGATCACATTAGTTCTCTTTTATGACTTATCAGTAATTACTCAATTCTTGACTTCTGTGTCTTTCCCTGCAATTGTAAGATTAATATATTTCACATCTTTCATCTATAGCTAAATTCATCTATAGCTAAATTCTATAATTTTTTACTTCTTCACTTTGAAATTAAAGTTTGATATTTTTTATTTCTAAGAACACCTTTCAAAAGTCAAATAGATGTGCCTTTCAAATATGTGACAAAAATCCAAAAAGGAAGGACAGCAAAACAAACATAAAAAATCAACCTTGAAAAGGTGTAGGATTAATTTATTAAATATGTATGAAGACTTCTGTAACTTTCATTTTCAAGAACCAGCATTTTCTTTTGTCAATTTACAGTCAACAAACAAGGAGATTATTCTGGATTTGTGTGTGTAGAAGCTAAATTAGGTCTAACATGTACAGAATAATTCACGATGAAACATTTGAGAGGGAGAGAAATTGTGAGCTAACTTTTCAAAAGGATGCATCTCCTCTTTTATCCCAATGCACATACACAATCTGATGACCTTAACCATCTTGAAGTTGTGAAGTTAGGAAGATAAAATTCTAACATTTAACTCATTTGAATCTCTCAAGATACAGCACTTTGTGGCTTATGCCAGTATAGATGGTCAGGGGAACAATATTCATTTGGAATTGGCGCAAGTAGACCCATGGCACTCATACCCTTGGAGCTATCCTGGAAAATGAATTAATTAAAACATTCCAGTCTCACCAAGATTACAGCCTACCCAAAGACTGGTTTGGATACTATATACAACTTCAAATATAATCATAGTGTCTCAGAAGATCAAAGCTCCACTCAGGTCCATTTTGTCTGGTCTGCACAAGTGACCAGCTACACTATGGTTGCCTCTAATATATGTTAAACGCCACTCAGGATTCCAGAACAAATTTACAACTGGCATCAGGCAAGATTTTGAAGAAATTTTATCATAAGCAAGTTAGCTATGCATCCTCAGAAACATAGCTCAATGGATATTCATATGACAGCAATTCAAACTAAGATTATCCACCAAATGTTCTGAGCACCATCTCACCTTTCAAATATCAGTCACCTAGGGATAAATAGCTGCTGGAAATAAACAAAGAACCATGGAACCGTAATGCACATGCTCTGGAAGTGTGTGGGGGTAAACACTCTCTTGGGTAGAAGACTTAGGCACAGATTTTGAAAAAAAATTAAAAATCTAATTTTGGATGTCCTAGACACCTGGGACATGATTTTCAGAAGTCCTGGGCCTCCACAATTACAATGCCACTGAGTGGGAGCTGAGAGTGCTCAGCACCTCTGAAAGCTGGACTTTAGGCGTCTCAAATTAGGCATTCAAAAATTCCAGGCATCCCAGAATTAGAGGTTACTTTTGAAAACATCCTTAGCTTTTAACTCTAATAGAAACTTCTTATCTAAATGTATATTTCAGGTAATACATTTCAGTCTTTTGAATGACACACCATCAATAGTGCACTTGAATATTATTGTGTCCATACACTGTCCATGAACTTTATTAGTTTGCCGTTTGTGGCATTTTTTCAAGGTTAAGCCCATTTTGTTGGCATAGATGAATGAAATACATGTCCCATGTTGTGTTCTTATTTGGCTGAGCCTATCCTATGTTGTCAGGAAAGTCAACGCAGCTCAGCAGGAGGCATGCAGAGTCTATATAAGACCCTAGGTAGATATGTCAGCTGAGCTTTCTGACCAAGATGGAAAAATCTGTGAGGGAAAAAGTTCTGCCAGTCCCATTTACTGCATCTTATTTAGCAGGCAATGGCCTAGTACACTGATTATTTACTGTAATTTCTTGGGTAGCTGTTTTATTATTTTATAAACAGTATTGCTAACCTAAGCATCCAATCATCATAAATGTGGGGTTCTTATTAATCACTTCTTTTTAAACTTATAGGGTGCACTTTTCCTTGCAACCAGGAGGGCTATAAAATTACTCTTCTATATATGAAAGCTGAGATTCTCACACGGTTCCAGGAACTGGGGCTTCAAGAAAAACATCAAGTATTGTGATTTTGTGATTAAAATCAAGAGAGTTGGCAACGCTGCAGTTATTTTCCCATTTGCTAAGGGGACCATGATTTGCTTCACCACTGAAACCCCTGGTTTCTCTTTGTTGCATCCAGATGATGCCTAATCCTTCAAGCTTGCAGCACCCTCTAGTATTTTCTAGAATTTGCTTGGTCACGGATTATTTTATATTAAATTTATTTCATATCATGTTAATAATCACACACCTTCCCCCTAACATGAAGAATTAGACCTAGAATCAGACTGAACAACTGTGTTGGTGCCAATGTACAAAAGAGACCAGATCCAAATGCAGAAAGGGATCATGTAACTTTCTTAGCATTGCCCGCCTCTCAGCTGGGCATCTCCAACTTCCAACTTCGGAAAGCTGCTGTCCAAACATGTGCCTGTCGTTTATCAAACCCCACCTTTACAAGGAAGTCTTTGGTGAGCTTAAACACAAAAAGGAAGCTTAAAAGAAAGGGAAACTTGGACACATGACTAGGGTGGAGTATAAAAAGACTGTTTGAGCAGGCAGGAGTGAAATCAGGAAGGCCACAGCACAACTGGAGTTGCAGCTAGCATGGAACATGAAAGGTAACAAAGGTTTCTACAGGTATGTTAGCAACAAGAAGGAGGTTAGGGAAGGTGTGGGCCCCTTACAGAATGGAGGAGGCAACATAGTGACAGAGGATGTGGAAAAAGCTGAAGTAGTCAATCCTTTTTTTCCCCTCATTCTTCACAGACAAGGTTAGCTCCCAGACTACTGCACTGGGCAGCACAGAATGGGGAGGAGCTGGGCAGCCCTCAGTGTTGAAAGAAGAGGTTCAGGACTACTTAGAAGGGCTGGACATACACAAGTCCACGGGGCCAGATGCAATGCATCCAAGGGTGCTGGAGGAGTTGGCTGATGGGATTGCAAAGCCATTTGCCATAATCTTTGAAAACTCATGGCAATTGCAGGGAGGTCCCGGATGACTGGAAAAAGGTAAATATAGTTCTCATCTTCAAAAACGGAAGGAGGAGGAACCGGGGAATTAGACTGGTCAGCCTCACCTCAGTCCCTGGAAAAACCATTGAGCAGGTCCTTAAGTAATCCATTTTGAGGCACTTGGAAGAGAGGAAGGTAATCAGCATAGATTCACCAAGGGCAAGTCATGCCAAATCAACCTAATTGTCTTTTATGATGAGATGTCTGGCTCTGTGGAATGTGGGGAAAGCAGTGGATGTGATATACCTTGACTTTAGCAAAGCTTTTGTTACAGCCTCTCATTGTATTCTTATCAGCAAGTTAAAAAAGTATGGGTTGGATGAATAGATTATGAGATGGATAGAAAGCTGGCTAGATCGGGCTCAACAGGCAGTGATCAGCAGCTCAATATCTGGATGGCAGCCAGTAACAGGCAGAGTGCTCCAGGGGTTGGTGCTGGGGCCGGTTTTGCTCAACATCTTCATTAATGATCTGGAGGATGGGGTGGATTGCACCCTCAGCAAGTTTGCAGATGACACCAAGCTGGGGGGAATGATAGATACTCTGGAGGGTAGGGATAGGATACAGAGAGACCTAGACAAATTGGAGGATTAGGCCAAAAGAAATCTGAGATTTGACAAGTACAGTGCCCTGCACTTTGGATGGAAGAATCCCATGCACTGCTACAGACTGGGGACTGACTGACTAGGCAGTAAATCAGCAGAAAAGGACCTGTGAGTTAGAGTGTACAAGAAGCTGAATATGAGTCAGTGTGCCCTTATTGCCAAGCAAGCAAATGGCACATTGAGCTGTATTAGTAGGAGCGTTCCCAGCAGATCGAGGGAAGTGATTATTCTCCTCTATTCTGCATTGGTGAGGCCACATTTGGAGTATTGTGTCCAGTTTTGGCCCCCCACTACAGATGGGATGTGGACAACTTTAAGAAAGTCCAGGGGCAGGCAACAAAAATGATTAGGGGGTGGACCACATGACTTCTGAGAAGAAGCTGAGGGAGCTAGGCTTGGTTTGCCTGCAGAAGAGAAAAACGAGGGGGGATCTGATAGCAAGTTTTAACTAGCAGAAAGAGAGGATAGCACTAGGCTACCATCACTGAGAACAGATGACAGAACTAGGAGCAATGGACTCAAGTTGCACTGGGGGAAGTCTAGATTGGATATGAGGAAAAACTTTTTCACTAGGAGAGTGGTGAAGCACTGGAATGGGTTACCTAGGCAGGTGGTGGAATCTCCCTCCTTAGAGGCTTTTAAGTGTGGCTTGACAAAACCCTGGCTGGAATGATTTAGCTGGGGTTGGTCCTGCTTTGAGCAGGGGGTTGGACTAGATGACCTCCTGAGGTCCCTTCTAACCCTAATCTTCTAGGATTCTAAAGGGGGAACAGAGGCCCTCTCCTTTAAAGCTCTATCAGAGCAAGCGCCTCCATTGATTAGAAAGCAGAGCTGCAGACGCAGCAGCATGACCCATAGTAACCTGTATTGTTGCACCTACTGGTGTGCGCATGCGTGGTTTTTTTCATTTGTTTGTTTTCCCTGTCTTATCATCACTAATCAGAGTAATGCGGGTGGCTGGGCAGTACAGCATGAGGAGAGAATGGTGCCCGTGCCTATGATTTTGCTGTGTGCTCAAGTTAGGCATGAGCAAGCACGGGATTTTGGAGCAAATAGAAACTGTTTCTGCATGGGTGGATTGCAATTCATAAGTGAACAAGGCCTACAGGGAAACTTGAAGTTTTGCAAACTGAAATTGGGAGGGTTTCTTAATCTTTAATTAATGTGTGAAGAATTAAAGGGTATCCTGAGAACATTTTTAATTTCCTAACAATTTGGGGGCTTCATAAGCTTTTATCACTAGCTATTTTTCCCCTTGTAACAAAAAAGTTATTTCTTTGAACAAAGAGGGAAAAGGAACTACTAGATGTTCAGAAAGTGCAAAAAAAGAACAAAAACAGGAATGAACAGGAACAGGATGTTCATGATCAAGAAGTCTCTCATCAGCGTACAACTGCAAGCATGAGAATTTCTCCCTGAGTTTGGTGTAAACACCTGAAAATAATTTCTATGCATGTGTGACTTTGCATGTTATTTCCTTTAACTGAATGCTCCAACAGCAGCTGATGACATTTGGAAGTTGAATAGATGAACATGGCACAATACAATACTGTGTTAGGCCTCTCTCCTGCTTTTTTTCCCTGTTGCTTTATATTTTGTCTCACTGTGTGGGTTTCGTTCACATCTCTGAAAAACAAGTTAGGTACTGCTTGCCTCTCATGCTCTGGACTGGACTCTCTCCAATCTCTGACTGTTTACAGTGTACCCTGAAACACAAATTCTCCTGTTCCTTCAGAATTTATAAGGTAAGATTCCCTGTGCTTGGCCCTCAGAGGATAATTAACACAAGATGTCCTTCCTCTAAAAACATCACTTGACTATTTATCTGCCAGTTTATCTGTGTTGGGGAGCCCTGATCCTGAAATGACTCCACCCTGCCTCATACCTTCAGTGGGCCTTTACTCATGGGCCTGCCTGTTGGACTGGGGCTGTATACAATAAGTTGTCCAAAAGTTTCTCAACATCTAAATTTCATTTATTTTTACACATCCGTTTTAGCACCCGGACAAGTCAGTTTACATGATGCTGTACAGACTTTAAGCCTAAGAGGTCCATAATGTAAAAACTGTCTTCATGACATATAGTCTTCCATGTAGTGAGTCATAATCAATCACACAAAGAAAATATTTTTGAATTTCTTAATCATCTTTTTTAATGTAAAGAGTGTATGTGGGTAGAAGTATGATGTATAAGTAAAAGGAAGTTAGAGGGCTGTGCAACAACTATGGCTTCTCTTGGTCAGCCATAACAGCCTGAACTGCATCAGCTGGTCTGTTTTACTATATAGTTATTCTCATTGATTCACCATTAATGACAAATCAAGATAGGTGACTTTGGTGACTTTCTTGGGTAGCCATAGACTAAACTGAAAATTTTGACTAGAGGGAGAAGCAAACTGTTAGTTTAACATTTTCAGAATAGCAGGCTACAAAATACTGTAACTTAATAGAATTTTTAATTCAAATATTCATCTTCAAAAATGTATCAACATTCCATTAATCAAAATTAGGAAACTGACCAACATGAAAACTGTTTAGTAAAAAACTCCACATAATATTGGGGCAATTGTATTGTTTATTTTATTTGACAGCTATTTCCAATTCTACATGCATGCTGTGAAGATACAATTTCATATTCTATGGGAAGGTTTTTCCAAAGAGCAATCAGGTGCCCAACTCCCATTTACATCTTTGAAAATCCCCCTCTGCAATTCTTCATATCTCAACTTTTGTTGAAAAATGTTTAAGGTGGAAATTTGAAGCTCAGGGAAATCCTCTGCATTCTCTCGAAAAGATCTTTCTTGATATATTTAAACTCTAAAATTTCTAGGCTAGGAGCCAAATAGACATGTAAAGAAGATGTCTATCAGCAGCTCTGTTCTCTCTTTTTCTAAATGGTGAGTTAAAACACTTCCGGCTGCTTGCACAGAAACACAGATTTTGTACTGACAACTTCAAACAGACAGTGCTGATTGTTTATTGATAACTTTCATTAAATGTATTAATAAATTCCAAGAACAATTTGGCAAAAGAATAAGCAGGGTTTCTGGGGGCTGAGAACAGCACTTGGTGAAAATGCAGATAAAAATTTGCAAAAATTTTGACAGCTTGCATTTATTCAGCTCTTTTTAACTGAGGATCTCAAAGTAATTCATCTGAAAATCTGCAAACACTAATTCATTGAGTCTCAGCACATTCTGGTGAAGTAGGTGTGTGTGTGTATATATGTATATATATATATATATATATTAGCATCATTTTATACATGGGGATATAGAGGCTGAGAGAGGTTAAGTACATGGCCAAGGCCACATTGTCATTGAAAGAATTGGGAACAGAATCCAGAGGCTTCCATTCATCCTCTGTTCCAACTAGTACAACGTGTAATTAAATATTTGAGTCAGCTTTATCTGATTATCTACTTTTCTTCAAAATTACACATACAAAAATAAAGTGAAATAAAAAAAAATCCATGTATACATGACACACATGCTGTCTCACTTAGGTAAATGCATCTCTAAGAGAGGAAAGAAAAAAAGAAAACAAATCCTTACGCCAGAAAATTACCTAGCAAGGAATATGCTTTTAACTGGCTCGTGAATATTTGCCTATTCTGGAATCCAATAATGAATACACTTCTCTGTAAAGACCTGAATGATTCTAACATTATTATGTATGCCTTTGGTACTACTCATGTTGTATGAAAATTATGTTCAAGGTTTTGTTCTGTATAACTCTTTGGCAGTCTACAGTATTAGGAATTACAGTAAAATAACAGAGGATTAATAACCTTTAATCATTCAATTCACTTATTAATTTTAAAGAGTCTAACTACAAGTTTTGTAAGTCATACTTCAGTAGTAGTTTATGGAACCAGGATGGAATTTTTAAAATGTAACAAAATGTGATGTTTAGAAGTCCTGAAACAGATGTTTCAATGTATGCAATAGATAAACAAAAGCTGTGTTTTTAATATATATTGTTCTTCATAAAGAACACAAGATATTTTACACAAAATCCACTATGAGAATCAGCTATATAAATAGGATCTTGTTCTAGGTTAAATCTAATAAAATTCCTCTTAAACAAAAATGTAATGAAAAAATCCCTCACCCTTTTTACCAATCATAACCAGAAAATTCTTGAAACTTACAGTGTTTGCCGTTTTAAACTGTTTTTTGCAGGGGATCAGTGGTTCTTAAAGCTCTTCCCTGCACTCTCCTCATTTTTAACTATAGATAAAATCCTAGTCAATCCTTTTCCCAGTGAAGTCATTAACTTCAATAGGAGCAGGATTGGCCCCAGTTGTTTACTCTTAAAATAGGATCCTAAATTTATACTTTAAAAATAAATACTGCAAGCCAAAAATGCTACACATATGTTGAAGGAAGAGTTTTAAGGTGGTCTGTCCTATTGTTTCCAATTGTTCATTTGGCTACCACCAAACTATCTTTAGTCTAGTTCAACTGGCACTTACGGAATATACAAGTTATTTTGACAAAACTGCTTGCATGAATAAGACAGGCAGGATTTGGCTTGGTATGTAATTCATATCTGTTTAAATGATCAACTATTCTTGATTCATGGTTCAAAAGAATTAAAAACATTGTGTACTTTACTTTTAAAAGTCTATGAAAAGACAAGTCTTTCTCTGTAGATTTTGCAGTTATATTAAAGGAAATCCATAAGTCTAAAGCTATGAATAGTTATGTACTTCAAGTTATTTCAAGATACCTAATCAGTCTAATGCTTAACAGCAGCACAGTATAACCAAGACAGCCAAAATGGTACATACCTGCCAGAAAATACATATTACATAATTCATATTTAAACATTTAAGATTGTCAAGCAAGGGATAAGGGGGTGGCTCTGGAAGCCATTCATCAGACAATTTAGATTCATTGCTTATAAACTTGGACATAAACTACTTTATTCAAAGTAGTTTAAGTGAAGTTAATACTGAGCAGTCCCCTGTTAACAATCCTTATGATTCCACTAAATGCATGTAAGGCTGGAGGTGTTTATTGGAATGCAGTAGCAGTTTACAACTTTGACATCAATAATTGCTTAATCATGTAACTACAAAAGGGGGTATTTAGATAGTGGAATTACATTTTTGTTGGATATTAGATATGTAATGTGCCCATGTAAATTGTTCATGCTGTGATATCTGTAAAGTTCAATAGACCTTTCATTCATTGAAGAATTATTTTTTTTAAACTGGTTTTGTTTTGGTTCAGTTCAGAGTGCTTGTTTCTCCGTATTGTCTGTAGCTAGCTGTATTCTTTTAGTTAATAGTTTATTAAGCAAAAGCAGGTGAAGTGGGGAGAGGAAGACAGCACCATGGCAGTTATGTCTTCCTGCTACAGCCATTATTTTCACTGTCACATTTATAATCATAGACTGTATTACATTTTACTCACTTTACTGGTGTTCTGCATTCCCTATTACTGTTAGTACAGAAAGTGTCAGCTCCTGTATACCTTGTAGATTACCGGGTGTGCAGGATTAAGTCTTGGTGGAAATATACCATATAATAGAATATCTATCAAAATGGATTAACTAAAAAGTCCGCTTTTTCCTACAATACTACTTACAAGAATAAAAAACCAAGGGAAAAAATAAATTAAAAGAGCAAAAGCCAACCACTTTTCTTTCCCCCATGCTGTAGTTAAGGAGATCACTTGAAAAGGGTCTATAATAGTATTTCTCTCCTGGGCAATGCAATGATTTCTGGGTATAATATTCCTCTTATCAAAATGGTTAAGGGAAATTTAACATCAGATGTATCCGTTCACTCAAAGAGCTCAGCTCACGGTATCAAATCTTGGGAAGTTTACAAAAGTGGCAAAAATAATAAATAAAAGTCAGAAAATTAGAAATGCTAATTTTTTAATAAAAAAAGTAAGAATTGCTTAGCCTTGGGGGAGGAGGGTATTTGTTACTGCTGGAGTCTGACAGATTTTTTTAAAGGAATATTTCATAGGCTGCGACATGTTAGAGTAGGAGGCTGAAGGTAACTCGAGTAAGTGACAATTAGATAAATCCTTTTAAGTCCAGAAAAATTAAGTTAAAAAAAACAAACAAACCACTAAAGCTGAAGCTTTTGTTTAGATAAAAAAATCTAAATACTTCAAGTACTATTAGTCCATGTTTCTAAATGTGATAAAGCTGAATATCCATTCACAGCTTCAGAAATATTTGTATTTGTCAAAAGTATACAAATGGAAAGTATAAATCTAAACACACTTTAGCGGCTGAGAAAATGCATCAGATCAAAGCATAAATCCAGAGCAGCTGTGAGTACTATTATGAGAAATTTTTACTCTTTTAAAAGGAAACACACAAAACAGAGAAATTAAATTGGTGTTTGACCTATTCCTTTTATTTGGTCTTTCGGGCTCGTTGAGACTTATAGCCAAGTCTAGTCTGTGGACTTTTATGGGGCTCCGTTTTCCACTAGCCTGTTTCAAGAAAAACCAATATGAAGTGCGGCATGATAATCTACCACTGGAGGGAGTCTGGGCGCTTTCAAAGAGTTCAAAAGCACGGAAAAAGGCGAGCCACACGGAGAAAAAGGACAGGATGATAGAGGATTTTATTGAAGCAACAGCTACAGCAAATATACGGGGGCAGACAAGATTTTAGCCTAAGAAGACGAAAGGTGCTTGGTTCAGAAAATACTAGAATATTTGAGAAAGACGGGGGGAGGGGGGTCCTCTTTGGTAACTATAGCCTGAGTGCTGTGACCCTTCGCAATCAATGCCCCCTTCTAGCCATATGAAAGAGAGAAAAGCCTTTGTCCACAACCATTGTCCCATTCAGCAAACCTCTTCCAGAGGCTTTTGCAAACTTTGGAGCTAAACCTGTTTGTAGCTTCCTCTATAGGAGGCACGGGGGAATGGAAGGAAAGAGAATCTGTGTGTGTAGACAGAAAACACCCCCTTTTAATTAGAGATGGAAGAGCTCACCTGATTTATCTCCCTGCCAGTGCAGCATAACACCTACAGCTGGTGCATAATGATGACATTTCTGCCCTTTGAGAGATGTTAATGAAAAAGAGCTGAGTCGTCCCATTATCATTGGCTTATCCTCACCGTTTACACGTGGAATTTAGCAGCATCGGTGAGCAGTTCATTTTGCCGCATTAATACCAGCGCCGCCGATGCGGAGTTACATTGGTGTGTCTGATCATTGCCAAAGGAGCTATTCGCAGGACACGCCCTGTTATAAACTCTCGCTTGAATAAACTAACTTAAAGACGCCGCCGTTTAGCAAGCCAAAACGCAATTGTTGGAAGAGGATTAAAGGCAAAACAGCGCAGATTAGAATCTGTTTTCCAGACCCCCGCCCGATTTTAATTTGATTATGTAATAGTTGAGATTAGAGTTGCAATTTGCACACCCGAAATGGATCCTGTCACATCCCCTCCAGGAGCGACTGATGTCGGCTCCCCACTGGAGCATAAATCACACATTTAAATGGAAAGACGAAGGCGCTTTCGTGTACAATTCAATTATTGTCTACAGTGGTTTCTGCGACAGCTGTCCACTTAAGGATGAGTTTATGGGCGTGCACGGAGTGAGAGGACCCCTGTCAAGAGCCCGGGTTGAAAATAGTTGAGCGGCAAGGCTAGCCGGGAACCACTTGTAATTCAATTAGTCAGGTTTCAGGAAGGTGGGGCTGGGTGTTTTTTGGCATGAGGGAGGGGAGAAGCATAAGGCTCGCCCCTTTTCTCGCGTTGTAAACCAATCGGGGTGGAGTGGGGGAAAAGGGGGGGGGGGAGCAATCGATAAGCAAACAGCAGGCTGTGCCCTGACTGGCTGCGCCGGCACATCCCCCCCGCCCAAGTAAACTGCATGCAAAAATCCCACATGATCAGCCGGCAGCGCCCGTGCCCCGCGATAGCTGCCCGCGCCTCCTCCGTGCATATACTCCTCGCACACGCCGGCGGCCCGCGCTCTCCTGACGCACACGCGTGTCTGTAGGGGGGCGTGTGCGCGCGCCGCGTACATGGCTCTGCAGCTGCCGGTGGCAGCCGCACACGCACACCGAGAGCCCGCGCGCTAGGCGCCGAGGTGGGATTTACGGGCGGCGAGGGAAGCCGGCGCTGCCGGAGGGGGCGTGGCGGCTAACGAGCCCCCTGCCCCCGGGAGGCGTTGGGGGGTTGGCGAAACTGACTTTTGCCCCTCCGGTCGCCGCCGGCTTGTCATCCCTCCCGCCTGGCGCCGCAGCCGGTTTCCTGCTTGCGGGAGGGTCTCTCTGGTGCCTCGGCGCCCTTCGCAGGGGAGAGGGAAGCAGCTGCCGGGCAGGACCCAGCGGACGGTTTGGCTGGTCTCTGATGTAGCCCTCGGGCGGGGCACGGGCTCTCCCCTCCCTCCCTCCCCCCAAGTTGGTGGTTCGGGGGTGGCCCCTGTTGTCTTCTCACGCGGACCCGCCGGGGCTGGCGGAGGCGGGCTCTGCAGCGCGCCTGTGGCTCCCTGCGTTCCCGGCGCGGAGGCGGCGGCTGGACAGCGGCTTCGCCGGAGGAGTTTGTGGCCTTTCGGTCCCCCCTTCCGCGGGATCGGCGCCCGCTCCTCCGCCAGTCGGATTGCCACCTTCCTGCCGTCCCCGCCGCAGCGCGCCTTGGATTGGCCGGTGCCCCGGCTGCTGCTCGGTCCATCGTGCATCCGCCGCCCAGGAACAGGAAGGACGAGCGAAGAAACCCACCCCGCCAGGCTCCGTCGGCCGGACTCCGCGGGCCTCTCCCGCCGCGGGCGGAGCGGCAAACTTTGGCGTGGCTGCGCGGATCGCTCGGGAGCCCAGGGAGGGGCGGCGGGGGGGATTTGCTGCCGCTTCCCCCCCAGCCTCGCGCGCTTACCTGCACCGCGCGCCGCTGCAGCGCTGCCTCCCGAGCCGCGACGGACGGACGCTGAGCCTCTCTCCGCACGTGCCCGCGCCAGCCGCCAAGTAACTTTGCTAGGGGCTGCAGACCGCTGCCTGGAGAGCCGCCCGGCGCCGGCGTATGTCTCCCCGCGGGCTCCGCGCCGCGCACCCGGTGAATGTGCGCCGCCCGCTGCGGCCGCCGCCCGGCTCGGCTCCCGCCTCCCGCGGTGATTGAGCTCCCGCCGCTCCCCGGATCTTTCGCCTCCTGGGCACGCGCTACTGGGGGGGCGCCTCGCGGTGCAGCAGCCTCCCTGTCGCCCCCTCCCTGCCCTCGGGCTGTCGGCTTGACTGACTGACTGAGTCCCCCCTCCCGGCGGCGGGCGGTGTGGCCGGGAGCGATGCTGCACGTGGAGATGTTGATCCTGGTGCTGCTGCTGCTCTGGATGTGTGTGTTCAGCCAGGATCCCGGCCCCAAGGCGGTGGCCGATCGCTACGCCGTCTACTGGAACAGCACCAACCCCAGGTAAGCGGGAGCGGGGCCGGCCGGGGGCGCCCCGACCACCTACTCGCGCCCCGCCGCTGGGTTCTCCCTCCCGCGGAGGGGCGGCGGAGCGCTCCTCAGGCTGTACAGCACGTGCTCGGGGGGCAAGAGCTGGGACGGGGAGGAGGCGGCTCCCTCCGTTCCTTCCCTTCGCGTAGCCTGCGGAGAGGGGCGTCTGGGCAGCGCTTCCCGGGGCCGGAGCATGTGCCTCCTCTCCAGTGCCTTGGAAAACGACTTCTTTGCAAGATGGGCGAAAACTTTCTTGCTCGGACTTCGTTAAGTCCAAACTCCTAGTCTGGGTCTTCCAGGTTAGCCGTAGCAAGCACTATTACAACAGGCTAACTGCGCCCCCCCCCAGCGCTTGGCACTCTGGTTTCCTTAGCGTGGTCGTTAGCTATACTTCGGGATCAACGTGTAGTGCATCAGCTGCAGTTTATAATAAACTCTGTGGCTATGCGTGTCTGCACGTATACAGGCATATGTGTAAGCACGTACGTGGGTGTGCATGTGTTTATAAACATTTTCAAATGTTCCCTCTTCATTATAGTTTTATAGGTAATGGAACCCATTTATACTGGCCTCTGCTGCGGGGAAACTCTTTACAGTGATGTGAAATGAAATCCCAGCACTCTTGCAGTGGATTGCTGTCTAGGCTATAGTGAACCTGCTCATAGTGGATTTGTTGGGGGGTGGAAAGGGGGCGAGAGGGAATGACTTTGCTATAAGAGAGAACAGAGAAAAGGGAAACGTTTTGCCTAGATGGATATTGTAGAGAAGCCTGGTGCCGGCTTCCTGGCAGCCACATGTGGCAGCTGTTCCATGTCAGGGCTTCAGAGATGGAGTAAAGGAACAGCTCCCCCCCACACACCCAGTCCTGCCTCGCTCCATCTGACTGCCTGGGGTGAACTCATGTAAGCTGGTTAAGTCACATTAACTTAGCAAAGAAGCCTCCAACTTCTAAAACGTAAGCACTTGTAGATGAGTCCGAGGCTGAAGGTTTCCCATGGAAAAGGGCAGCTTCTCTTGCTCAAGCTGTCACAGCGAATTCAAGTGCAATCGTTAGTGATGCACTCACAATACAAGGGGTATCGGGTGGTTTAGAACTACACTTGTTAATGTTGGGAGGGGGAGCCACAAGTTCATCGAGCAACTTTAGTGAACATAAAACTGTTCTTGTATTTGAGTTGACAAGACCGATAGAACTCGTGTTCCAGTTGAGATTGAGCTAAAAGTTTTTGTTTGTTTTTTTTGAGGGGATGGGGGTTCCCTTTGCACGTTTTTAGATAGTGAAGCTATTAGTGAAAGATAAGAATTTTTATTTCAAAACTTATTTGTAATGGTAAATGAAAATTCTTTGAAATAAGAGGTTTTATTTAGGATCTAACAGTGTTCCTGGTATTTCCTCTTCAGTATAATATTTCAATCCTGTTCCAAATGGTATCCTTATGTTTAGGTAAAAAGTGCTCTCTTTTACTTTGTTACAGTAGATGTGAGCAGATTTTTTTTAAACTAGTCAAAGTAAATTTGAGGACATTTTACTGTAGGTTATCTCTGTTTTATGCTTCTGATACTGCTGTTTGGTTTGAGATTAATGCATTGATTTTTGTCATAGGTCATGTTTTTAATACATCTGCATTGCTTGCAGAATGTCTCTGCATTCCACATTGGCTTCAAAATAGGTGATACCAAAGTTAACACCCTGATTTTGCTAGTTAGCTTAGTACTTTAATGTTATGTTTGTGGTGGCAGCTTTTCAGTGAGGTTAAACTTTCCTCAAAGAAGGATGACATAGAAAATAATGACTTATCTGTATCATTTGTTTAGTTGTGATGAGTATCTATATATCTTTTTAAAATCTGTCGCCCAAGCATAACATTAAAGCCTACTAGAGTAGAATTAAGGGGAGTCCTGTCTCCCATCAGACTCAGATATATTTGAAAGCATATGCCTCTTTAAAAATTGCATGTCTCATCAAACAAAGTTTTCTTAAAATAAAGTTCAAATGAAACAGGGTAAAACTATTTTTAAAAACAAACCCCAAATAAATAATATTCACCTACTCCACTGTAAAGAGAGAGAAATGTTTTAACGACTAAATTTGACCAAATAATATGCGCATGTTGCTAGTATGGCAGTGGGGGGAGGGAGGGAGGAAAGAATTGTAGATGTTGAGGTTTTCTTTCCAACTTTTCTGTTTTCTCTTTGTAGTGGTATTATGCATGGATTGTAAATAGGTGAAGATACTTGAAAGTAGAAATAGTATTTAATTTGACAGTAAGTATTATGTATTTAAAGGGTTAGTTTGTAATAATTTTTATTAAACTTTGTAGTATTACCTTACGGTAAAAGAAAACCTTTCCTAACTTAAACTTTCAACATCTGCAAAGAAAACTTTGTTTTGTTAATCTTCCAAACGTTGGTGGAGAAGTTAATTACAAGTTATTTTAAGCCATGTCATTTTAAGAAAACAAAAGCAAATAAACAAACAATTACCACTTTATTGATACCTTAAAATAGGAAGCAGGCTTTTTTTTTTTAAAGTATCTGTTGAGATATGACATGTTTATTCAAAAGTTAAAATATGGTAAGGTAAAAAGAGCGCAGTTCAAATACGCTGCTCTTCTGTTTTTATAGAGTAGTGTGAGTAAAAATCTGTATTTTGTTCATGTCTATCAGGTTTCATGATCTGTGCTATAAAAATAGGCAAACAATCTGTTTGGATAAACATAAGAGAATGGGAGGAAAAATTGCTTTGTATTTTGTATTGCCTTTGTCAGGATCTAAGTTCAAAAGGAACTGGGTATCAAAATTTTAAAACTGGTCAGTTCAATAGTAATTGTCAGTAATTTTTCTGTGTTAGAAGATTGACTGCATTTTGTTTTTACTAATATGTGGACATCAAAAAGGATACCTAATTGGCTGCTGATAGTCTGCAATAGGTGAAATATTTTATTTCTCTTACTTCTAATGTATCCATAGTAGTTTAGCTTACTTTTTTATAATTATCCAAAGTTACCAGTCCATTGTTATCTAATGATTCAGTTACAATTCAGATTTTCAAGGCACAAGAAATAATAATAATAAAAAAAATCTCTACAGTAAAGTTCAAAACTTTGAGTGAAGAGATATTTCATGTATTTCTAAAAAGTACAGCTGTCCCTTGGTTTTATAGTCCATTAACCTTACTAAACAACCTATGAAAACAGATAATTCATATTCTTATTAAAAGTCATACTAACAATCTGATGAGTAGTGCAAATAGATTACTGTCTTCAGTATGAAACACTTTCTTAAATAAAACACTGTAACTATGTAATAAAATATTGGATTTTTTTAAATAGATGCAAAAATCCTGGTAGAATAATAATAATGTCTTCTGTAATACTGCTAGCATACGTAAGAGTAATATAACAAAGTAATTTATTTTTAAAGAACCCAAATATATTTTTAGAAAAATCAGTTAGAAGTATCATTTTGCTTGCTTCCTAGTACATCACTGTAATTAACAAAATATATTAATCTTCGTGAATACCATACTCTGATTCCAAATAAAAACCATGTTCCTCTTCTGTTTAAACAAGTGGCTTTCGAAAATATGATAAAATAAGTTTGCTTTATTGCATTTGAAACTATAAAAAAGCTTGTGGATAGAATATTTCAGAATAGGTTGTTAAAAATTTATGCAAGTGCGTTTTTGTATGTGGCTTTAGAATTAAAGGGCTTGTTAATTCTGGTCTTCACCTTAAAACACATTTGTCTTATATCTGTGAGTGCAGATGTACCACTTCAATGTAGAGAGAGTGGGGTTCTTGTCATAGCCATATTTCCATGTGCAACGTTTAACATAGTTTTCAGAGTTCATTCAATAATGCAGCATATTTATTTCATCTGAACCAGTCACTGAAATCACCCTCAGTTAGGGCCTGATCCTATAAGTGCTTACTACTGAGTGCTTGCTACTTACTGTAAGTAGTGTAACTGAAATCAAATTGGACTTCTTGCCCTACGTAGTAAGTACTATATTCTGAACTCTTGGCAGGATTGCAGTCAAGACTGCAGTTTCTGTTTTACTATAAACGTAAGTTATTTCAAGAGCTGCATGTTCTGTAGAATGTATACATTGATTCTTGTTTCAAAAAGTTTAAAATGCTTGGTGTTTCTAGTCTGGTCAAATCTCTTATCACTAATACAAAGGGCCAAATCTTTTTTGTCTTACTTAGGAGATTGATTCTGTTGAAGTCAGTGGTATTTGTATGAGAACGGTGAGTGTAGTTGATTGTAGTAAATATCTTTGTTAAAAATACATGTAATCTAAAATTAAGTATAATTATTTGTATTCATGGATTGATCGCTCTAGAAATAGTGCGTGTGTGTGTGTAATAAAATAAGTCTACTGGTATTTATACAAAAAATAATTTTAATCTCTAACTATATGGTTCTCATAATTCTAAGTGATGCCATAATTTGACTTATCAATATTAGGGTTCTTATTAGTGTAGTTGCATAAGGTCTCAAGTATAAAGTGTAAAAATGAGCGTGTGCCTGTAAATTCCATACATAGATGAAAATTTCCAATTTTAAACTTAGGAGCTGAATCCATAGTTAGGCACTTAGTTCCCGGATTCAGGAAAGTATCTGTGTTCACAAAAGCACGTATGCACCTGTTTAATTCCCATTATAATAAACAAAACTTAAGTATATGCTAACAGCTAAATGTTCACTTAAGTGCTTTCTGTATCAGGGCCTGAAATAAGGGGACTCACCTTTCAGACTAATTCTCAGAGCGCATGAGCACCCACAGCTTCTGTTGACTTCTCAAAACTGTATCCCATATCTAAGAACCTCAGCATGTCTTTATGCACCTGCATTGGCCATCATATATGTTAATTACAAATGCACAAGTCATGTATATATTTATTTTTTAAAATTGTGAAATATTCCGGCAGAAATGAGGGAAATTGTGTGAAAAGGGGCGCGGCACAAAGAGTGTGGTTTTCAGCTGATCAGTTTGAATCATTTTGGTTTGATGCTGATATTTCAGAATGTGTTAACCTTCAGAAGGGGCATAATGCTTTAAGTACGAGAAGTATTCAGTCTTTCCTTCTTTGGATACAGTATGTCTTATATTTGGAGGCGTAGTTTTATCTGGCAGCTCAAATCTGAGAGACAGAAGGATCTCTGGCCCAATATATTTCTTGTAATTAAAAGTGCAAAAGCAGAGCCTTCAGTAGTTCATTTCACCTCGCTTAGCTGATTTTAATAAGGTTACTATAGCTGCTTGCGACTCTGCAAGGATATCTTTTGATTGTTTTAAAAATGGATTCTTGAATCAATCATGGCGTCCCGTTTCTAAAACACGCACAATGGACAATAGTTTTACAGGCCTTCATCTTTGCAGGGAGGAAATCTAGTTAAGGGGGAAATTACTTTCCTGAAATTTTTCACATTTAATATTTTGCAAATGCCCATAGTGAAGGCATTTCATTGTATTCTGCCCACTGGTCCTATTTCCTCTTAGAGAAGGACAGATAAAGATGAGCCTTTCTTTTTCTCCCCTGTTGCTATGAGCCCAGCAATCTACCAGCGCCATGCTGGGCTGAGAAAATGAATGAATGCAATTAGTCCTTCAGGAGTCCTGGCCTTTGCAGTCTTAGGGAGGGGTATACATACATATATATGCACACATACATGTACATAGACACAGAGAAGTGTCTTTAAAAGGTGGTGGTGTGGCATAGCATAAATGTAACAACAACAACCAAAAAAAGAAAAGACGGGGAAAAAAATATATATATATATAAGAGAAGTCTAAAATCACTGAACTGTTCCTTGTTCAAATGGCTTCCTAGCCATCCTCGTCTAATAAAAATCCAATTTCTCATTTGATTTAAAATAAATATTTATTAGGTGCGTTTTTTAATTCTTGGCACTCCCCTCCCCCACTTTTTTCATACACTGGTAGTCCCCGAGTAACAATATATATAAACAAATGTAATATGAAGCACATGAAATTACAGGCCTTTCCTTCAGAAAGCAAACCACTGAGAATTTTCAGTATTTATTAAAATACAGTGTTACTGTTTTTTTCTGAAATAATCCCACATTAGGCAGTATGCTGTACTGCTTAAATATTAGGCTTTAGTTAAAAAAGCACACAAAGTGGGATGGTTGTGGGAAATTCATGTTGCTGTGAAGCAATAGTTCACCTTGAAGAAAACGATATTGTAGTTTGAGAAACTATACATTGAGTGTAATTCTGCCTTAGTTAGCAAGATGTTTTGGGTTCTTTCTGGTTTGGTTGGCAAGTTAAGGCTTTTGTGTAAGAAGAAAAACTTAACATCAAAATCCAGAGAAGTTCAAGAATTGGTTTTCTTCTAATCACTCCATCCACCACTCTCCAGTTCTGAGCATTGCTTTTAAAAAGAATGTCTTTGGTTTCACAATTAATCTAATCTTCCATTGTTTCTGAATCGTGTCACTGTTGAGAAAAGAGGATTCTGTTTTTAAGATTTCTTAGCACTTGTGCTTAAAAATATAGTCAGTCAGCAGCATGCTGACATAATTAAATGGAAATGTTTAATTTAAAATAGGCATATTATTGAAACTGTTTCCTGGTGATTATTGCAGCTGTTGGGAGTAAACTCTACCGTAATGTAGTTTGAATAGAAAAATAAAAATCTTCAAGTTTCAGAACTTTTCCTGACACTTCTGTCTCTGTTAATTGTACTCTCTACTGGATAGATTATACAACAGTAAAGCCCATTTAAAATGGGGTAGTGTTATGTAGTGCGTAAGGCTCTTATGAAATCTTGGTTTTTAAGGATCCTAAGGTCAACTATAATGTTGTGAAACCATACATTCAGGTATGTACGCCATTGAAAAAAATAAGAATCTAAAAATCAACCATTTGAAAAGAAAGAAAGAGAGAATGTGCTATTTTGTGGTGGTGATGAGATTGGATTTCATTCAGGTAGAGGTATAGTTTTCAATAAAATAAAATCCCATTATCTTAAGGAATATTCCTCCGTATATTTGACAGGTTGATAAAATTGAGCAGTCAAATCCTTATTTTTCATTCAAGCTGGGAATAAAAATCGGTTTGTCTAATTTATTTTTCTTCAAAACTTGCCGACAAATGTAGAGAAATGTTTGTAATTGATACGCATGTTTGGCTATCTGGTATGCTAGAGTTTTTCCATGATTTGTTCCAGTTAAATAAAGGAGCAGTAAAATGCATTCCAGTGAGAGATCATCTTATAACTAAATGTGTGACTTTTCAGCTAACTGACAAGGTCTTGAGTTGCTAATACCAACTTTTGATAGCAAATTCTTCATGATCGGCAGTTTCCATTTATAATCTTCAAGGCTATTTGTTTTTTAGGTCCTATTGCACCTCCATTGTAATCTGTTACCATGAGTGGCTAATGCCTTGGCATGTAGTATGGACAGAAGCTTTCAATAAGGTGAAATTTATAAACACAGTATTTACAGTAGAAATATGGTTTTTACTTTTAAAAATTTCCTTTTCCATCATTCAGTGAATACATTTTTCTGGCAGACAATTGCACAACAGAAAACACTTTGCAACATTGTTATTGGTAAGTTGCTTGGCTAATTTTTTGCTTTCCTTTCAGTTACATCAAGTACATTATAAAGAGCTGTTTTTGGTTGAGTTGAACCTGTTCAGCTCTTGAAGAGAGCAGTGAAATGAAATGGAGAGTATAGAAGGACTAAACCATTTGAGAGTCATTTTGGTGTGGTAAAAACTGGACTGGGAGAAATGTGAGGTTTCTAGTTTCTCTCTTCAGTTTGCTAAAATGTTGGTAAATTTTGTGTTCTGTTTATATAGCACATATTTGGCCTTGGGTGTGTGTGTGTGTGTGTTGTTTTTAGATTAAAATTTCTGCATGTCATGTGCTATGGTGTAAGACTCTCTCACTGTGCCATAAGTAATCTTTGCTTTGTAGCGCAGACATTTGTTGGTCGTTAGAAGAATATATTCTCATCTCTCCCCAAAGTTGGGTTTTTTGTTTTGTTTTTTTAAATTTTATTTTATTTCTTTGCTGTTGGGTGACTGCTTGCCAGCCTCTGGCACATTCACTTTGCACTTGAGTGGTTCATCAACACAAGCTGTGTACCTTATCACTTCCCTAGTGGTTAGTAATGAGAAATTACATTTTTGCTTTTTGTACATTTTAAAGGAATATTCCCCATATTCAGATTTTGTTATGCAGAACCATCTTGCCTCCCACATATATGCTGACTCCTTAGGGTGACCACATGTCCTGAATTTATAGGGACAGTTCTGATATTTAGGGCTTTTTCTTATGTAGGCGCTATTATCCCACATCCCCTGTCCTGATTTTTCACACTTAATATTACTCAGCCCTCCCCACTTCCCAAAGTCCCATTATATAATCTTAGTGAACTGTTAAGGGATATAATAATTTTTTTTTTGGTAATGCACATTTTTATGCTTCATGGGTTTGGTTTGTATTTTGTTTTACTTAAAATGTAATTTCCCTGCTGAATATGTTCTCCAGATATCAAGTTCTTATCTTTACTGTGGAACTGGACTTCAGTAAATTCCAAATCACTTAGTTAAAACAGAATGGTTCCGTTTCTGATGACCACCATCCTTTTATGGTGCTGTATAACCAAAAGTACAGTTTTGTAAGAATACATTTTAAAATTAGCATCATTTTAGCCATCCGTTGATATGGTGATATTGGTTGGATATGGGCGGGTGACAGCTTTTCCAAAATTTACAGTTGTCTTTCCTTGAATTAATAAAATGACTCCAAAGGACCATAAAAATTAAATAAAAGTTCTCTATTTAGATTCACTGTCTAGATTTTTGACAGATGTTTTATAATACTAAATGTGCTCTATAACAGTTGGGGAGGGAGAAGGAATGGAGAAATGATGAGCTTTAACAAAGAAGAAATCTCCTCAGTCGCATTGATACACCTCTTTCCTTAATGTTGCCAAAATATTTTTTTCTCTGGTTGGTTGTATGTGGTAAACACATAAAAATATCTTTAGGTAGTTTTCTTGCTGTTCCAAGCTTTTAAGGTTTCAATTTTTAACTGTCCTGCAAGTTATTAGTGTTTATCAAACCTGTAATTGCAGCTAGTGTTATGCACCTTGTACAAAAATATAACAGGAAGAGAAAGTAAATGAAGAAAAGCATTTTTTTCCTCATGACAGCAGAAACTTGTAGTGCCTTAATTAGCTCAGTTAGTAAGTTATTGGGATTGAACAATTTGGAGACTTATTATTTACCTGCCCTTGACAGCATTAGAAGTTTCTTTCCCTGCAGTTTTATTGGTATCAATGATACTGTTTGCTTTGAGTTGTAGTGTAATGTTGCTGATGAACATAAACAAACAAAAATAAAATCATTGCACTGTTTTTGTTGGTCTTTTTTCAGTTTAAAGGAACGGTAAATATGTTCATATAGATAGGAAACGTATTCTCTTGTGTTTAGCAAGTAGGCGTTGACAAAGTAGGAGCTATCAATCCTACTTTCCCTCCTAGTGTTTCAGGAAAGAAGGGAATAAAGAGAGATGCTGGAATTTCAAAGTAGTGACCTTCTGACACGCACACACAGCATGGTCATTGCACTGGCACATAAAGTGCCTTAAGCTACCATAATGGCAAACTGTTTTTTGAAGTCACTGATATGAGAGCCAGCTGAATGGGGGATGGAGAGTCTGTCTTCACAGCTTTTTGCAAATTTCCATTTTGGTGCCAGACAACTTCACTTTCAAATTCCAAAACTTACCGGTGAGGAATAATGTTGCTTTGTTCAGGTTGGCCAGGGATTTGTGACTGTTACATAAACCTACTACCATTTGTTCCAGAATTCTGTGATCGTTCTTCATAGAGATCCACTTCTCAGAGTTATTTTGTTGTCTGGTGATGGGGAAGGATGAGAAACAGTGAAGGGAGATTCATATCTGTATTCTTCTGCAAGGAAAATACTCATCCATATTATTAGTCACTACAGCCTTTTTTAAAGATGAAAGCTGAGATTTGGAATAAATAGCTAAGAACCAATTTGGGCCCCCCTCTTCAGACTACATGTGATTACCTGGATAACCCTTGCATGCATAGTCTAGAAATATTTCACATGCCGCATTAGCCTTTTTTCCCTTTTGTATTTGTTTACTGTTACTGCTTCAATACACTTTACATCTTTTTACAGTTCTCTTAGGGCTTAGTTTATTAAAAATTAGTGATCCATCACTAAGAGGGGTACAGTGCAAATAGTGGTGCTCCCATCAGAGGGTTTTTGTGCCAAACCAGAGGAAGTAATATGGGTATGAAAGCTGCCAAAAACTGTCCCAACTGTTAATAATCACACACAAGCTGCCGCGTCCCCCCACCCCCAACAAAACCTTCAGTGACAGAACTGGGCAGGCTGTCATAATTGACATTGGGACAGTGTATTTTAAATATTGAATAAAGCTATTTTAAAAGAAACAGAAGGGGCTGTATTGCTCCTTCTATCACAGTATATGTATTCTTTTCTCAAAACAACTTTTAAAATGTGAACTATAAATTTGAGTGGCTGGGAACTTTTTTTGTTGTTGCTGATTTTTAACAATAGGTTGAGCTTTTTCAAATAGCACATCACTTTTTTGAATGACCAAATACAGTTTTCCTGTTGAGCAATAATTTTGGAGTGGTGCTTATTTGAAGCTGTCTAGCACTAAAGCAAGTGGTAACAGGATTAGTTTAAATTGACAGCAAACAGTCACAGGAAAAATATATATTTTTAAAAAGTTCACATTTTCAGTAATTTGGGCAATAGAATATGGAAGGAAGAACTATTTCAGTGAATATCTGGTATACAAAGCTGCCAATCACTTCTGGCACAGCTCCCATCATGGTTGCTGTGCCTATAATTAAACGCCTGTCATTAGTGTATTTTTCCATAACATTTACAATGGAAAAGGCAAGGGGTCCTTGCAGAGCTATGACTGTCAGGGGAACAATAAAAACTAATTACACACTCTACTGTCACCATTGTCAGCTCTGCTTTTGGGGGGAAAGAACATGGAAACTGTGTGTCTAGTAGTGTGTGTGTAGTGTGTGTGGGTGTGTATAGACAGATATACACAGTTATCAATATAACTGAGTTTCCCCAATAGTTAGTATGTGTATGTATATATAATTAGTGCGCACGCACATGTATGTATATATTTATCAATATAAGTGAGTTTCCCCAATTGCATTAGTGTGCATATATTTTGTGTATGTATGTGTATATACACAGATACATACTCAGTTATATTTAATCAGAGTTTCCTCAACTGTGTGTGTGTGTGTGTGTGTGTACATGTGTGTGCGTGCGCACACAAATATATAAACACACATACATTATATATTTAGTATACACCCATACACTGTTGGGTGAATGCCAATTACTTGTACATTTGTAATTTCTGCCCTCAAAAGACTTCGATTCTTGGAATATTTTTTCCTCCTCCAGTTCGTACCCAAGTCAGATATAGATATAGATATAGATATAGATATATATAGTTGATCTTTCTCTTGCAGTTCACCCACTTTTCCTTTTCTTTTGCACATGCTTTCTGCAAACTGAGTTTTCCATTAAAATTGTGGGCATCAAAGCAGCTATTTGTCAAAGTTTATTGAAAGGGTGCAAGTTATCTGTCCTGCTGTAAATTTTAGATTGTGGGATAGGTAGTAAACTTGTTCAAGAAGTTGAATGAATGCAGCCAATTATTTCAAATTACTCAATATAGTCATCTTTTTTTCTGCTCTCAGTCTAGGGCTAGGGGCCATCTGGAAGGCACTTCCTTTTTGGTATTTTGTTTAAAATTTTCCAGGGATTTATTGATGTTTATTACAAATATTAAAAGCTAACTTCACAGTTCTGTGGGTAAATATCAGGGTTCAAGTTGGGGGATGGGGGACAGAAAAAAGTAACAAATAGAGAAAAGTAGGAATATTGAATGTAAAAGCAGTTGAATGCTGTGGTTTATTTAATGAACTGTTAACGGTATGTACACATGCACACGCATGCATCTGTTTGTATGTATCTGTCACTACATAGCTGTTAAAACAAGGCAAACTTCACATTTACACTGTTTATTAACATAAACACATACTAAATGTAATGTATTGGATTTTCTTAATATAATCAGTATTTTCATGTACTTGAATGGCCAAAATTTTGATTGACGATCAGTAAAACCCAAATAATAGTTTCTGTAAAACCCAGGAATCTTTTGGTAAAGGTAGCCATCTGCAATGAAATCGACAGGCTTAAATGGCTTTGTGATGCCGGACACTGGTTTTGCCAAACATTTGCTCAATTCTGTTTAATACAAAAATCTGTTTTCAAATACAAGGATAATACAAATGAGGAAAAAATTAAAATTTTAGCAACGTTTGAAATAGCCACAAAAATGTACAGTATGTTTGACTGACTAAGCCCATGGATTTAAAAAAATGGATGAATTTTAGGCTCTTGGGGCCAGATTTAATAGTATTAGGCATCTAAATATGAAGATAGAGGCCAAGTTGGATTTTCAGGAGTACCTATGCACCTAAGTCTATGGAAGTTAATTGTTTAGAAGCATATGAAAATCTAATTTGGTGTATTTCTTCTTATGTGAATGCCTAACTACTATTTAAAATCTGGTCGCTAAATCCTTAGTAACGTGCCTACAGTAAATAGGTTTGATTTCTTAAAATTGCTGAAGGCAGTGGGAGCTACTAGGTGCTAATCGGCTTTGGAAATTGGGGCCTTTATTTACAGTATGTGCATAAATAAGGATTTTAGGACCCTAACTTTAGGCACCCATTTGAAAAAAAAATCATGGTCTGACACGGCAGTCTCACAACCCTTTAAGTGTGGGCCATTGCCAGCTCCTGTTAAAATCAGTGGGAGTCTTTCAGTTGATTTTAGTTGGAGTTGGATTAGATTCTGTGCCTAGCTGTATTTATGAACATAGTCCCTAGACTTCAATATCTATACCTGAGCTTAAACGTCGGGCCTGGTATATTTGTAAGATGCACTTTATGAATGAGTATAATGAGGTTAATGGGGCTTCTCAGGCATTGAGTTACTTAAGTATGTAAATGTTTGTAGAAGTGGGTACAAATAATTATTGAATTGTTTTTACAGAACTGGAGCCTTCTTGTTTGAGGGACTGTGGAAGAGAGTGGCTTTTTGAGGAATTGTTGCTCTGGCTTCAATTAGGATGACCAGATGTCCCGATTTCATAGGGACAGTCTTGATATTCGGGGCTTTTTCTTATACAGGCCCCATCCCAATTATTCACACTTGCTATCCAGTCACCCTAGCTTCCGTAGAATTAATCTCAAATTTTGCTTTGTAATATTTTATTAGATAAAGAAAATAGGGAGTAGTCAAATCATGATGTGTTGAATACTTTACACAATACAGACCAGTTTAGTACATGACAACTAGAGTGAATAAAGTCAGAATTTTAAATTGGTAAGATCATAATTAATCAGACGTAGTGCAAAAAGTAAAAAGGCAGATGAAATCTCCACGAAATCATTATGCCGTGTCATATGGTAGGCTACTCTTTCAAGACCACTTAGTGAAATTGTGTGATTACGATTATGTGGTTTCCTAAGTTAGTGATCAGCTTGTTATAATCATTTGAAAAGTGGGTTTCTACCTCGGCAGTATGGTTCTAACCATTAACTCTCCTTGCAATATAAGCTCTGTAATAGAGTTGGATGACTCAATCATCCCTCTTCCATTGCTTAGAATAGTGAGCACTGGATCCTGTACTGTAAGTGTAACTGAATTACGGCTGTAGGAGATATGAAGGTGCATATTTTACAGATTCAGTCATTTAATGTACTGTCATGTATTTGATTTTGTTGAATTTAGGTTGGCTGGAAGATTCCTTGTGAGGAGTAATGTAATGGGGAAATTGAAATGGCAGGAAGTTGGAGAGATGACTTAATTTTAAAAGACAAGACGTGGTGAAATAAGTCCATTTTACTTATACCTACTCATTAAGATAAACTAATTTGAAAACTAAGGCTCCAGTCCTGTAACTTCACTTCACTTCACTTACAGGAAGCATGTCAACTTCAGTGGGGCAAGGGGTTGATGTTAGCAGATCTCTTTGCATGATCAGGTCCCAAATAATGTTTTCATATATATTCTTACTGAATTTGTCTTAAAGAATGCAGCTTATTTTGAAAAATGTATGCATAACTATTGATTTTTTTCAGGTGAATTTCTTTGAATTTGGCAAAATATCCCACAGACTTCCAGTAGCATTATTCTGACCACTTCACAGACTCTTTTAAAAGAATTCTTCTATAGATTTATTAAGAAGCTAATTTCTGAAGCCATCTCAAAACAAAAATACCAGGAACACTGTTGTGCAGAGCATCATTCTGTAATGCACTTAATAGTATAATTCTCATTTAAATCCATGAAGTATAAAATAAAGTCTCTTATTATACTTACTAACTTGGCACAGAAGTTGTCTTGCAAATAGATTCTTTGCTTTCTTGTATTAGCAAATGTCTCATAGGCAGGCTAAGCATTTGTTTGAGAGCTGTAAAGAGAATCTTTATTAAAAAAAAATTAGTGGCATTATGTTAAATATTCTTAATGTAATCCATCTGATACAAAATCTATAAATGTATGGTTCTGATATATATTAGCATAGCAGGTAACAAGTGGCAGTGTAGGGCGAAGAGAAGGAAAATTACAAGAGACGGAGATTTTTTTTCCTCCCCATTACTATTTCTTGGCTACAAACACGCACACTCTAACTGAACTTACAAAATTTATTTGCGAAAGCCACTTATGGAGAGTTCTGTGTACTAGTTTCTAGTCCCAAGCAGGTTAGGTTTTTTTTTAATGGTTTTGTATTTTACAGTATTCTTTCTATTTTACTTTATCAGACCTTGTCACTGAGTGAACTGTATCTTATAGTTGAATATAAAATGGAATCTTAGCTTTTCATTTTCATATTTGCAAACTTGATTTACTGCTGATAAAATGGCCTTCTTTAGAACAAAACATCTGGAAGAGTTTCATAAGCACTTTATTTTAGGTGCAAGGTTTGGAGCTAATATAATTTTATTGATCAATTGTGTTTGCCTGTAGATTATAGCGTAACTTCTCTGGGTAAATCAGACAATTTTGCACCTTAGCAGTGACACTGAGGCAGTACCCAGTTAGGACATCAGTTCTCATATAGAAAGGAAGAAAGACTGAGGCCTTGTCTACACTACAAAGGTAAGTCGACCTATGTTAGGTCAAATTAAAGCCACTGCATTAATTACTGCAGTGGCTGATGTCCACCCTACCATACTTTGGTTGGTGATGCGCATTCTCACCAGGAATGCTTCCACTGACCTAAGAGGGCTGGGAGCCTGGCTGCTCCACAGGCTGAGCTCCCTGCAGGCTTCTTCCCTTCCCGTTCCTCCCCCCCTCGCTCCTGGGAGCTGGGGGAAGTCACCTGGGGCTTCTCCCTTTCCTGTTCCCCCCCTGGGAGCGGGGGGAAGCTGCCTGAGGCTTCTTGCCTGCAGGGAGCAGGGTCTAGGTGCCCCAGATTTTCACCCCCTCCACCCTCACCCGCCTGCCTGCTCCCAATGGGAGCCAGGCAGCCTTGTTAACTTCAGGCTGAGCTGCCCTGGCTTACAGCAGGGAGAAACTGGCAGCTGGGTCAAGCCACTCAGCTCACCAGGGGAGCAGTAGGTGCCTGGACTTTAGCTGCCTGGCTCTCTTCTCAATTTCACAGCTCCAAATTGACAAGAATGACAGTCAAGAGCTGATGTAAGGAATGCAGTGTCTACTCTGTTGCTGCATCGCCCTAGCTACACCAACATAAGCCCTACACACCTGTCGTTGAGGTGGTTTTGTTATGTAGGCATTGCAGGGCAGTTACATCATTGTGTATACCTCTGCAGTTTTGTGTCTACAAAACTCTGTAGCGTAGAGCGCCCATAATCTGTGTGTGGTGGTGGTGGCAGCGGCCGGGGTGGGGCTGGGTGGGGGGATTGTTTTCCTATAAGGCAAGTACTCTAGGTGCCTACGAAGTTATTGATTTTTAGATTAGAATCACCATGAGGTAGGTTAAGGTCTTTGAACTGTGTATTTTCTTGCATATCAGAAAAGTTCTGCCCTTAAGACAAAAGTGTCCTCTGCATTCCATACCTTAATCAAAGTGCCCAGGGACAAAGCTAGTTTTAGGAGGGTTTCAAGTCTTAGCACCAGTGGAGCAAGGCAGAGTACCTTGAGGAAACCATTTTAAAATGGAATTAATGCAAAGATGCTAGAGATTCATAGTTTTTCTCATGGTTATTATTAATGACACTGATTTAAATGTGTCTGCATGAGCAACATTCTCATGTTAGCAATTCAGGGAACAAGCGATGAAAATCAAGGTCAGGTTCTTGGTCTGTACAAGCAAACTATCTAATTGTGGAAAAAAATTTAGGTTATGGAATCAAAGTTACTAATTTAAAAGAGGACATCTTTTGCTCTGTCTATCCAAGAACTTGTATGGTCCACATCACAGTTTGGTCAGATATTCTTAAATAATCCTCAGTGAAGGAGAAATGTGGAGGAAAAATGAGGAACATTGTATACATCCAGATATATCCTGCCAATTCAAAAGGCACCTGAGTGATAGGACAATAATATGGGGATATAGCGATGAACTTTACTGTGCCTTGGGAGTATTAATCCATTATTAAGTGTTGTGGATATGCTAATAAAATCAACGCTGTAAGTAGATTATAGTAATGTTGATCTGAAGAACCTATTGTAAAAGGCTGAAGGGTTGCATACTGGCAGATGTGCTGACAAGATGCTACCATCTATTTGCATACAACTCTCATTGCTTACATCCTCCCAGTGAGGATTAAACAGGGAAGGACTTGATTTTTATCTATAAAGTTAAACTAGATATAATGAAGTAGTGTCTAACTAGTAGTTCAACTAATAGTAGTAGTGTCCAAATATTTCAAAAGTTAGGGAATGATTAAAAGAGATGCAGAGGAAATCTCTTGAAGTATCACTTTTATGCTGGTGTGTTAAGTCGCATATTATTTTCAGATTCCATTGGTTTTTACTGCATGCTTTCTCCCTTTTTAGAATTATTTTCCTCCCAACTCTGTTTTGATTTGTGGGAATTTGTTTTAAGAATGATGTAACACTTCCTTAAAACTCTGTTTAGATTCAGGAATGGGAGAATCAATATGAAAGAGTGGGAGAAGAGAAGAGAAACCATTCATGAAGTGATTCCTGGATAAATGGATCTGTTTCTTTCTTTAAAACTTCTAGTCCTGTTCCTTTCAGGCTCTACTTTGGAAAAGCACTAAACTCACAGCATCTTTCATTCACTCTGGAATTCCACCTCTGTCATAGTTATGCTTGTCTGTAATCTGTAACCTGATTGCACTAATCCTTTGTAGCTATTATTTTGTGCTTATAAGCATTTCTGTTCACCTGTAAAATGGAAAGCAGCGTAGAATCCTTTCTATTATCCATTTGAAAAAAAAACACAAGTGATGAGGGGATGGGGCAATTTAAAAAACAAAACAAATAAACATCCCATAATTAAAAAGAATAAAAATTAAGTAAAAACAGTAAACTGCTCCTGCATGCTCTTTAACTCCAGGGCTGTCATAAACTATAATTTTCAAAATGTCCTGACACATTTGAAGTTTAAGCTGTAATTTTTTCTGTTCTAAACTACAGCTTGTCAGGGTCTTTGGTTGAAAACTTTAAACAGGGAAAATATAAAAGCTGTGTTTGGACAAGTCTCTGAATGTTTTAAAAAATACAGCTATCAGTTTGAACAGGTTAAATGGTGATCATTATGGCTTTGGCTGTAACTAACCATTATAATTTTTTGTTAGTGCAGTAGAAGTCAGTCCTATTTTATTTGATTTTTGTTTTTGTTTTAATGATTGCTATTCTCTATGGTACTGTACTAAGAAATAATTTGTGTCAAATTTTAAAAAATTGGCCCCTAAATTCTACCCATGAAATACATAGTACGTAGAAAATGCTTAGTTAAAAATTGAAAATGTGTAACTGCCTACTTCGTGTGCATGTAAAACAAGTAACTTATGCGTTCACAGTGGCAGTAATTTCTGTGCACACAGTTTAGGTCCTTAATGCCATGGGGGGGCTGGGGAGCGTATTCTACATTATTTTTACATTATTTCTGTTGGCAAGTCTCAGGTGTATTTTTAATGATCATTTCAAAACATCACCAAACAACATGTTTAGTCAGGCTAAAAGAAAATGGTACATTCATGTAATTTTCTTGTTAGTCCTCCTATGGCCTAGGTATTGCCATTGCATAAAAAAGAGCATGGGCTTTTAGGTAGCCAACAAGGTCAGCGTCCTTACATACATGGCTGACTTCCAGGATCACTTTAAGTGGATTTACACACTGTATCTATCTGATACGTGATTTTCAAACTTTTCTAATCCGCTTTAGGGGAAGGATGATTTTCCTAATTCTAAATTGCTAATTAGTCTTGAAACCTAAATTGTTTCATTGTTCAGAATCTTCTGCACCCTCCCGGTCTTCCTCCTTCTCTTCTCTTTTTTGTTCCTTCTCTCACCATGATTATTTTCATGGAAAACATGGTTTTGGTTGTGATCTGTATAACCCCCTCATTTTTTCCCCGTTAAAATACAATCCGACAACCTGTCAGGGTTCCCCGCCGGTAAGTTCCGCTTGGAAGGGCCAGTTAAACAGTGGTTCCAAACCGCAGTAAATATTGACTGGGTCTCAGAGCGGAGTCCTCAAAGCCTGCGCTGATGACTTGAAAAGCTCCTATTGTTCCTCTTTAGTCAGCACTCCATAGCCAAGGATAAAGTATGCATGTGTTAGAAAGAGAAGAAAGGCAGAGAGGGGAAATTTAAACAGGGAACGCAGCTGAACTCCAAACTGTTCAATGTAGAGGAAAGGGAAACCTACAACAAAGAGGGCAAGAACTTATCTTTCCTTCCAGAAAACTTTGCAGAAGTAGAGTGCCAAACACTGGCTGCCCTCTCTCTGTGAGAGGCGTTAGATACATACATTTACTTGCCTTGGCTAACAGTTATATGTAGCTAGGACTAGGGAAAGCTCTTAAGTGAAATCTTAAAACTGGACCCTTCAGTCTGTCTCTGGTAGCAAACCAAGTTGTAGTTAAAGGTTCCCTAATACTCTTTTGAACAACTGGGTGATGAGCCTGTATTTTTGACTAACAGTCTTTCTCAGGTTCTGATAACGGATGCAATGTGTGACCTATTTTTGAGTGCTCAACTGCTCCGATGTTTGCCAACACAGCAAATGCCCAAGAGGCATCTCTTTTTGTAAAGCATATTGGAAGACCTTAAATATGAAAGGCACTGTATAAAAACAGGTTTTTACTTCACTTCCGAGAGAGCCGTTGTACTAACCTTATTACTACATTGGCCCCTTCCTTAGAAAGGGACAGTCTATGATATTGCCTGCTACTAAAAGTGAGTTTGTAGTGTACTTGTCTCCTACAGGCCTATAGCAAGTGGAATCCAAATCTTCTGGAGGAGTGTACATGATGGATGGGACTAAGCCTTTACTGTATCCCATGAAAATTGTCTAATGATTTGAAAGTGTTCAATGTTATGCACTCACAAGTGCAGGAAATATGCAGAGCTGGTTATAGCTGATGAAAACAGTTTTCTAAGCTATACAGTATTTTCCAAGAATATGTGATAAATGGGATAAGTGTGTGAATAACACATGAGGTGCATTGCTATTGGGGACATGGCTAAACCTTTTGTTAACCTGGAGTGTCAATTAACTAGAGGCTATCTAAATAGGGCTGTAAAGGAAGTCAGTATATAATATTGATTGGTGACTTTTTAAAAATTTGGTTGATGGTTATTTTCAGACACACTTTAATCCTACCAAGCAGAAAGGTCCATACAAAACTCATATTAGTGACTGCAGTGGTGTAAGAATAGTCTCAACCACCATGCTGAAGGTCTATGTCCAGTACCTTTAGCTATTCCGTTCTCACAAATAGGACAATAATCAGGGCATCTGTAGAAATGACCCACAAAAAAGGCAGGATTATGTTTTCTTCCATAATACATTCTTTTCCCTTTAAAACAACGATAATCTAAATGCACTTTTTTTGGTACTGTACATAATAACCATCACTTGTACTTTTACCGTCCAGGAACTTACACCAACAGCTGGAAAACTTTGTTTTAGTGAAACTCATGTATATTGACTTATAAAAGTAAACATCCTTAGAAAAATTTCTCGTATGCTTCAGATGCAAAGTGACTTTCAATTAATACAGTATGAGGAAATCAAATAATTGGATTGGATCCAGGCCAGTTTCCTTTTTTCTGTATCACTCTCACTTGGTCTGAATACCCAAACTCCTTGCTTCTTGCTGGATACAATGACTACAGTGTGTGGTTAATATTTTACATGCTAAAAAGTCAGAAAATTCAGTGTTATTGTTCCCATAGCAACTGGAATTTGGCCCTCTTGCAAATACTATAAGTAATATTTTTCTAGTTCCATGTAAATGTGTGTGCATGGGGAGTAATTTTTCCTCCTAATGTGAAGTATGCAAGTGCAGCTAAGTTGTAGCTACTGTATAATGCAAAATTAGAATGTCCTGACTGTTGTGTGCGTGCGCGTGCGCGAGAGATTTCCTTACTAAGGACTGTGTTCTTGACAAATTTGAATATTCAAAATTGTCAACTAAAAATGGTTTAATCTCGCTTCTATTTTTTTAAAAAAGTGTTTGAAAGATACCTTAAAGCATAAGTGCATCTTTTTGACAGTTGGGTATCTCAGAAATAAGCAAATGGAATGTTAATAAATTATTATACCTGGACTTCCCCTCCCACCCTACTTTAAAAATGCAATCATCACAAAAAAAATCACGCTCCTCTGGTTGAGAAATTTCAGTTTAAAGAGTATGATGGTTTGTAAGTGCTTGAAAACATGGCTTTATAATGAAAATTTCTCCAGTTATGTTACATTTGTTTGTCTGACACATTCGTAGTACGTCCTCCTTCTCCTTTGTTGCACTTGTTATAGTCTAATCAGTCTCTTCAGCTTCCCATTTTTAAAAAGATACCAATTTAGAAAACAGATGTTTATTGTTACCACATTACACTGTAATGTTTTGTTCAGTTTCTACTCTGACACCTCAGTCCTGTTAATTCTTACACATGTACTTAGCTGTATTTGCTCCTAAATTAGTACTGTTCCTAGAAGGTGCAATATACATTTAAAATATTTTCACATATAATTGATTATATCTATTTTTTCTTAGCTGTTGTCACCCACCTTGTCAACAGTATTTATTTTTATTCACGTTTTAAATAGTATAATTTTATAAGTAAGTAAGTAGTATGCCAAAGTTGAATGGGTTTAACATAAACTTTGAAGAATTTTTCAATGATTCTTTATTTTACTGAATTCATTGTCGTTTGAAAGAATTTCACAAGGACTGAAAAGTTAGATTAATTGACTCTATCAGAGAAAATTTTTGCTTTAAATTAAGCTTTATTATAACCTGAGAGTTAATGAAGGAAAGAAGTGAAATAATCTGAGCGCTTACTCAACATGTTTGCACGAAGATTGTGCTAATGTATGCAGAGCCAGGTTACAACAGTGTTGAGTTACACAGCCTAATGCACCTGTTAATCATCTATTCATGCTTCACATTGAAATAGACCTGCTTAAGGAGGAAGGGGAAAAAATCCCATTTATTTACTGACCCCAAGCCCCATTTCAGCATCCATTTCTCTTAGCTGTTCCCAATTCAGATTAATCTTAATCAGTTTCCCGGTTGATTGGAACTGATTCAACACATTTCCTGTGGCACTGTGCGTTTTTAATGAACTGATCGAAATCACAGAGCACAATGAAGAATAGTTCTCCTAGGTTAGGGCTTGTTCTCAGCCAGCCATTGCTTTAAGTAGATTGATCAGGGAACACACAACAGCCTAGGCACTGCACACAGATGAATGTGTATGTTTGTATGTTTGCATTCAGAAATTTGTTGAACATGTTTTTTATGCGTTTGCCTGTTCCTCATTTCCATGTTGTTTGATAATTTATTGAATCAACTCTCTGTCCCTGCTTTAATTTTCCAGTGGCTTTTGATTCTTCTGTTCATTTATATGCTCTCCAATTTTTTAAAGACAAACATAAAACTAGATGGTTTTTTGTATTTGGGATGACCAAGAATGGATTTTTTTACGTTAGTGCAAATGATTAAACATTATTATTATTCATTTTTAAAGAATGGGTAATTTGTGATCTAGAAATAGGAAGTGGGATATAATACATAGCTGTATAATATAATTTTAATCCCAGAATGTACTTGCATTTACTTGATTCTAGGTTAGGATAACAATAATTTGTATTGTACTTAAACAGAGTATCTATAAGCACATACAAAGTGTGTGGGTATAAGAGAGATCATGTTACATTTTAAAAAATGTGATTGTGATGCACACCAACAAAAACAAAGCAATGCTTAAAAAATTCTCTCTGCATCCTTCATTCAACCCCCTATGCTTATGTATTGCAGTGAATATGCTACATAATTTCACACTTTTTTTTGGTAACTCTACAGTGCCTTAAAGCACCTGGTCATGGATCTTTGATAAGGGTGTATTATAAGAGTTTCCTTTGAAACTATTAAAATATATCCGATCTATCTGTGCTGTGGAACCCTTATCATATCCATCTTTGATGTATTAAGGCCATGCATATTCTTAAAGTGCCTCTTACTGGTGGAGCATTAACACAGTAGACTATATTGGGTCAGAAGGATCTATTATAGACTGTAGTATTGGGAGTGAACTACAGGTACCAAACTTTATAAATTATAGAGCTCTTGCAATCAGAATGTGAAAAGTCCTGTTGAAGTCAATAGATTTTATAGATCCCTTTAATGGGAAGTCCAATTGAGCGTTAATTAGGCTAACACAAAATAGTTTCACTGAGATCACAGCAGTCTATCTGACATAAAATTAGTAAATTCAGTTACAGCTCTGTCTCTTGCTATACTAAATATGTCGCCAAATCCTTAAATTAGATCCTCGTGGGTAATCAGAGTGTGTGTACCATATATGAGTTACTATCATTGGCCAAAGAAAGAGAACCTGTTCCTGTTCATAAAATTGTTTTGAATACATCTAATAATTGCATTAGCCTCTATAGCCTTCTGGGGTGTGTGTGCGTGCATGCGTGTGTGTGACACCCCTTCTCTCTCTCACACACACTGGGGGAGGGGGAGAGAGTGAGTAATATTTTACAAAGCCTGAAAAGGAGAGAGGTGACTTGTTTTGCTAGTTTTATGTATGTTAGGAAAGAGATTACTGTGCACACGCTTACAGTACTTTTCAGTGATCATATTTCTAATATTTATAATTTGAGGTGTTAACATTTTTGCACTTGGGTGCTTGAAGTTAGGCCTTTAAGTAAAAGGCCAGATTTTACTTAAGTTAGGCACCCAGTAAAAATGAGCTAGGCATTTAAGTAAAAGGCTAACTTCACACCCTCACTGTAAAAATGTTGGCATATATATATATATATATATATATGCACTTGTTCTCTGACACTTTAAAAAGTACAATATCTTTATTTTAATTAAGAATTATGAAAAAAAATTAAGACCTTTGAGCTCCAGGCAGGTGTGTATCATTTTTAGGGCCTAATTAAGGTTAAGGGCCCAATTAACATGGTAAGTGTGTTTATCTTTGAAGCCGTGAAAGTCTCTTACCTTTAAAAATATTGTCATTTCTGATTTTATTACAGAAAAATTATTGACATGTCTTTATGCCCAGAAAACAATTTTTTTTGCATATCAGTGTATAAAATATTTTTAATCTGTTGAACACATTATTATGAAGATATGTTTAATTTACACTTTTAGGATAAATTTTGTTTTACTCTGCTGAACTGTGACATTTGATAGCTGAAAGTCTTTGGTTCTCTCAGCCGCTTCTCTCCTGATAGGTGTCCAGTAATGCCTTTTCAACAGCTTGTTTAAATAATTGTTGAAATAAGAGAAAGCATTCATTTATTTGGTGAATTATAAAACACACACACAGAAATCCCTGCACTTTGGAAGGGTTAAAGCTTTTCATGAAGGTTAATAGCAAATAAAGAAGTGTAGCAATGTAGTGTTTGTCTGAGGAATTTGAGCCAAGGTGTCTATTTATCTCTAATGGAGGATGACAACGAAGGATTTAAGAAGTCATCCCGCTTATTGTCTCCAGCACAAAAACCTTCCGCCTGCATCTTTCAACTTGCTTCACCACTTCTGAAGGAGCCATGAGCAAACTGCTGAATTTTTATTAATCAGCTTAACCTAATGAGATGAAAAGATCTTTTCAGAAGAATGGGGAGAGGCGCATATACACAAACCTGTTTTCGAATGCTTTTACATAAACAACATCTAGGAGTTTTCTTAATAGAGGCTGGGGGGAGACAAGTTTCAGTTCTGCTTCTGGCTCTCTTTCTTTCACCTAATTTTCGGCTTTCTGTAACCATACGTTGTTTTTAGCTGTCCTTTTAAAAAAGAAAAAAAAAGAAAGAGAGGAAGACTTAGTGAGGGTGGGGGGAGGAAGGGACAGAAATACCTTTGGGAACTGAGGCAAGGAAGCCTAAGCTGATAAAACATGACTCTCTTCTGATGGGGGGCCCTGTTTGGATAACTTGCCCTCTTTTAAATTCTTCGTCTCCCTTTCTGAACCCCTCCCCCACTTCTTTTCTCTCTCTTGTCAAGCCCACTTCATAAACGGTAGCAGCTGGAGGTCTTTTTAGTGGCATTCAGGGATTACTGCCCTTCAGGATTTTAATAAGCCCCAATGCCTGAAATGCCTGTAAGGGTGCTCTCTGAGACAATTACCATTCAGGACTGGGGATTGAGGACCCTTCAGTGGCCCAGATGGCCAGGGTTCTGTGCACAGGGAGATAGCATTCCAGGAACAACAGATCACTGGAGCAAAGAGGGGTTTGGTTTTTTTTTTTTTTTGGTTGAAATGGGGAGTGGGAGAGGGGGGAAGGGAAGGGAATAAGGGGGTTCTATCATTTTACAGCTAATCAAAGCAGAGTTTTCTCATCCTCCTGTTTATAGCTAGATTTAAAGCTGTATCCTCATTAGAGCAGTAACTTTAGGCCACATAGTCTCATGGTTGACTTGCACAGGGCACTGTAAACTGTGAGGTAGACGTAGTTGGTAGTTTAAAAGTACAGTACTGCTGACCATAAAGCGGCGTAGCTAAGTATCCCTTTTGTTTAACTGCCATCACAAAAGGCAAAGAACCTCCAAGGGCCCATAATGAGGTGGCTACCCTTAATACTTTAGTACTGAGAGTGGGAGGCAAAGCTGTGGTGATAATGGATTTTTAGCTCTGAGTGTTTGGAGGGGAAAAATCTGGAAAATTTAGCTTTTCCACAAAGAGCAAATTTCCAGTGAGAAAGAACTGATTGTTTCAATCTGCCTTTACCTAATGTACTGCATCCTTCCCAAAGGATAATTCAGAGACCATGGGAGAGAAGTGGTTTGCTGTTTCAGACTCCTGTCCTGCAAAAATTGCCCCGAGAAAATCTATTTTTAGCCCCTGGGCTGATGTGAAATACAGGGGATGGTAGAAAGTTTTGGAATTTGTTTGGGCTAGCAAGACCTCTCTGATTTTACGAATGAAGAGCTGCAGTGGTGACTTTGCTACATACAACCATATCAGTTTGGTCTTGCAGTTCCATGCAATGGGTGGGAAGGAGTGGCTTATTAGCTGAACAGCTGTTGTCTGTCTGTATGGACAGACATTAATTTTTTTTAGTCCCTGATCTCCCTGATGGTAGAAAAACCCATTTGTGCCTCTTTACATTAAGGTTAATATTTGCAGTACTGAGCTCAGATATACCAGTTGCTGGCCACTTGCCTTTGATTTTTACAATGTATTCTTTATTCCTGTAGATCAAACTTAACTACGAACATAAATAATTAAAATAAATAAAATGCATCATTACATCATGAAGGAGAGAGTAAACTTGCCTTAATAAAAAGTATACATCTGGACCAAGCCTCATGGTTGAATAGTCTAGATGGATGAGGATAGTTCTGTAGCTGTTAATTTTGAGGCTTCTGCTCCCTCCCGCCCCCAGCCCAGTAAGCAGTGGCGAACTAATTTGTTGAATTGCTAGAACTATCAAATACAAAATTTAAAACATATAGTCTTTTATTTTATTTTTATTTGCTCACTGTCATGACAAATAAGTAAATAAAAATATAAAATTATAAAAATATTATAAAATAATTACATAAAAATATAAAAAATAAATAAAAATTGGTGACAGAATTTGGCAGGGCAAATGAAGCATGTTCAAACAGCTATACTTCACAAATGGTTAATTTTTAAAATGAAGGCAAGAATGGTACCATTTTTTTTTCCTGATTCCTGAAGTTGTGACAAAAGCTAAATTGTGAAGATAGGCCTTTCTGTATTCAGTACCCCCTGTATTGAGGATGCTTCTAAGGTTTAAACAATCATTTGTAATATGAACAGTAATACAGCAAGAAAGTCATTTCACCTGCAGATAATCTTTCAGTGGCCTCTTTCAAACTTGACGAGTGCTGCTTGAATATGCTCCTTGTGAAGCTGAAATATCAGGATTGTTTGTCTTCTGCATTGCTGTCATAGGTAATTTTCCATAAGAATCCTGCCCCTTTGGCTTTATTAGGGTAATAAGTTGTTAAACACATAAATAAATCTCATAAATCAGGAAGGGCCTAACTTCGGTAGTGGGTGTCGATTGTTGACATTTTGCTGACCTTGGTATGAATTGCAAAATGGGCAAACAATGTAAATCTTGCAGCAGTTTCTAAATTAATGCCGATATTGGGCCAAATTCAGCTTGCCTTGCTGGTACAAGTTGACTAGTTAAAGTCAGTGGGATAATTTATGTGATTAATATACAGTGGGCCAAATGCCACTCACAGGAACAGTATCTCTTACATCTTGTCTTCTCTCCCAGTTCTACAAATTAAAATCTCAGGAGATTTGATATTTTATAACAACATAATTTTATAAAAAATGGAAACTTAATTCTTGTCTGTTTCCACAATTGAATTGAGAATACTACAGAAATGTACTAAGTATATACATTTATTTTTTATATATATATACATATATATGTATATATATACACACACACATGTAATATAAAGTGAAAATGATACAGTTCCCACCCATGAACTCCATTAATTTTGTTAGAGTTATGCTAGCATAAAACCTGACTAACATGACCAATCAGGCCAGTGTTTGTAAGAGCATATGTGGAAATATATAAAATACACATGATGGTACCATCTTTGTGTGTGCATGTATAATTCTGTGTGTAACGGGCAGTTGTTCTTTCTGATCACCGTAATGGATCTCTACAGGATGATTCTGTTTTCCTGTACCTGTGAAGGATTCCTAATACATGTTAAGGATGATGCATTTTCAGAGATTTCTGCTCTATTTCTGTAGACATTTATACCATGCTCATCCCCGTGATAGGTGAGTGCCTCTGCGGTATGTAATTGTTGCTAAAAAAAGAGATTCTTGTGCATATCAGAGAAGAGAACTTGAGCCCAGTATCACAACCAATATTCTCTCCCGATCCTTTAGCCCTAAATGGTATCTGTGGTTTAAGTTACAGAGAGGAACCATTCCCCAATGTTCCAGGGCTTGCCACATGTTATGATGGGAATTTTTTCCCCAGTTCCCTCCTCTTTCTAAAGGAAATATAATTTTAACTATTTGACTTAACACAGGGAATCTTTTCCTCCGCCCCCATTGTCCTCTTCCCAGGATTCTTAGTCCCTATATGAATCTGTAGCATTTTTCATTAATCAATGAGACTTGAGAAACAGACTGTGATATTGGATGTTAACCTGTTTTTAAAAAACTGTTTTAAATGTATGGCACTGAAATTTTTATTCCTTTATTTCCACCAACAGGATGTATCTGAGTTTAGCCTTCTCACATTTTTTTCATTTCTTTGTCAGTGAATTGAGTATGAACTGTGATTTGCCTGATGCTGTGTACGACTGCCAGATGCTAGAACGCTGATGGAGTCCTGGAACAGCTCTATAGTGCTTGTCATTCTACATGTCTTGAATTGAGAAGATTTCTGTAACCTGATTAGATTCTTGCTTTTTTTTTTTACTTTAAAGCCAGTCCCAAGCTACAATACTTGCAGTTTTCTTCTAGCTTTAATGGTTTTCATTAGTTACTTTATACATTGTTCGATACAAATATTGTGATGTTACAGTGGAGAGAGAAAAAAATGATGAGCTCCTTTGCTGTAGTTCGAGTGTTAACAAAAAGGTAAACAGTTTGTTTGCACTATTACACAGTTGCATACATCAGCCTTGGAAAATTTTCAATTGTTTTAAGGTCAGCTAGGTAAAATTAAAAATATATAGGGGGAAAAAAAAGTGGCCCATAGACATTACCGTAATCTGTAGGTAGCATTTAGTAGAACAGGCTTATAAAATGGAACCAGCAATTTTGAACCTGCTCTAGTGGAAGTAATGGCCTGGTATTCAAATATAATTTGTTAGTTACTTGTAACTCCTTCAACTAATTGTAGCACTATATTGTACAAGTGCTAAAATAAAACTAGAACTGTCTAATTTTAGAGACTTGCCTTGGAACTTTTAAAATATTTTTACTTCCCACTTGAGACAACCTTTACTAGGGCTTATGTATTTAGTATTTATGGATTTCTGCTAACACAGTAGTATCTTGCTACCTACCTACCTGTTTGTCCATGCTCCCTTCAGGCCTATCACTATAGGATCACACAGCATGATGTGGTGTGCTGGAAATTCATTGATGTCAGACTTCTGAGGATGCCTTTCAGTGGGATGAGCTGACATGTCAGCCTCTGTAAATGTGGAAATCCATAAAAATAATGAAAAATGTATAACAGGATAGTAATTAAACAGGACTTATGATCAAATCCTCCACAAACAGGTAAGCTGCGAGCATTAGGTACTGTTCGATAAAGTGTTATCCCATTTATAGGTGAGAAACTGAGGCATAGAGTTTTAAGTTATATATACAGGGCCACAGAGCTAGATTAGGTCAGAACCTTCATTAAAGACAATTCCCGGTACCCATTCCAAGGATATAGTGCCATACTAAACCTTTCTCTCTCTTTGCATCAGTGATCAGTTGACAGTTAATCAGTGTTGGTTTTCTTTTTAACTCCATGTCCCAGTCAATAAACCCCTCAAAATAGCATTCAAAAGCATCTGCTCGTCATTTCCTAAAAATTTGCCGTTACTCCCTGGCGCTTCTGCTTTTTTCGGATTATTAAGTCTGAAGGAAAAGATAAAGCATTTCCTTGTATTAAATTTGAGCACGCTCTGTGCTTTGGGCTGAATGAAATATTAAAGGCTGTTTGCGATCTCACAGATGACTAGGGCAGGCAAACTTTCGCACGCACATGGGAAGGGGCAGGAGGGGGGAAACGAGGTCGAGGCAACAAGACATGCATAGGCAGTTTGTTCATGTTTGATGGTGATATTTCCCTCCGATATGCTTTTGGAAGAGAAGGAAGGGATTAACACCGGTGACGCGTGTTTTACATTATTATTTTAAATGTAATTAGGCCACCTACATTTGTTAAGCCTTCCATTGACCACAGCTCCTGAATCCTTCAGTCTTCAGAAAAATATAATAAATTCCATGAATCCAGTAGATATAATAACAGGATATAGTTTACAGGAAATGTCTATAATGTATAATACACATACTCAAAATCTCATGTTAAGAAGGATGGGGAGAGAAGTATTTCTGCAGCATTCGCTAATCCTTTTAATATTATATAATACAAAAGTGGTAATTGTCCTGTAGAGATTTTGTCCAGTGCAATCCTTCTTGATTAAAATTACCTTGCGCATTGGCTCACTGCTGAGAACTTTCATCCCATGGATGGCTGCTTTTACAAGTTTGGCCTTATCTGTCAGTCTGTCTTATCTGGAAATGCATCTATATTACCTAATGAGAAAGTTTGTCTAAAGTGTAGTGAACCCTCTCACTATGAGGCTGTCTGTTAGCTAAGGCTTAAAATCCATGATAATTACCATGTCTATAAAATGTCCCTCATTATAGCACATAAAATGCTTGGCTTCGGAGAACTGCTTTGTGGAGATTTTATGCTGACTGGTGCACAGCAACAATAAAACTCCTGGGTAAAAAAAAAAACAAGCATTGCACATCATACAGTAAAAGGTATCTCCAAATTCTTTGGCTTTGGCCAGGTAGTGACTTAAAGCATGTAGTCACTAGGATGGCACTAATGGAGGGCAAAGTGACATGATCATACATGCCTGTAGGCCCTACTGGTCTTCTACAAATAGAAGTTATGGCCCTTGGGGACGCTCTTCACAAGGGGTTAAGCAAGGCTGTTCTCAGTAGATCAATAATAGAAAAAAAACACAGTAAGAACCTAGTAACCTGCCAAAGAAGTTGCACTGAAGTGTTTATATAATAATAAAGGTGCAAATTCTCCTTTTATTTGAAGGGAACTTAGCAAAGAAGCACCTAACGTAAAGAAACACAAAAACTCTTTTACTCAGTTACAAAGGGATGGCTCAAAGCAAATAACGAAATCATTTCAGAAAATAACTGGATGATTAGTTATTGACTTTGGCCACATTGATTTGCTAAGTCATATGGATGCTATTAAGTAGGATTGCTGTTTTAAGCAACTACTTCCCCTCTTTCCCTACATCCTCTTTAATTTGGTATGGCTAAATCCCCACACATTTTTTAAACCATATCTCAAAAACTGTAATGTAATTTCCAAATGCATTTTTCCCTTATTTCTTAATCCAGCCCCCCACTAATATTTTGGAGTATTTCTGTGTGTTGCAGTCCCATCTCATCTCAGCTAGAAACAGTGTTGACTTGCATTGTGCGCTGCTTGTTCAAAACTAATTTTCTGAACTGTGGATTATCAAGTGGAAACATTCCATGTATCCTCTATTACACTGTCAAATTATTAGTGGATTTTCAAAGCAAACAAAAAATGTAATTTAGATCGAGCCATCTCTACTACACTTCATTTTGAAGATTCCCTGGTTTTAGATCAATGTGAGCTGGGGCTATCCCACACTTTTTTTTTTTTTTGTTAAGTAAACTATAAATTGCTGGTGTTAGAAACGCTGAATCATGAAACTGATGTTAGAGAAAACTTTGTGTATACTTAAACTAATCCAGGCTGTTTTGAACTTGTTCCTCTGTTGTTTTTCTCTGAGCGAGGCCTTCATTTTAAGTCCGTCATGCATTTGAAAAGTTGGTATTGCACATTTGATCCTTGGCAGGTTGTGAGGTAGTTTTGAATCCCATATTAAAACCAAAATGAAAACTATTTGGAGCAGGGATTGGAAAATGTCACATATTACATGTCTCTACTGCTGAAATGTACTGAAATGTTTGGAGCAGAGAGGAAGGAAATGGACTTACTGTCATTAAAGTACCAATTCATTTTTTCCAGTATGCTGTTCTTTAAAGAAGTAAGTTTCTGTCGCCCATTAAGTAGCCTATGGCTATCTTTTAAAACTTTAACCTCTCATTTTCTGCCTGAAGACCCCTTTTCTCGTGTCCTTCGAATGAGCAGTAGAGGAGGGAGCCCATGAATCTGAGTTAAGCAGAGCCTTCCAACTTCCTCTGGTGTATAGATCTTTGAAACTCTCAAACTATTCCTGTGTTTGTGACACTAATATATTTTTTCTAATTAAAAGACTATTTTCTTTTAATTTAACAATCCTCATGTGTCCCCCCCCAATACTTTATCGAGCCATGCAATGGCAAAGAACCTTAAAGGCTAAATTATGCAGCAGCTGTCCCCATCAGCAAACTGGGGAGCTGTCAGTACATTAAGAAGCTGAACCTTCTCTACCAGTACATTACATTCTGCTAGCCTCATATCACTAGTAAAAGGAACATGGCACGCAGGTGTTTAAATTATTTAAACTCATAATAGGCCTTTATGTTACATTGCTGAGCCAGGCCTCTGTTATTCTAGTGCATAATTGATGGTGCTTAGAAGTGGAAAAGTTAGAAAAGCGGAAGTAATGTGATGCGAAAGTGCAGTGAGGCAGCTCCAGCTGGCGTAGCCTATCGGGGCTGAGCAGTCTGAGGCAGAACAGGATGGTGTGTGCGCTCCCACCAAGGAGAAGACGACATAAGTAACAGGTCTTGACTTGGCATGTTGTCAGGAGTTTTATTTAAGAGTTGAAGGGGGAAAGGAGTCAGCACTCCAGATTTCTTCAGCCAAGTCATGTGACTAACACAGAGCTAAAAAGTTGTAACCGTTTGTCACAAAACACCTTCATAAAGCTTTCAAAGGATTTGCAGATCAGTATTCCCAGACAAGGCCAGTTTACAGTGAAATTTAGCAAGCTTTTCGAATGGATTGATGAATGGTACGAATGCACTTGACGGCAGAAAGGGGCTTTAATCCCCTAGTACTTTTACTACAGGGAATCCAATAAGAGGAACATTTTATAAAGACACTTGGAAACAGCTTAAAAACCCTGAAAAGTTTTTTTTTTTTGCCCATTTTATGTTACACAAGAATTTTGTTATAATAAAATCCAAATTTTAAAAGCATCTGTTGTAACATTTTTGCCACCTTCGATGAAAATACAGTTTAGAACACATCAAAGAGTAATTAGATTAGCTGGAGTTATTCAATGAAATGGTATTAGTAAGATCTTGCATGCATGGATTTCAGAAGATATCACTTTTGTGCATAGATAAAATATTTGTAATGCCCTGTTTGGAAATTAACCTGGGAGTCTTTCCTAAAGATGCATCCCATTTATATGGATGGGGTCATTTCAAATTTTATTGATTTTATTTATACAAAAATTAACTTTTATTTTGCTGCCTACTTTATTTAGGCTGCAAGTGAATCTTGTATGATAATGCATCGTGCATCCTGACGGTGCCAATTTAGGAAATAAGGTTGTTTTATCCAATAAGAATGGAAATACCCTGTTCCTTTAAAAAAAATTGCCATTTGGGCCTAACCTGCATCTATTGAAGCAATGGAAGTTTTGCACTAACTTCAGTGGGCACAGGAGCAGGCCCTTTGTTTCCAGTTCTTATGCATGAATGTTCTAAAGGGCAGAAAACCAGCAATGCTGTGGGCAGGTTGAGATCTTGGGGGGGAAAAATGTAGAGATGACACAACCTTGTGTGTCTAATTTTTTTCCCTGTTCCGTTAGAGCTGGCCAGTATACAAGATGATAACAGGAGTTAGTCAGTTGAGGAAGTGTGGTGTGGATGATTAGTTTTGGTCTCCAGGTTCTAGCACTGGAACTCTTAATTCAGTTGCAATATTTGTCCCTAAAACAAATAGGTTTAGCCATGTACAGTAGCTGAGGGTAAATCTCCTCCATAATTGGCAGTGAACAGTGGCAATGAATAGGAGTTTCTTAAGTCTTGTGAAAACAAGTGTTGCAGCTTGTGTAAACACCACTGATATAATTGAAATGGAGATACTATAATGTAGGACACACAACTGAAGTAATGAAACATTCCATGTTTATTTTTTGTTTCTAATAGAAACAGATTCATTTCTAGAAAATGGAGCCTCTGGATACAAACACAGTGGTTTAATGCACTTTAACTAATTACGTATTCTTATTCTAAATAACACACAGTGTTGTTTATGTGCCTGTTGTAAATGACCACACACTAGTTAACTAAACCTCTGCTTGTATTACCTTCATACAGAGGTAGGGCTAATGCAGGCATTTGCATGCTAAACACTCCCTCTGTGACAATTCTTCAGGTGATAAAGTGGCTAATAACTTTTATTATTCTATGCAGAGAAAATGAATGTTTCATTCCTATTCATTGGGAGGAATAGTACAGAGATCCCAAATCAATTCATACCCATACTTTAATAACCCTGCCTCATTAACATTTCCTATATTAATTCTGCCAATGAAATAAACAAACAAATAGCAAGAAAAGTAAAGGGGGAAAAAAAAAGAAAAGAAATCATACAAAGATTATTATGACAATAAAAATGACAAAAAGTATGACATGGTATCTCATATAGGAAAAGGCAGTCTCATAGCATTTAATGAAGCAACACAAATCTTTACCACTTTTTTGGTGCTGGTGCTATAAAATATCCTAATAAGCTATAAAGAAAGGCACCTACGTCTTGTAGAAAATAATGACTGTTGCAAAGTCCCATGCCACAATGTTAAGAAGGATAAAAAGAAGAGAGAAAAGTAGACACTGAAGGAAGAAAACCTCAAACAGCTTTTCCCAGCGATAAAACTATCAAAGCTTGGTATGGAAGTGCTGTTAGGGAGCAGATATTTCGTTAAAATACATTTATGAAGGTCTGGATTTTTTTTTTTTTTTTTTGAAATTACACATTTAGGTTTTTTCTTATTTGTTTTCTATTTCTGTCTCTTCGAATGAGAGGACCATCATTTAAAAAACTTAAACGCAAAATGTATATTTTGCATATTGCCTTGCAATACAAAGAGAGGAAACCTACGAATTTCAATGGTTGGACTGAGACCTCACTCAGGAAGTTGCAGGAAAAAGAGGACTGAAAGGTGTGAACTAAGACCAGGGGCCTAATTCTCCACTCCCTTGTGCCTTATTAAAATCTTTTGCAAAACATTTTAAAAAATACAAACAATTTTGATGTTGTTTTATGCTCACTTTGCACAGGTGCAAATGACTCAAGATGCCGGGCAGTGGAGAATGGAATGGCAGTCTTAGCTTTAAAACTTGCTGCAGGGAGGTTTTGCTCTTTAAGTTTTATATATCCAAATAAATGCTGACTCAGTGCTGTTACAGTGCATTATGTGCTGTATCCCATTGAGTTATAATATATGGAATGCCATAATATTAGTACAGATCTGTATATAATGAAGAATTGTGAAAATAGGGTTCTGTGATTTATGCTGCAGTACTTTCAGATATTACCAACTATAGGTATTCATTTCTGGTTTGTATGTGTGCGAGTCTTTAGTGTAGCATGTGGGTTAGAACAGAGTACTTCTGGGTTTTTCCTTTTTCCTGACACTAATTCACCAGATAGCCTTGGCAAGGCTCAGGTTATGTCTACTTTTAAAGCACTGAAGTGCTGCAATTGCATTACTCTAGCGCTTCCGTGTAGACACTACCTATATCAACAGGAGGGTTTCGCCTCTTGGCATAGATAATCTACCTTCCTGAGAGGCCGTAGCTAGGAAGTCAGAATAATTCTTCTGTTGACATAACGCTGTGTACACAGGGGCACAGGGGGTTAGGTCGGCATAACTAAGTCTCTCTCGGGGTGTGGATTTTGTAGGGTGTAGATTTTGTAAACTTCCGGTGTAGACCAGCCCTCGGTTTCTCTGTGATTTGGTTAACCTACCAGTACAAAAGGAGTGTTTTGTAAACTGATTTGAGATACTAGGAAGAAACGTGGATTCCTGCTTAAAGAAGGCCAAAGCTGACAAAATTCTGTGTCTGATTCTGCAGTCTTTGTCCAAGTAAAACTCCCATGAAGTTCAGTGACAGTATTGCTGGGCCCTTTCTTTTGGAAATATGTCTTTCAGCTGCACATTTAACATTATTCCTTCAGTGTTTATATATATATATATATATATATAATATGAAAAAAATCATTTAAATTGAACCACAGAAACCTGTGTAGAGTTTGACTGAAATCTACAAAAAACAGAAATGCACTGAATTAATGCTCAAAGCTTCCTCTGACACTTGCTTCACTGTGCCTAACTCTTGCAATCCTCTCCAGGTAGGAAATGTTTTTATTTGTGTTGCAGTACTTCAAGGTGGTGAGAAAAGAATTGAGTTTTTGACCTGAACTCTGAATTTTTCCTTGCTCTTGTGGGATTTAAAGTCAGACCTCTTAGCACTACATCTTAAAGCCACAAGAAATGATATACCTGTGATGCCTGTTGTGTCAAAATCTATTATTCTTACATTAAAGAAAGGGGCCATGTTTATGGGTAAAGCCTAGGATTGAAAGTTGAGAAATCCAGTTCCTATTCCTAGATATGTTACAGACTTGCTCTGTGAGCTTGGATAAGTCACGGAACCTCTCTGTGACTGTTTCCTTTTTTCTATAAAATGGAGATAATACAACTTGCCTAATTCACAGGAGTGCTGAATCTTAATGCGCTAGTGTTTATAAAGTGCTTTAAGATAGGGAAATGAAGTTGCTACATAAAGTGTAAAGTATTATTAATTTAGAGTTAAAGAAGGGGAAATGGGGATCTCAGTGAGGGTGTATCCATACTGAAGTGTGCTTGGCATGATCTTTCATTCACGTTAAAACAAAGGTTATAGCAAGGGATGTCTATAGAATAGTGTTATACATTCACTGTAAATATAATTTTCAAATAAGGTGCTACAGGACTCTTGTTATAATTTTCAAAGTGTGTTGATTAAAAGAAAGCAAGTTTTATGGAATGAGAGGAGTGTATCCTTTTTTTGTTATATATTTTTCATATTTTTAAGCTACGTGGTTATTATTAATCTTTGAAATTAAAGCTATTGCTCAGTAAAGAGCAGGAGTGTTGAAGCTAATTAAATCTCCACTTTGCAAGCCTTTCTATTTATGTATTGCTTATTCCACTGGCAGTTTTGTAAATGGAAGGATGGCAATAATTCTATGATACGCTGCCTTAACTAAGGGTTAATTAATGCTCAGTTACAGTGGAATTTTACTAGAACTAGGTCTTTCATTGATACAAAATCAGAAAGTTCTTCGTATTTAATGTTTGGTGACTGAATGTGAAAGGCATTAATGTGAATGAATATTGTGAAATCTACTATGTTTGATCCAAGCCTCTTGCTCTTCAGAAGAGCTTGCGCTGGAGGCATGTGTTGGGGGAGAACTTGTTTTAAAAAAGCTCAGGAGACATTGGTAGGTGGCTAATGATCATACTGCCTAATGGATGGCAGTCAAATACATGAGACTTTGTGGTGCTGTGCCCAGACAGACCTGTGACAGGAAGCCCAAACCACTTATCTATCATAACGAATTAGAAGGCACTTGCACTGTATTTCTGAGATGGTATCTCTACCTCCCAATTGCCATTTCAACTCTTGTGACTCACTCGAGCATCAAATGTTTCCGTGATCATAGGACTTGCCCTCTGCACGCGATCAGTGCAGAGAGAGAGCACGGCTGGCATGGAAAAAAATTTAACCCGGCATTACCCGTCCCGAAATTTAGCCAGCTCACAGAGCAGGAGATGGAAGGTTTCAAGAATGATCGTTCACGTCATTTGGTTCAATAATTTCAATTATTTTCTTTTAATCTTCAGAGTTATACCAGCTGCTATACTGTTTGATTTAATCACCTATTAGATATTTCAGTGTAAATACTGTTTATGTATGTGATGCCATAAATGTCCAACTACCTAAAGATGTTCCGTTTCTCAAACAAAAAGAATTTAGAGAAGGATATTTCTAGATACAGGTTCAAATGTATAAACACCGTGCCAACTACATGCTTTTCTGTCTTTATGTTCACTCTGCCTCGTATATCGTGAAAGCTCATATCTCAGAAATGTATTTGGACAGGTAACGGGACATATTTTGTTACAGTTCATGGTTTTACTTGCCCTAATTTTTTTGCCCCTTCACACTTGTCCTCTGTGTTCAACTATATGGTTCAGTGCTTAATTCTGTCTAGGTGGAGGTGTCTTATGGATAGCTTATAAAGTGGAAGTCATGCAGATGATTTCTAGGGGATTGCACATTTGCATGTTCAGAAAAACTTCATGCCATTTTCCTGAACTGTTACCGGTTTTATTTTATTTTATCAATGTTGTTCCATTGAAAAGGAACAGAAATAGCTAGGCACCAAAATATACATAATATAAACATATATCATCATCATCTGGGGAACACTACACAACAGATTTAGGGAGATGGCGCTTGACAGTATTTAGCTTATCCTTTTCTGGTGGAGAAGGAAGAATTAGTGCATCCTTCAGGGGCATAAAGGATTTTTCTGCCAGAGTAATTTATAGCATTGACTAAGTATTTTTTGTAGCTGCCAAGTGTTCTTTTTTATGTTTTTGGAAGTAATAAAGCAGGATTACAAACTATAAATTATTATAGTGGTCGTTGCTCACTGGCTTGCCCACCCATTCATGCTGCATTGTACTTTATGGAAAGTTATGTTTAATGTCACTTAATGAGTACTTAGAACTGAGTGCTCTCAAACGCTTTGATGGGCTGTTAAATTTACAAATGTCCTGCAGCTATAAATTACCATTAAAGATTAGCAGAAAGAGAGAGAGTGCATTGCCATATATTATACTGATTTACTTAACTGGAAGGTTCTTCTTCGGGAACTGGAAGCCCACAACCGTAGTGACTCCTGTTTAAATATTAGAATGCAAACCACTCTCCCCTTCCCCCCCACACTTTTTTGTGAATTTTGGCATGAGCCTCTTTATTTTGGGGGATTTTCGGAGGAAGCATTTTAAAAAACATTATTGAAATAGTTACAAACACGCAGATTAGAATAACTATAATTTCCATAACTAATACTAGTACTACTCAATCATGGGTAGTCAATAGGTGGACTGTGGGCCAAATCTGGATAGCCAGATGCTTTTGAATGGACCCCAAAATCTTTTTATTTACTTCTAATTTTTTTTAAAATTTATTTTTTAAAATGATTTTCTCTGGAGTTGGACCTTGATTTACCTTGACAAGAAATAGTTTACTACCCTTGCGCCCAATCATAAGAATAAACAAGAGTAATTTATCACAGGCATAATGGGAGGAAGTGACTTTTACTCTCAGTAGTTGTTTACTGTTTCTCCTAAATAAATAATGGTATTAACCAAAACAAGCAAAGGGCTCAATCCTGGAAAATATCTACTTAATCATATAGTCCTTACTCATGGACTTCACTGACATTTTCTACTTGGGTGAGCAAGTAGTACTGCTTAGGAGGATAAGGGTTTGTTGGGCTGGACCGAGGCACTTGTAGGCTGAGAAGTGGTTTGTAGTTGGGATTGTAGGTGTCAATTTCAGGTGAAATGTGGACTTCCCAGCTCTTTTGGAACAGAATGTGGAAGAGAATTGAGAAAGTACTGATAACTTGGGTAGAAAATGAAGGTAGGAAAAAGAGGTGCAATGATTTAATTTAGGCCCCACATTGCACATTTAAAAAAAACCCCCAATTTTATTTTGCTTACTTTAGGGCAAATTATTCCCTGATTAATACCCTTGAATTTCAGATGAACTAGACTGCGTGTAAGTTAAGAATCTGGCCTCTTCAGGTATTTTTACCACTTGCAATGCTCCTTTTCTCTTTCCTTCTCCCTGACCCCGCAAAAGACACTTTTTTTCTACTTGTTTTAATAACTGCACAAAGTTTTGAAAAATGGATTGCTACTGAATTTGTAAATTAAGGAACCATACAGGTTAGATGGTATGTCACTGTTCAAGCAGTTGTGTGACTTGCCTTTCACTTTATTAGTATGTATGGAACATATTGCAAACTGCAGCAACCTCTTCTTTCAGATTAGAAAATCATAATTGTTCTATGATAAGCTGTAAATTCTAAAATCTTAACAGGAATATTGTATCAATGTTAGTCTTCCCCAAAATTTGACACTTCAAAAGATAACACCATTTTCAGATTATTTGATTGTTTACTCAAACTGAAAGTTACTTATTTTCTTTTGCTTTGTCAGACTGCTTGTCTAAGGAAAATGGGTACAGTTATTTTTCAGGAACAGGACAGATGTGAAAGAACCAATATATTCAGCAAATTCTATGCTAATCATGTGTGTCTGGAAACTGAAAGAGACTCCTGATCGTGTGCAAGGTGAAACTAGGGGGTCTAGACCCTGTGGTAGTACAATTAATTAATTAATAATAAATAATGCTTTATTGGCTGACATTTTGAAAGCTTTAAGTTTAGGTCACATATTAGTACTTTAACTGACTAAGAAAATTATTGTACTGTGAAGGCAGCCTCAGTTTCTGCTCTACCAGGTAACTCTATGTGCTCTTGCGCAAGTAACTTTAATTTCTCTGTGAAATTTCTCAGTCAGCAGAGACTGATGAAGATGATAAGTTATTCCAAGGTTAGTTATAAATTTGCTGTCTCCAAAAAATGTGTGTAACTGAATGTGTAAATTATGGAGCATCTTTACTTTTGTTTCCTAGCCACCACCTCCCCACCCCTCATGTCTTCATGGCTGTCTTTGTTCCCTGAGCTCACTAATGTGGAGAGGGTGGTGAAGATTGAAATCCAGACTCAATTAAACTGAGCATGGTAGATTGTGGCCAAATCTGAATAACCTGTGGAGGCTGCTAACGCAAACCAGATTGCCCAATGTCAAGATTTTTCCTGAAATCTTCAGCGCAGATCGCAAAAGATTGCAGTGTTGAATTTGGTCTGTGAGTTGGCATGATCACTAACTGAGAAATGCTAGTGTCGGACACTTCTAGTAGTCTGATAATGGTGGAAGGAGGGGCGGGGAGGAGCTTCACTGAGTTTGATATCAGGGATAATAGCTATTTTTTCCTCCAATCTAGCCCTGTGAACATATCATCATTTTCTGAAGTTTGACAGTCCTTTTCAGCAAGTCTATCTGATAACTATCGGACATTTGTGAAAAAGCTGCTGTTGACGATTAAGCTCTCATCTGCTGTATTAAATTATATTTCTGAGCAAATGTGATAGATTGTTTGAAAACAAGTCAGTTTTGTTTTCAGTGTTGGCAAAAGAGTGAACAGTTTTCCTTAAAACAAACAAACACCCCAAATAAATTCTCCCCTCCTCAATTTTTGTTTGACTTAGTTTAGTGGAACTTTCGTTTGCCACAGCTAGGAATAATGCAGCCAAGACAAACCACATAGTGCACTTTTGTTGATTGCATCTCAAGGAAAAGTGAGGTTTTGAATGATGGGCTGGGTAGTATTTAGTCCTATTCCATGTAAGCACAGCCTTTAAAGTCCAAGAGCTGGAGAGCTAGGGGATGGTATTTATCCCTTCATTAGAAATTTGAGAGGAAAAGATATAGAGTGGGATGCCGTACTTGCGCAGTTCAGTGAAGATCTTATCTTTTTGAATTCATTGCTTGTGAGTTATTTCTAATCACACGCTTGATTGGCTCCAGCTAAATGACTCTGACTGAAAAGGCTGAGTGTTAAATCTAAAACTGCAAGTACGTATTTTAACTAAAAATAGGGATCATCATGGAATGTGTTCTCAGTCAGTGCTTGACACCCTAGATGTATAGTTAAAAAAGAAAAGAAAAAAGTAAATGGTGCCATTCTTGGGCAGGAATAGAGAGAAACAGACAATGATTGAACTCTGAGGAAGAAAATGATATTCTAGAGGGTCTATCAAAATGATAAAACAGCTCTTCGGTGCCATGCTATAGATAGTTAACATGCCACTTTACTCTAACAGGATAAAATTCCTCACTGTGATTATGGTGTCATTTTGAGGTCTTCAAAAATAATTAATAAAATAATTCAGCTAGAGAATTGCTGATTACAACAAAATTTACTTGAGGGTATTATTTATGTTGGGGAAAAAACGCAGAGCCAGATTTTGCCAACCCATTTCTCATATATAGTTCCTACTCAAAGGAGTAGTCCCATTCTCCTCAGTGAGAGACTCATGAAAACAAACATGGGATCAGTCCAAAATTTCTTATGATCATGTATTCCAATAACTAAAGAATTGTGAAGGTAGCTGAAAAGCTAACTGAATTTGATTTTGGTACAATAAAAATAAATAAATCCAAGAGAAGGAGGAAACTTTTAATACAAACAAACAGAAGAGTAATGCTACCTGCAGATCTCCTTTCCCACAGATATTGCAAAATTGTTTCCTTTTCCTGTGGTTCAGACAATATCTGACTTGCCACTTCCCTTGCCTTTTAATACACATAATAAATTCATATACTGAGGTTTTTAATACACAGATAGAGCTCTTTGTAGTTTTACAGTTTAACACTAGCCCTTTTATTAATTTTCCTAACAAATTTACAATAAACTAAGTACTTCTCATCTTGGCATTACTGTGTGTGGTTTGTGTAGACATCCAAAGCAATGAAGGGTAATGGACTTTTACAGTGTGTTTGTACAAATAAAATCTTAATCTGGAATTGTTAATTTCACATAAAATCGTTGCTGTCAAAGTGATGAATATGTATGCAAGGCATAACTGTAAACTCCCCTCCCCTTTTTCTTTTTTAAGAAAGGAAAGAAGAATGGCAGTCATTGCAGATAATAGATCTAATTTGTCGTTTTTTAAATTATTTTAGGGCTAAATCGTGATCACATTGAAGTCAATGACAAAATTGACGTTGGGTGCAATGATTTTGACCCTTTTGAAAACAGGGATAGTTGATGACCATTTCTTGTAATACATATGTAGATATTCTTTTTAGCATATGTGAAGGAAAAACAGACATGGTCAAATTGTAAAGAGTAGGCAATTTTACATTTCTTTTGAGTTTGAGATTCAGATTTATGTCTAAATAAGTTAAATTATTTTACACATTAAGAACAAAAGTGATTTTTCTCTTTCTTGAGTGACCTTAGTGACTCATTATGATGCATCTACATTATTTCACACTTCAGCATTTGGATAAAATTTGTGCCAGGATAGAGTATTAAAAAGAGAGGGAAATATGGAATGTGTATGTGTGTGTGTGTATGTAGATTGCGTAGTACACAGTACTGAGTTAATCTGAGATTTGAGTTAATCTTTTTATGAAGGTTATCTGATAGTGACCATGGACAGGTGTTGGAACTGCTGTTGGGCCCCCAGGGATCAGAAGGTTAGACAAACTGCCCCTAGAATTTAAACAGGGCAGTTGTTTCATGTCAGTTTAATTATCCTTTATGTTTTATGAGACAGTCAGTCAAGTGGTCTGGAAATCTTAAGAAATCGGAGGCTTTCACAGTTCTGAGGGCAAAGTTCTGTTTGGGTTGGTTTGGTCATTGTTCTCTTTTTGATGTTCTTAATACAAGTGGTGGGCTGAGAGAACCACAAGGCATTCTTAGTTCCAAAACAAAATTTAATTGAGATGGGAAATGCCTTTCAGTCCAATTTTATTTGTATGAATTTACTCTACAACTCAGTATCTCTGCTTGGGGTCATTACTTTGATTATAATGTAGCAATTTAACTCCTGAAGTGCTTCAAATAAAAAAAATCCTTGAAGGAGTAATACGTTTTCAAATAGTGCCGAACTGATAGAAAATAGTGTTTTTTTTTTTTTTTTTTTAATTTAGTTCAGGCTGGGAGCACAAACTGCCAGAAAAAAGAGATTAAGTATAAAATATCACACTGTGCCATGCAGCCACATAACGTAGCAGGACTTCTCCTCCTTTGTAGCACATTTACATTAATAAATACCCAATGATAATGCATAATAAGTAATGGCCCAAATAATATTTTTGTTTGTTTGTTTGTGTCTTTGATTATACAGATCACATTACTAATACAGGAGATATAAAAATGTAACTACTACATCCTAAATTAACAACTTCGTTGCTAAATGGGAAGAAAACATCTTAACATAAATAAAAATAAAAATCTCTAGTCATTTCAGCCAGCCCCATTGCTTTTATAAAGCACTTTTGATTTTATTTTCATTAGCACTCAGAGGCACTTTGAAATGAGTAACTAGCAAATAAACAAACTGAGATAATTCAAGTTTATATTGTTGAGTTAATAAAACTAATAAAATCTCAACATTTCCCAAGGTTTTCCATTATTACTATTTAGTTTTTTTTATTGCAAAAGAAAATTGTTAGGATTATATAGTCTAAGGCATTATGAAAAATTTCTTTTCTCATTTTATGTTCTTTTATGACTTTTTGAAGAAAATGAGTCTTGTTTTGCAGCTTGTGAACAGGGAAATGTGTTCTTTATCGTTTTAGCCGGGTAACTATTTAGTTCTTCATTGCATGTTGTCTCTTGGTGTGTGCTTGAAGGTTCAATCCCTTAGCAGTTATTCCTCTAAGAGGATTCTGGGATCTTAGTGCAGATTTTACAGTCTGCTAAACAGAAAATGTATTCTTTTAGCAGCTCTGTTCCTTTAGCAGCTATTCATTAAGTAGCTTTCAGTGTATTAATATAGTGACTGATAGGGACATCAGAAATTGTGCCTTCACATAAGGTGCCTGTTCACTCCTTTTCTGCACCCCTTTGCTTTTGCCATGCTGTTGGTTTACTTTTGTCTTGTGCAGTTGCACAATTTTTTAAATAAGTCTCCTCTTTCATCGCTGATCTTCCCCCCTCTAATACCTATCCTTGCGGAGGAGATTTGTTCAGACGTGACCTATGCTGAGGAGGTGAAAGGTCCTTGCCAGGCGGAAACACTGAAGCAGATTTTTAAAATAATGTAGATCATTTAATCTAACAAAGGTTTCCTTTGCCTTACCATATGCCTTCCTTCTATTTATTTGGACCATTGCTCTGTAATGTGCACTTTCTAATACAAGAAGCCTTCTCCTAATCTCAACAAACAATCTGGGAATAGACCAAATAATTTGGAAAGGCTGTCTAATAGCTGAGTTCCAGAGGGGTAGCCGTGTTAGTCTGTTTTTAGCAAAACAGCTAGAGTCCTCCGGCACCTTAGACTAACACATTTATTTGGGTATAAGCTTTTGTGGGCAGAAACCCAAATGCATCCGACGAAGTGGGTTTCTGCCCACAAAAGCTTATGCCCAAATAAATTAGTTAGTCTTTAAGGTGCCGGAGGACTCTTGCTGTTTTGTCTAATAGCTGTTAAGTAGTAACTCACATTTTGCACTTCAGGTATTGGTGCTACATAATCCCCTTATTTAGCAATTGGAAATATTGCATTATTCCTGGTGGAATTTTTTTCATTTCCAAGTAGGGTGACCAGATAGCAAGTGTGAAAAATCAGGATAAGGGTGGGGGGGTAATAGATGCCTAAGTAAGACAAAGCACCGAATATCGGGACTGTCCCTATAAAATCAGGACATCTGGTCACCCTATTTCCAAGTTATATTGTAAGTTGCATTCATTAATTCTTAGTACAGCTATGTGACACTTATTTCTTAGTACATATAAGACATGCTGAAAAAGACGAGTGAGTTAATGAACATCAACAGTGCAGAAGTCAGTGTAATAAGGCCCAATCGAGTTTGATATGATATAAAATGCATATATGCAACAAAGTATTTGAAAATCACTAGATGTTTCATTGGGATGGAAAAAAAAATTAGAAAAGCTTTTGTTGACTTGTGATTTAAGTTCACTTGTGGGCTTTCTGGTCTGTTGATCATTCTCTCTCCTTCTTTCTTTATTGCTATATAATTAATAATTTGAACGTGATATAAAGCCCGCTGTAATACACAGTTGCCTTTATGTTCTGTTAACAGACTGGTAAATACAAAATTCAACTTGAATTCATATTATGTCTAATTTTTTACTACTTAAAAAATAAGTTACACTTCTAGATTTAATTCATGGGATATAAGATGTCAGAAACATTTACAGAGAGTAATATGTGGTCTCTCAGAATGCCTCTCATTTTGATTGTGCCCTACCCTTCATTATATTGAAAGCAGACCCTGAGTGAAAGCAAAAAATTGAAAAAGGAGTTTTGCTTTAATTAATAAAAATAGCACTTACTGATATAGCTGAATGTTTTGCATCATGGATTTATTTTTGTGTCCTTTGTTACTTTGCTGGAAACAAGATGGAATCCTGCACAAAGGCTTGGCTCAGGAGGAGTGAGACATCAAGTGGAGATAATTTCATTTCCGTGTACAAATCAATAGAGCAAGATAACTTTCTCATATTTTTGTGCATGCCAATATCCATTCCCACCCTCTGACTCCAATACCAAAGGATTTTCAGGTTTGATTTTTGGTTTTCAACCATCTTTTCTCTCCCCTTACCCCCGCTTCCCGCCCCCCCGCCCCCCGGCGCTTTGTTTGGAAGTCGGTAAAGAGTTAATTTCCGGTGAATGAGACAGGAGTTCTTCCTTGGTATTTTGTGCTAGGTTTCATGTCTGTCACTGCCCCTCTTTCATGCTTCTGTGAGTATGGAAATGATTTGAGACAGAATATTGTTGGAGTGGGCGAATGGATAAGTGCCCAGGTCTTGTGACCGTGCATTGCATCATCATGAGAGTGTCTGTAGAACTCCTCTGGTATTCTTGGCACGCAACGCACAGAGGGAATGAGATTGAGAGCACGGATCAGAATCTGCACTTCCAGAAAATTCCTTGCTCCTCATGCAGCCCCCAAATTTCACTTCCGAAAAAAACGCAGCCACTCCCCCCATCAATTTAGAAGCATCAGGATTACTGTCGAAGTGCCAAGGAGTAATAAAATGGGAATAACACAAACATTTGGTCACATAATTGTGTTAATTGTGTTTTGATCTTAATGGTCTTGGATTTTGTCTGAAATGTTGTGTGTGTTTCCTTGAAAATGAAATGGTTGTGTGTAGTTGGTTTGGGTTTTTCTTAAGTTTTCAGTAGAAATCTGAGTACGGGACAATGGCTCATATTTTTCCCTGTGCTGTGAATCCTCCCTCAAAAAAAAAATTATACCAGGATAAAACCCACCCACAAAAGCAATAAGAAAGGAAAGTATTGTGGCATCTCAAAACAGGAAACATCACCTCAGTAGCCCAACAATTTAAGGGACTAGCCCAAGATAATTAGCTTTAGAATATCATGGCATGGCATGGATGATGTAACACATTTATTAGCACCTCTGAATTGACTGCTCCCTCGGATCATCATGGGGAGGAAAGGAAGCACCACACAAGTGTTATGCTCAGCTGAAATTCACAATAAATTGTGTTCTCTTGATGTGCATGAAAACTGTAGAATATGGTAACAATATTGTTAATAAAACAGAAAAACTCTGACATCTTTGTAGATGCACAAAGTGGTGTGATCTCTGCGAGAGGAGCTTGCCCAAACAGTGTTGTATCGTTTTATAAAGAATACCATCATGCTTTGTGGTGATCTGAACACTTAGCTATCAGTCTGTTTTAAGGCTAGAAATAACAGAACAAAGTTAACTCGAGGTTATATTTTGAAGAGCAGACTATTTTTTTATTTATTATTCCCATCCTGTTGGATATTTTCTGTCCTTGCTGTTTGAATGAGGGGTGATCTTTTTGATGAATAAAATCAAAAGCTAATGCAATTTTTTACTTATTCAAATTCTTTCACCTTTTTGGTTTTGTCCTTTTGGAAATAACAAATTCAATTTGTTATCCTGACCTTTCAAGTTGCTCAGTTCAGTCTATGTTAATCATCCGGTGGGTGGGGGAATGGAAAGAAAGGTGGAATGTAGACAAGCTTCATACTTAGAAGTCTCCCGTAGCCTTGATTAAAGTGCTGGGTGAAGAAAAAGTGTGACCAAAAAATATTCAAAATGATACTTGTGACTGCTCAAGGTTAGCCGCAGTTGCCTACATGCTGACAGATAGCTGTTCCTCCAGTGATTCAGCCCCGCACACTCAGGCACATTCTGTGATGGGAATATTTGGTGTGTGGGGTTTGGGTTTTTTGTTTTGTTTTGTTTTCTTGCATGACTTGGCGTCTCTGGGCCCGCTTGCTTGGTTCAGCTTCGTTCCGCTCAGGAATTATTTACCTCATTTTGACTTGAACCTGCCGCTCCTGCAGCTCATGTTAATAACACAGATGGATAGATCAAAGGAGGCAAAGCCCCAGGAAGACGGAAGTAGGTAGGGAAGCCCCAGTTGGCATAAAAGACAAATAATTTTAATTATTAGGTTCTTTTATGGTGCAGCTTTAATAACGGAAAATTTTAGTTATCCCTTTAAATAAACACATTCTTAATTATTATTACTATTTTAAAAATTATTATTATTACTGTTTTAAAAATATTTGTGTGTATTAGATTGTAGTCACACTTAGAACCTGATTAAAAAAACAAACACTTCTAAACATAGCTTTACTACTGAAAGCCTGTCATCCAAGTCAATAGCATTAGGAAGCTTTCTGTCCTAAGCATTGCAGGATTGGGTCCGTAAGACCTGCATATGAGATGGTTCAACTTGTAATGTACGGAGCATGTCTTAGAAATTTTGGACAGGAATGCATGGTGGGAGGGATGGCTTTAGTTAAAATCACACATCATTGTGGTTGATGCTAATTTTCTATCCTCCTTCCCTCCTCCCCCTCACAATTTCAGTGTTTTGGTTAAGGCTAATGAAAGTCGTCATTTTCGTTAGGAGCTATCTTTATTGTTGTAGCTTATAGATGTAAGAACCGCGTTCTGGATGGAAGGAAATATCTGATCAGAGCCAAATGCAAAGAGAAGGAGCTAAGAGCACAAAGCTGCGCTCCTGGAAGAATAAGAGCGTCGGTGCCTCTTTCTAGCAGTGCAGACAGATATGGCCTCATCCTTCCTCACCTTCAGTAAGTGTCAAGGGGACACAGCTAGTTCCCTTTAAAACTAAATCTACACAGCAATAAAAGTAGACCACATTTTTCAGTCATGAGTCCTTGATGTTGGTTACAATTACAAGTTGAATACAGTTGTGCTGCTTCGCTTTACTGCCACACAGTGGAGAAAGAAGCCGGACTTCGGAAGCTTTACTTCATTTTTTCACAGCATGGCAGTAAAGCAAAATGACGCAGCTGTATTCCGCTCACAACTGGCATTTGTGTTTTTGCCTGCTAAAAATAAGCAGCAAGTGGACAGATCCCCAGGATTAAATTTCACATCTGGATTGGGAATCGATTTGTTGCTCTTCCTTGAAGCCATGCCCCCGGCCCTTGTTGCACCATGGTAAATCAATACAAGAGAAATTCATTTTTATAAAAACACATTCTTTTGCATTAACTGGGCAACTGAGACATGACTTTATGTGCCGCAACATTTGAACGTGTGCCTGGATGAGACAGGGAAAGTTCCAGGTTTTGGGAAGGATGTTTTGAGGCAACACTTCAGATAGCAATTAAGAGGTATGGGCCAAACGTTGAGAATCTGGCATTGTCTGGCACACCACATATTCAGTAATGGCTCTGAAATCTCTTCTGACAGGAAAGTGAGAGAGAGAGTGTGCTAGACCAGATCTAAATGGAGCAAGCCATCTTTACTTCTTGTGCCTTGGATCCCTGCCAAATTAGTTTTTGGTAACCAGCCGGACAGATTTAGTGAATGTAATAAAAACCTGATTGTTAGTAACTTAATTTTAAGAGTCTGTTTCACTGCATGTACGTTACAGGTGAAACTCAACTCATCCCACAACCTAATAGCAACAACAATTTGTTGACTTAAGAAGAACAGTTTCGGGATCAGTTTTGGCTGACTAATGCTGTGCTGCTTCTTGTGCCCCAGTTTACTTAAACAAAGGCCCTCCAAAGCAGTGCAGCTTAAGAGTCTGAGGAGGATGGGTCACTGGACTGCCAGGCCTGAAATTGATCTCCTTTTGTCTCTTTTTTGGCGTGCTGTATGTAACAGGTCAGCCTGCTCTAGGTTGCTCTCAGGTAAAAATTGTTCATTTCACCAGTTATAAAAGATGGCATCCCATTTAACACACAAGATTCATTTGTCTGTTCTTCTCTCTCTCCCCCCCTGCTCTCCCAATTTTCCAGTTTTGGTAATATAACTTGGTAAAACTCCAAATTCTCTGATTTTTACATAGTGAAGTAATTTTTGGTTCTTTTAAAAGAAAAAGACATTATTGGCTGGAAAAAAAATACAAATTCAGTTTACCTTGAGACTTGTTTTTGCAGGCATTGATTAGTAGTATCCCAGCTCCCCAGTGAACATTGGGATGAATAAATAAGTATGGCATTGATGTTATCCACAAACCACTAAGGTTTTGTGAGCATGAGGCATCATAGCTTAGTAGGTCTCTTGCCGGGACCTTGTGTAGTCGGTTCCTTGCAGCGTAGCTCAGTAGGTCCCTTCAGTCAATCAGTCCATTATTTAATTAAATGAGTGGTGCAGTGTTTTGTAAAACCTAGATGTATGGTGATTGGCACCATATAAATACCCAGGCTAGACAGATAGGTGGGAGTGCTGATTCTCCCCCCCCCCCCCGACTCCCCGCATATTTACGTGAAAATCACTATATGAAGCTCTCTTTTTTTCCTAGCATTCTCCCTTCTCTTTCTAAATCACAGAACTGAAACATTTTCTTGACTTTAGACCATTGGTTCAAAACACCTTAGGACCAGATCTTGTAAAATTCCTTCTGCCTTGTAGGAGTAATGATATGCAGGGTGGTAAAAATCAAGCCCTTAATTGGTGTGGGAACACACTCTTTTATATTACATATTTCTCCTTGCTAAGAACTTGCATTTCCCACACAAATCCTTGAAGGAAACAATAATGGGATCCTGTGTTTAATTTAGCCCAAAATAGAAGTTAGGTGAAGAAAATATGCATATTAGTTTTTGGGGAGATTTTCAAGAACATTCAAGGGATTTAGGAGCAGAAGTCCAAATTAAAGTGAAGCTGTCGAAATCTTTCCCTTTCTACTTATTTTGCAGCAATTTAATATTAATTATGAAGTTGCAACAGAACCTTTAATAAATTAGATAGTCTTCAACCTCCCCTTTTTAAAATAATGTTTAGAGATGAGGATTGAACTAAAAGCGAATGAAAATTTTTGTTTAAATGTAAGAACATTTTTATTAATAAAAAAGCATATTTAAAAGATCAGTAATAGTGGACCTAGGGCTTATGAACATCAAAGGGCCTGTCATTGGGAAAATGGGGATTAGAAATTTTTACCAGTGTCAGCAAAGGCCTAAATATCTGTTTGATAAGTCTCGTATGGATCTATTATTCCCAGCAGTTTAGGAGTCTGTTTTAAATGACTGGTACAGCACTGAGAGCCTGTATTTTTGTTGTATTTATTGTATTTTGTTGTATTGTGATTATTGTATTGTATTGGATTTTATTGTATTCTTTGCTAGAATCTCTGGTGTGAGGGAGAGGGTAGGTGAGAGGCAATGGTACAGTTATAAAGTAAGGCTATAGAATATAGTTGCAAAGCAGAACTTCTTTATAGGGAATTGTGAAAGGCTGTGCATGCTGCTAAGCATCTTCGATTCATGTACTCATTCACTCAGCAGGGAAAGCCAAACTGTTTGAACTATTAAAGGAAAACCACTCTCAGTTGCATCCTTTAACTTTGGCTATGCAATTAGATTTTGTTTTTAACTGCACTTTTCATGTTCTCTTGCCACTGAGCAAGATGGTCAACTATGGAATAAAATCAGCCCTCTGAGCATCTTGTCTTTTTTCATGCTAATTCTTCAGAGAGCTAGTGAGAGTTAAGGGACCCTTCTTGGCTCTGGAACAATCCAATTTCCTTGCGTCTCTGATGTGCATGGCATTGTCCAGGGAGGCAGCAAATCCAGATGTTTAGTTGGCGTCTTCGGTGAAGGTGGGGGGGAGACTTTCATATGGGGAGGCTTGGAATGGGAGGGTATCAGATATTCAGTGAATTGGAACAAGCAGACTGTGCTGTGTCTCATTCATCCATGTCGTCTCCTTTTTTATTATCTGTGTCTTTGATATCCTTCTTGCTCCAAAATGACTTGAATTGATATTACATGAAGCGGAGGTCTGTGATGAAAAGGATTGGGACAGGCATCTCCAAGAGAGTGGACTTCCTCTGTCGTAATAGAAGAAAAGAAAGTTGTTCCCCTAGGAGCCCTAAGAAGAGGGAGAGGCCAGGTTGGCAAGTGCATGTGTGTAGGAAGAGGGGAAATGCAAGCAGAGAGAAACCTCTCATAAGAAAAATGCCTACTTTTGTTTTTGTTTTAAAGTGCGTACAACGTCTTGGCTAAATTAAAGCTGAAACTTTATACCCTTTGAATGTATGGGAATAAACAACCTCTACTGCACCCAAAAAGAGAGGGGTGTTGGCGGTGTGCCATGTAAAAACGTTGTGCTTGAGAGTCTGAGGGGTGGTGGGGGTGGTCAGCTCAGCAACAGGATCTGCCATTCACAGACAAAAAGAAAATTAAGGCTCCAGTTCTCGATTTTGTTGCTCTGACAGAGGCTCACTCAGTGATCATTACTGGTATCTGCTAAAACTACCATTTAATGCCAGTTACGGTATTTAGATAAGAAGAGGGTGAAGGTTTTATTAAATAAATGTCTCTCCCTTTGCCCCGATGCTTCTGGCTAGGCATTAGTCTCATATAGGTTAGGTTATGTTCTCATGCCTTCTGTATGATGGAGGGAATTGATCCCTTTATAGGTCACACACACACTTTCTCTCATAATATCCATAAGGGATTTAAGGGAGGGAAGGAGAGGAATATAAACACAAAAACCACATCCTGACAGCTGCCTCCAGTTAGCCCTGTTTTTCCCCCTGCTCTTAAATCTTACAGCAGCTTCTAATTTGTCCCACATGACTCTTCTCCCAATGGGGCTGTTGTCCGTTTCCTCGCTGCTTTCATTTGATCCAAAGCAAACAGTTAATGAAGAATAAACCAATTCAGGCAGCTGTCAATGGGCCATCAGCTTTCAGGTGTCATGGACTGGAAGAAGGAGGCAGATTATTTTGGGGGTAAGGAGGGAAATCGGGGACTGAAACCTGATGCCTTTGTAGAACAGAAAAGAATCTGCAGGTCAGGTCTGCTTAAGACAATGAAGTCATAGATTGTCCTGGAAAGAAATTTCGGGCCTATTGGTTTCCTTTTGTTAATGCAAGTGGTACCCTTTAATAGTAGGATGCCTGTAGATTAAAAATACATATGTGGTGTATGGTGAAGAGGCTATCCTTGAACAGAAAACATGTCCCAGTGCATTTCTGGTAATTCATGAGATTTGCAGGCTCGTTTCCCAGAGACAGGAATAAACATGCAAACATTCCTGCCGCTAAATGTGATGGCAGTTGCACATTTATTTGCTGGTGTATAAGATGAGATTTTTTTTTATAAGATACAAATGTGTCTTGCCTGTTAGGTATGAAAATAACTAGCAGGAGGAAAAAATACCTTCGCTTTAAGATCAGACATATCTAGAGTGGTGAGACCAGTGTTTTACTGCAGTCCAGTCCTGTTAATCTCTGCTAAGAATAAATTGCTTATCAAACCTGTGAAACTCAAGAAAGCAATTTATCATGTCACTTGAAAACTCCTTTAGTCTGTGTGAAAGAAGTCGCTGAAGGATTTCTGTGGTATTTTCTGAAAAAACAAAACAAAAAAACCCCCAAGAATAAGGCACTTGCTATTTTGTCATTCAAAATAAACAAAATTCACCTAGTTACCTATAGATCATTACTGCCTCTGCGATGCAATGTTACAACAAACCTTAATTATAATATAGTGAACCTATCACTATATTAACTAAGCGTCAACTATGCTGAAATGTGCATAGATATGTCCAAGTGGAGTATAATCCTTTCCCAGATTTGGGAGCTTTTTTGATAAATCTATCTCCCCCCCCCTTCAGTTTGAGTGGGAAGGGATTTGCAGAAAGGTAGGTCTTACGGTGGTGAGATACTCCTAGTAGTGCTGCATTTGTAATCTGATTTACTCAGTACTGAAACTTGCATCCTGTTAGTATTCTTCCACTTCTGCAAAATAATCCATTAAAATAAACAGAGCAGTAATTCTTAGCTTCACTTACATTTCAGGAATGCTGAAACGGCTAATAAGCGAGTCTTCTCACTATTCATTCCAAATAATATTGCCTCTGAACCTGTAATCCTTTCTCAAGCAGGTAATTCAGCTGACTCCAGCGGGACTATTCTTGTGAGGGTTTGCTGGTTTTGACTCTAATTTAGGCTCAGGCGTCTGAATGCTGAAGTAAAGTCAATTTCTTTCAGTATAAGGAATAGGAGCAGAACAGGACCATTTGGAGAAGACCTGGGAATTTGGCAGGAGGAAGTGAGAAATCAGGGAAACTTTGAAATGTCTGGAAGGCAGAAAAAGACTTTATGGGAGCAGGCAGGAGGTTGTGAGAGAAAAAGGGAGTGGAGGGAGCTGGAAACAGAAAAGAACTGGGAAATTTTTTAAGAGGGGACTTGGCCTGAATGGGAGCAGTTAGTTTGGGAAGAAGTAAGAATGCGGAGTTTTGAGGAAAGGCAGCAGTGGAGCTTTCAAGTTGCATAAAGTGTCTTGTTTGTAGCTTCTTACGATACTGCTGGGCTGTCTGGTGAAATGCCACAGAAACATACAGCTCATGGATGTGGAGAATGCTGTTGGAATGGCAGCAAATGGGTGAGTTTGAGAACGCACACAAACCACTTCAGGAGTGGATGTAACTGAGGCATTTTATATAGTTGTTCTTGAGAGGGTGCCCTCCAGTGAACGTAAAGTTTATGTTGTGTTCCCAACACTCCCTGTTACTGTACAGAATTTTTGCAGTGAGAAAGGTATGTTTTGGTTTTTTTCCTGTCAGCAGAGCTAGAGGGGCTAATATATAATTTTGCCCAGAGCCTTTGTCATGAGAGTATTACCCCCAGGCGGTTAGCCTGGCATCTTTGTCACTGAAAATATTTTTCTCCCAAGTAACCCTAGCCCTTACCCTTTTTTTTGGGGGGGGGGGTGGTAAGTGTCTCTGTAGTCACTTTTAATAATACAGAATTATATATTTTGGATCCTTTTCTGTCTGTTTTTCTTCCAAAATTATCATTTAAAAAGAAAGGAATAGTCAATGGCTGTGCAGTCGTGCTGGAGAACACCGTACGTCTGTATGCACACTACCCTGCCTTTTTTGGAGGCATTGCATTAAAAATTCCACTGAGGCATGCACTCTATCAGCACCTTATCAGCAGCTGAGGAAGCTCCACTTTTGTGCTCGCTCAGTACTTGTAAAAACGGGATCCATATATCGGTCCCCTATCGCATAGAAAATCTCTGGTTAAGCATCTGGTGAAATGAAGCTTGTTACATCTGATATTCATCTCGCAGGAGCAACAACGAAGCACAAGGCTCAGACTTGCTCAGCCTGGATTTTGTTTCCATTCCTTTGCTGTACCACCATTGCTTAGAGGTGTTGTAGCTGCTTTTCCCTTTTTGTTTTGCCAACTATTTTCTTTTTAAAAAAGCAATGTTTTTACAAGCTTTTTATGAAATAACATGGCATCGTGTTTCAGTAAGTACCATAGCGCACAGGCCAGCTACTTCTTCAGTTTACTGAAGAAATTAGAAAGTATCCATGCCAATCGAAGGAAATCCTTTGAATTTCTAAGTAGATGGCCATGAGATGTTTGTTAGTTTTGCCTTGTGGATGCTGAACAAGAGTAGTCAGAGGAAAAGAGTGTGGGGGTATGTGTGATTTTTGATTTTTGAAACACTTTTATTAAAATAATTACAGAAACTCAAAAATAATTCCCCACCCCGAACGGTACAAAATTCACTCTCAAAGAGTGAAAGATTCAAGCACATTTTCAACAGTTTCGTCAATGTGTACCACTTCTGTTCGTCAAACTCAGAAACAGAGATGAGTCTCACGGTACCTACCTCTACTTTGTTTTCCTTTAGTCTTATCCAGAAACCTACCAATAGCATCCGGGGTATATCTTTCCTCAGGGAGTTCAGGACCCAACCAATCTGTGAGTTTGTCTCATCCCTCTCACGCTGACTTAGAGTCACTACCGATCTCGGGGAGGGGAAACTCAGAGACTAGAGGGAGGGTGCTGCTGGGACTGGGATGGGGTGGGTGCAAAGCTAATACCTGAGAATTCTCCATGCTCCCAGCCAGAGAACCACCCTTAGCAGTGTGCATGCCAACTGCACTGACCAAACTAGCTCACTTCACAGCACACTCCAAAATTGGAGCCCCTGCCACTTTCAACAGCTGTTTTTTGTTTTGGGTCTTCATCAGCAAGCCAGGGTCGCAGATTACATCGCAACAGGCTCAGCCTCCATTTTGCAGTCAGGCTCAGGCCATTGATCCAGGCGTCACAGAACAGTAACACCATCTCCCCTAGGTTATAGAGGGAGCGCTGCCCCTTTCACTCCTCGAACCAACATCCTCGGAGACCTCTGGAGCCTGTTGGGATGCACCGGTCTGCCATAGCCACCGAACTCTGTGCTTTGCTCTCAGAAATCCCCACACGCTCAGGCTTACCATGTCTAGGGGCAGCCTGTCTGTTCTTAGGGTGCTGATTAACCAGATGTGTCAAACTCCCTCGATGAAAGCAGCTCATGTTCTCTGGGGCAACAAACACTCCCCAGGCCTGTGCTTCTGGGAAACCTTTAGAACTTTGGAAGCATTGTTTAAATATCCATATAAAACTGCCTACAAAAGGACAAGATGTGGGGCTTTGTAGCCCAAAGGAATCCTCTTATTAGGGCTAGAGACCTGGTGAGTTATGAGTAAGATCACTAGCCAGTTGCCCATTTCCTAAAAAAGGAAAAACCTTAGAGATAGTGATGGCAGATGTTGAGAGGGATGCTACAAGGACAAAAACATCCCACACAACAGTCCCCTCCATGACAGTTTGCTCAACAATGCTAAGCATGGCAGCGAACTCAACAGCCTTGCTCATGTGGGAGGCATACTTCATTTTTAAACCCAGTCTCCCTCCCCACACCTAGAACACCCTTCACCGCAGGGACAAAGTCTGAAGGCCCAATCCACAACCAGGGCCACAGGTTAAATAATCAGGATCCAGGACAAACTGAGCCAGTGCGGGCTGACAAAAGCTTTCAAAAACAAAAGAAATTAAACCCTCAACAGCCACAAAACTAAACAAATACACAAAAACAAACTAAAAAAAAAACCCAAACCCCATTTCACAACAGAAACCGAGAGAGAACAGCAAACTACACCCACTCTCATCCTCACTTCCAGAGACTCCCACAATCCTGTGTGTTTGTGTATACGTGTATTTTATATTATTCATATTTACATCACACACACAAATAAATATGTACATGTGTGAATGTATATTTATATTATATGGAGTGTGGGTGTGATGTAAATATCTACAAGATGGAAATCTATCTCCACTGACGTTTACGGGAGTTTTATTATTGATATAGTGGTCTATAGCGGAGAATACAAAGGGACCAGTCTCTTGCAAATCACAAACATTGCAAAACATTAGCTTCAATTAACAAGTTGGCGTTGTAGGGAAGGCTCATTAATTCGGTTGAAAAAAACATAAGCAAAAACTGAGTGGAAACTGAGTGTATATCTTTAGCTTCACTGTTCATTGTAGTCAGCCCAGCCTCTCGTTTTTGTGAAACAGCAATTAGAAGAAAGTTAATACTTTTTCCTGGAAGTTTAGAGAGAAGCGAGGTCATGTGTATGAGCTGTAATCTCTCACCTATTTTTACATCAGCTGTATCATTTCATTTTCTACAAGCAAGGACAGGAACTGATTGCCGGGTTGTTTTTTTAGAGCCAAATTCAGTGTTACTCAGGTGAGAGAGGAGATGCACCAAGCTCCTGTGTCTCTATGGAGATTTGTTAATTAAACCTAAAGCAAAGGTTCATATTTTGAAGACAGACGATAAACATAAAGGATCTATTTGGAATGAGATTTTCCTCTTTGTAATCTTTGTCTTGAGTTCTCTTAACATTTTAAGAAATAAATCCTAGGCCTATGCCATCCCGATTGTGGGATTCGTAGTCTAGTTAACTGGTTCTGCATTTATAAAGTGACACAAAGGACCTTCCTTTGCAAAGTGCCACTGTCTTTCCCACTCCTTATGAAGACAAATTATTAATTTTTCCCTCTTAATTAGGTTCCATCTGCTGTTCCTGTCTTGAATTCTAAAGGTTATAGTTATTACCATATTCATAAAACTGCCTAACTGTGTAAGGTAACTTTAACAACAATTTTAAAGCCAAGATTCTCCATTATGTGTTATCCAGTGTGCTGCCTGCAGTTAATGATAGGGGAGTGAATGATACAGGACAGGGTTCTGCATATTCTCTCTTCATTGCATGGTCATAGAAACATGCCACACTGCAAAGAGAAATATTTTTGTAGTCCAGTACAAATCATATTAGCTAGGGCATTCAGCATAAAATGCATAAAGAGAAAATATGCATAGTCGAGTGAGTGGGCTCTTGGATGAAAATCTTATATAAAAATAAGCAGGTTTTCAATCAAGGATGGAGGGGGCCACGATATTGAGGATACTAGAGAAGTAGCCTTGGTATTGTATCTAAAGAAATCTAAAAATGAAACTTGATGACCAGGTTGAATAATGTTGGAGGATTGATTGGGTGTTGCTGGGAAACTGATCTAATGAATATTACCTTAGAAGTAAGACATCAGACTACAAGAAGGTATTGAAATTGCAGCATTTAGAACAGGGATAATTTCCGTTCTGTCTTACCCAACATGTACACACAATTGCTAATTTACCTTTAGCCTCTTTTCTCCTAGCTTGGACTTGCTTTGTTTGAGTAAAGGTAACCTGTGCAGGAGGGGGAAGAAATTGAAGACATCTTTGGATTGCTTTTCAGTATCTTTTTTTTTTAGGAAGTGCCTGATTGTCTTATTGATGGCAGAATACGTTCACTATGATAGTGCATGTAATCTTTAAAAACAGAGGCCCTGTCTGGTCTTTGTGGGCATCAATGATTCTTTGGCACTTTCTGAAAGGAGTAGAGGGTTCCCTCAGAGCTTTTGCCCCAGATTTCCTCTCCTTCCACCCCAATGCTGTTGAGCAATACATTGTGCTCTTCTTTGCCAATGCTGTAAATGTATAGTTTGAGAGTTGCTTGAAGATCCAGTGGAACGAAAGGTGCTATGTAAACGTACATGATTAGTATTATGACCATTGTGAAACATTTGCAAGTTCATTTCCCTAAATGTATAGTTTTCTTTAACTTCGAGTTAGTTGCCCCATTGTGGACTTTATGCTGACAGACATACAAAAACACACATGTAATCATTATCCACATACAGAGAAACAAAGTGCGTTGTCTGTTCAGTGCGCTGTCTGAACCAGTTTGGACACCAGGAGTAAACAGTCTATTCAAGAATAGGGCATCAGAACAGAGAAGTGGTCTTAGCAGTTATTTAATTAACTCTTGACCTGGCTAAGGGAGGATGAGTGGCCAGTGTAATTTGCACACAGTAGCCTACTTCAGAAGGACTCCATGAGTAGCTATAGCTATGGGAAATTAAAAAGAGGCTGCATTTAGTTTTAGCTAATTGGTGATATATTTCAGTGTGCGTGGCTCCTGGTAAAGGTTCTGTGGATGTCTCTTCAATAGATTTGTTTGCATAGTATAAATTGTAGTTAAGATAACATCAGACTTGTGACTAAAGCTTTGGGACAAGGATATTTGACACAGGTTATAAATTCTTTCCCCACCAGATCTTTACAAGTATTCTTAGGCATTTCAAGAATCCCATTCTTCTCAGTGCTACCCTTAGAGTTCAGAATTTAGGGAAAGAAAGACATCCCAGGACGGAGGTCAAAACTCTTGTTTAAATTGTTAAGTTCAAACATGTATTTGGGTATTGATAGCACAACACAGTTGAGTTCAGTTTGTCTTTTTAAGCTGGAGAAGCTATGGGAGTGCTGCTAAAGTCTGTTTTAAAGACAGGCCTCAGATATCTGTCGGGGTAGGTGAGATATGCACACTGCTGTGGAGTCTGATCCCCCGTGTCTATTAGTCAGCTATTTTGATTGCTAATCTCGTGGCAGTTTGCTACATACAGTGCCATCTCTACCATCTTTCTCCCAGGGTTAGGCACAGTTTTGCTTCATTGTTCTTGAAGTCTTCTATGATTCATAATAATTTTCAGGAAATATCTGTCTTTCACTCCCTTGTATTTTGAGTATTGGAGTAGAAAATAGCTCATTGTTTCAGTCTCTCCTCTGTCACATTGATTGCACAATTGCTCTTCTCTGGGGGTGGACTGTACTCTTTGCTGCTTAATTCCCACCTCTAGTTTATGGTAACTGTTCCTCTATTGGTAAGAATCTGCCTTTGTGCATTTCCTTGAATTGGGGTAGCTTGTTAGTCTAATGGCTTGGTGCAGGCATATGTAGCAATCTAGCTTTTTGGTGTTTTGGGATTTCTTTCTAGTGACTCATATATTGGTGTGTTTGGTGCTGGTCTAATGTTTTGGGTCAGGATTATTTGCTTCCGAGTTCAGAAGGTTAGCGTTGTTGAGTCCAGGAACTGATGAAACAGAAGTGGATCATGTTTTCATTTGGATTCTATTAGTCTTTCTGGGGGAGTGGAGACTGGGGTATGGTGGAGAAGATAAATCTCATAACCCCCCACCCCAAAAAACATGCATGTATAAGAAAACTTAGTACTACCACGCAGTAGTCCACCTTGGCTGGATGGCCACTTCACTTTTCTGCATGTAAGGAGAAGGGGGGGAGGCAATCTTTCCTTGGCAGGCTCAAGGAATTAGAAATTTAGGAATTAGCAATATGGAGAAAATATAATTTTTGGTTTAGTTAGAGGGGGAAAGGTCCAAAAAAATGTGCTTTAGTGTCTAAGGCAATAGCATACAGAGTAAAATTTTGTTTTCCTGCGATTAACAGCAGTAGCTGAAGCAGAGAATAAATGAGGAGTTAAGGCCTGGTCTTGTTTGAACCTTTTTAGAATGATGATGTTAAAACAACAAAAATGCCTTTAAATTAAATGGAAAGGAGAGAAGGAAATAACCCTCCCTCCCACTGCCCGAGCTCTCTAATGGGAGCCACAGAAATGGATGGTGGAAAATGTTTCTGCACCATAAGTTTAGTCATGGGGGAGAAGGGAGATGACTGTCTATATCTCTTTACCTTTATCTGTCTACGGCTCTATGACATAATTTCGAATTATTTTTCATCTTTAGTATGGCAAGTTTAATGTAATGTAAGGCCTCAGGCCACTTATTTAGCTGTGTTGTAGGAATAAAGGGAAAAGTGGTGGTGGTCTTTTCTCCTCCTGAACAGGGAGAGAAATGCTGATGCAGAACAGGTCAGTCCAATGCTGCCTGTGCCTTCCTTAAATGCCAGAATGGTATACACATTCCCACTTTGCACTAGAGCCAAAGCACCTGCTCTGTGAGAGGAATCAGCTAAATTACTAGATGTAATTGATGTTTGTGCAAAACAGGGACATTTGTTTTTCTCTCCTTGTGGTTAATGCTCAGCATGATAATGTAAATGAGTCCTCAACTCCCCCCTCCCTGTCCTATCCCATCACACATACTTTTTATCCTTTTTCCTTTGTCTTGTGGGTACTAACAGTTGCTAAATGGTTTTTATGGAGGATAATATATTTAGGAAGCAATTTCCATTTGAGATTTTAACTGCTGCCTCTCCCTTTCTGCGACCTAGGGAATGGAAAGCTGATATAATACAGTTATCTTTCCAAGCTGAGTCATTTTAAAGCATGTGCATGTAATATATAGTTTTTAATCATCTCTCCTGCTGTAGAGCATAAACTGGTCTCAGAACGAGGACAACCAGATGAAGCTCGCTTCCCTGTAAACATGACTTGAGCAGAATCAGCCAGTTCCAAGGCAGAGTAGTGTCTGTGCAATGAAAAACAGGCGAGGAAAGTAAGACTATAAGGATAACTGGAACATCAGCTGAAGAACAGAAAAATCTGCATGAGATCACTGTTTACTTATATATTTATGTGTGGACACAAATATTTTTGGTTGACTATATTATGTCCTGCTGCCTCTTGATTCTTCCATGTTTTAAGCATAGAGTGATGCCTGCCACTCGTTCTGGCAGATCATGATACCGGCCTGCAGATTGCCTTGGCCTGTTCAGTGATACCACAGACCCACGTAAGCAGCATACATTTTCCTAACGTTAATCCCAGACAGTGCTTTGGTTTGCTTGTCTAATTTCTTGCCAAACCATGTTTTTTAACGAGTCTCTGCCCAAGCCAAAGTAGTGGGTCACTTTGAGTTTTGGCTTTATCCTCACACATGCTAAATTGTTTAGGCCTCCCAGTTTGTCTGGATTTGATTAACTTTTCTTGCTCAGTGGTTTTCCTGCTGGTGACTGGCTTCGTGAGGCTTGTTCCTGCTAGTTTAGAGTCTCGGAGCTGACCCATCTCTCCCTCAGCTTCCTTTGCTGCCTTATTTATTTTCCTAGCAGGCAGGATGGTCAGAGAGAAGGAGACTAGTTGTCACTTCTCAAAACTGCAGGCAGCATGAAACAAAACAAACAAAAAAGTCCCACCAAACCCTCAAACACACAGAACAGTAGAACGACATTGGTGGCAGAGAGCTATGGCTGGCTAATCAGCTGTAGCTTTCAGCTCAAGAGTGCTGTTGCCAAGATTCTAACACCACTATGTTTCAAGGCTAAATGAATAAAAGGCCTTGAAGGTGAGTCTTGTCTTATCTGTACCGCCTGTGCACCTGTATAAGGCTCTGCTTTCTCAGGGGCTACACATTTGACTCACCATTTAGTCCACCATTCTTGATTATTCCATCTGACCTTTTTTTGACTCTGACAGTAGGCCATAGCAGATGCCATTCCCTGATTTCTCTACCCTATTACCCCAATCTCCACTTGGAAAGTCACTCTTCAGTTCCTTCTCCTGGATTCCCAGTTCATGTAAGAATGTCCTGAGAAGCCACAAAGTCTCTTAAACAGGTGTTAAGTGCATGTTTACAGTGAATCACAAGCTGGTAGAGGCGGGAAGGTGTGGGAAAACAAAAGATTAAGATGGGTACGAAGAGACTGGCTGAAGGACCCAGTCATTAGTGGATAGGGAGTTGGATGTATCCCTGCAAAGCTGGTCCTAGGGAGCTGGATGAGTAACTTAGGGTTGCACGGACAAACTTGATACTCTTGGATGCTTTGTCATCCCCTTGTACTCTCTCATCATTTCTGCAAAGAAGTAAGTTTCTTTGGGGGCTTAGTATTTGATACTGTTTCAACAGAGCCTCTTTTCCTTTGCTGCAAATAATTCCAATATATCCAAATATTTTCCTTCCTCTTAAATTATTTTGATTATTTATTATATTATATTGATTATTTTGATTGCAATTTACTGTGCGTGTCTTGTGTCAGGGTTAGGTACAGTATGTTCATTGTTCGGTATTTCTATCATTGGTCTTTTGGCTCAGAATATGAATGCTTTGAATAGTAAATCAGCCTGTTAAAACTGGCTGAATTTGAAAATATTAAAAGCTGAAGACTCATACATGTTGAATAACGAAGAAGAAAAAAATACACATTGTGAATTCATTGTTCAAAGTGATGGCTAAGGTTGGGCACGCTCAGAAACATAAGTAGCTACGTGATAAATCTGTAAGGAGTTTACTCTTTGGTTGATCTGTTTAATTTGGTGGTCCCACCTTGCAACAATTTAACTTGGTCTATTATTGGAGAGTATAAAATGTATCAGCCTGCCCAAAAACCATTCGGAATATTGTAAGTCCATTTTATACCATATGGTATCGTGTATTGATTTATTACCTGACAAATGTTCTTAAGATAACTTCACTTCCAAAGAGTTGTGTTTCCAGATCACATTTCTTGCCAATTGTAGCAGAGGGTCCCTTTTAAAGGCGCTATTGTGGAGATGATGGCAACTTCCTCTCTTGGGGAAGTTTTCCCCATAAAAGTGCTAATTTTCCTAGGGTTGTCACTATTCCATTAATTGGGAGTATTTTAGAATCCGATCCATCCCACTGTACCCTCTCATACAGACTTTCTGTCAAAGATCCAACCGAGTTCATTGAAACAAGAATAGGTTGTTTTTTGTCTTAGCTTTGATTTTGTTCCTCAATTTATTAGACTTAAATTTCTCCTGTCTCAGAGAGTGGTGTTCTCACTTCTGTCAGAAAACTTTACTGAAATCATGAAATGGAGGTTTATGCTAAAATAATTAGCCATAAATTAAGCTTTCAGCTTTATTCTCCTTGTGTAGTCCCCCCCTTCCATTTTTTTAAAGTTTCTGGCCAACATTTGGACAATGGCAAGCTGAGAGGTTATGGTTTAGCTGCTTTTCCCCTTACATTTTTTAGACATGTAATTTATTTACCTTAATAATGTAAAACTTTGAGAATGAAATATTTCTCCCCACCCCCCCGGAATGCTTGTTTATTTTTTTAAATATGAAAAATTATTTTGCACTTTAGGAGATACCATGTAGTTTGCTCCTAGGGAGTAGATGGAGGCTTTACATTGGGGAAATTTGGGACCCCCTGTTGTCATAACCTTTCAAGCCATAAAGGAATCCAGATAACTAGATTACAGTGATTTACAGCCGTTTCCTCAAAAAGCCAAAGTTCTCTTCATCTGTTGTTTGAAATAGAATGAGGTTTTTTTTTACACACCAAGCTGACTGGAATGTAATTCTCTGTTGTAATATGAAGAGAGTATTATAGAAAATATGCTTTTAGAGGTGAAGCTTTATACGACTCATGCCTGGTGTCACTCTTTATTTACCATCCGTGTTTGAGAACTGAGCCTGTGCACCACATACAATAAAAATTTCAATTCAATAGTAAATAATTTCTCTTACGAAGTGAGCCAGGGAGCAAGCTCCAATTTAAGTAGTCATCTGTACTGTGCGTTTTTAAGTTGCCAGATATCACTGTGGTGTCTGGCATGAGCTCAAAGGAGCATATTTCTCTTCAAGTTAATCAGTGATAGGAGAAATTTGTAAATTTGTTCTGTTGCTAATTTTGCTCTATACACAGTGCACCTGGCATTTCGGCTCTCTACTTGGGTGCAGTTTTTGTAAATTTAAAACAAAAAAAGAAGAGCATTTAAGGAGCTGTTGTTGACTATGACAGAAATGCTGTTGAATGCCTTACCAAGAACCAGTGCTTCCTTATGTTTGGGATGGACAAATTACGTTGGATAAAATGGGAACTGATTCAATTGCCACTTAAAACTGATGACTGGTGTTTGAATGGCTTAACTTCGTTACAGTTTTTGTATACCTTTTGTACTCTCTGGTTTCATCTCTGTGGGAATACTGCTAGAATGTATTCTTGTGGTATTTCAGAATACCAGAAATAGTATTGTAGCCTTAATTTTCTTATTTTGAATTCCCAGATTGATTTCAAAACCTAAGGATCCAAATTATAGGGAGTTACGAAAACTTTGAATTTTTTGAGGTTGATGCGTCTTTGGATTGACCATTAGCTGGGAATCAGAAGAACTGGGTTTTATTCCCACATGTACCACAGACTCCTCCCAACCCCCTGTTTGACCTTTTATTTGCACCTCTTTGATTTTCAGTTTTCCTATCTATAAAATGGGGCAAAGGCTGCTTTTCCATTTTGCCAAAGCACTTAAAGATGTATGGATGAAAAGTGGTATAGTATTTGAAACTATTAATCATATTTTTCTCCCCTTTTATTTTATTTCAAGGAACATTTTAATGGAGGCAGGAATTTTTTTGTTTGAATTAACAGGATGAGCGATGTCACGATGGTTTCTGAAGGAAACAGTTTTAATACCACTGACAGAGGGGTCTGTCTTCAAGTGGGGAAGAAACAGAAGATTAGTTTATCAAAGTGAAAATCCTGGTTTCGTGCATATTTCACTGTTAACAAAAACAGAAGAAAAAATACAGAATGTATATGATATAGAACATATAGATTGTAGAAGCCAAATAATCTCTGAGAAGAATACCTCTGAAAGTTTTTCATGAGCCGTCAGTGGAGGCCTTTAACTTGAATAGTAAGCAGCAGCATTTACGCTCTGGCTGCCGTGTAACTGAAACATGATGTTACATTTTAATTGTATGTAGTTAAATAGGCTTCTCTAGGAACTTCAGGAGTATGATTACAGAGCTGGCTAATATAATGCCTTTATGAAGGGCTGCATTATTGTTACAATCTTTGTCCAAAGCACATGAAATCCCTTTTTATGTCCTATATAATCAATAGGGTACTATAAATTTGTGAACAATTGATTAACAAAGACCCTGACAGTAAGTACTCTGTGTGCTTTTAATTGATGAGACATTCCACCTGTTCCTCATGTGTTACAAATGCGGTAAACAGGGACAAATGCAAATGACTGACAGCTGAAATAACTAAACAATACAGAAGGCAGAGAAGTGCAGTTTTTAATAAGTCTTTCATGCAGTTGTATGATAGTAAAATACATTTTTTCAGATAGACAGATAGCAGGAAGCTAATATTGAACTAATGTTGTGGGGTCAGCCAACTTGCAGGGACTTACTGTTGCTCCATTTGACTTCCCCAGAATTCTGGGTTTCCAGTATTAGTAAGATGAGATTTGAAGGACTTTTGCACCTCACCGTAGGGGTCTTTTAAAGGTAGGCATAGAAGAGGAGCAGCTGACCTGTTTAATGAAGGAAAGGGCTGAAGTTAGCTGACCCTGGACAAAACATTTTTGCTTTGGGAATAATTGAAAATTTAGGCTGGATGTTATTTTGTCTGAACTAGCTCACCATTCTCTGTTAGGATCCTATAGGAGCCTGACCTCTTCAATATCCTAACTACAGAGTTAGCATACTAGCTACTTAACTTCAAAATGTGTAGAATTTTTTATAGTTGCTAGAAGCTTTTGTCTTTTAAAATTTAACTTTTAAGAACAAAGAAAACATTTTTTTTTCCCTGACTGAAGAGAACTTGTGAAGTCTGGAGTCCTCCCTGCCCCCACTCTCCAGTCAAATGCCAGCTGACAGGCATAACCCAGAGGTTTGGGAAGGAGACCCAAGGTCCTTCTGCGCTCCAGCTGGCCAAGAAGGTTTTTCTCAATATTTGGAGGCAAATCGCTTCAAAACACTAAGCCCAACTCTCTTCTAAGCAAGCAGAGAACAACCTTATCCATTTTTATAATGACACTTTTTCTAATTTTGTTTTGGGCATGTGAGTCTTGGACCGTATCCATCTAGAGTAGTAGGTACATGATAAAAAAACCCACTGTTGCAAAGAGCTGTTCTCATTTCCATGTCCCATCAGACATATTGTCATTCGGATTCCGGCAGTAACAGCCCCTATGGTTTTCATAGGTCAGTAGGTCTAGAAAACATTTTTTATACAAGCAGTATCTGAGGAGAAAACAAAACATTCCCCACCCACCAAAAAAAGAAAAAAAACTACCCTTATGCTAGAGGTGTAAGGTATGTATATCCAGGATTCATTTGTTCAAGATGACAATAAATGAAGTATGAATAATGGCTTCAGAAGGACTTCAGAGGATCTGAGAAAATAGAACTAATTCTGTTTGATTCTTTGGGAGGTGACGGGGATATTGGCGTACAGTTTTTAACCTGAGTAGAAGTACTGGCAGTGAAGGCTGAAAACCTGTTTGATTGGCCTGTGGTCTTTTTGATATGTGAACACAGTTTAGCGTACCATCAGGGGGAATGTTTCCCATTGATGGAAAGGGAGTAGGCTGTTCAAGTACACTTGCATTTCTACTGTTCTTGAGTTTCTTCAGTCTTTTTCAGTTTATACATTTGGGAATGAAAAATGACCTCAGTGGCTGTGCTGAAGGGAGGAAAAAAGTAAAAGGGTATCAGATTAACAGTTGCTCCATTTTATTACACATCAAACATAGCCAAAATGTTGGCCACTTCAAAATCAGTTGGGTTTAGAGCACTTGTTAGTCTTGCGTTTGAAGATGATCCTTTAATGACTGAAGTCCGATGGGCATTAAATGGGTGAATTTACTAGGAGTCTTTAGAGACGAGTTGATTTATGCAGTACAGCACGTGAGGTGTTGATGGCATGTGCCTAAAGGGAGGAGTGGCCCCTAGAGGATATTTCTTCCAGGGGAAAGGTTACCCTGGTGATGCCAATAAAGCAAGAAATGAGGTAATGAGTTGTGGTGACTGGCTGGAAAGTGAAGTAAACGACTCTTGGAGATGACTATTCTTGATACCAAGGATGCTGAAGAATTTGTTTTCAATTTTTGTTCATGTTTAATCTGATTAATCAATTACACATTTCTGACTGAGAGATGTGTTTCATGTGGTGTATTTTCCCTTATGGTCCACTTTGATTCACCACCTGTGTCTTCCCCAGATGGGAAGCAATGACAGACTCCAGTTTCCCTCTGCTATATTTCAGGGATTAATGGGAAATAGTGTCATGCTTTGTCAAGCGACAATTTTTCATACTAATGTTTGCAAAGCAGAGCTAGTGCCCTATGCTGTGGTTGTTTTCCATATTACAAAGGAATGTCCTTCTAAGTTTCTGTCAATGATGAGTATAAATCAGTGAGAAAAATTTAACATTGCTTCATTTTTTAATACGTAAGTAGGCTTAACTTTTTTTCTGTGTGATAAGCCTATCAAGAACAGACTCAAGCAGCGTTCGTATCCACAATTGAAATGCCCCAACCTTTTTCTTTAAGTTAACATTGGTCCAAACTCTCCCCACTGCTTTTGTCAATAGATCGTTTAAAGGCAGGCAATAGAGTTAAGTTTGCCTTAGTCTTTTTCTTTTCTTCACAGCTTCAAGCCCAAGGGCATCTTTTAATAGGCATTAGTTAGGGCCCAGAATTAAAGAGACGTTTGTGAAGGAGACTTGAAGTTAGGAACAGAATTGTCCTTTATGCTTTTTCCATGGGGGGAAAAATCTTCTTATGAGAATAAAGGCTGTAGGCTAATCTCTTGCCGTCTGGAAAATGGAGAAGCCAGAGGTTGTTGGCACCAGGTCACATCCCTTATGTAAACTGTCAAATTCTTTTCATATTAATGGCATATTGAGTTAAACCTATTAAGTTTGGTATCAGCCACAGATAATTTATTGATTTTTATTTTTATTGTTTCCTATTAAAGTTGAATGGCATTGACTGATGTTAGATAGAAATTTGTTGCCTCTTTTTGGATGGGAATTTTCCTACCTTTTTGCTCCTTTCCTTTCCCTCCTCCCCCCAGCAGGTGATGATGTTTGTTAGATTCCATTCAGTGAAATCCACTTAAATTGGAGAGTTTTCTCAAGTGATTTGCAGCTAATTGACTTGAAAGGAAGCTAGAGACAACTATTTTGTGTTATGAGATGGCTTATCACATGCCACCATATTTAATCCTGGCACTGTAGATGACGGGTGAGATGCTAGCATCCAATGTGGAAGCTATTGGGGATGAGACTCAACTGAAGCTTAAGCAAATCCAATTAAATCAAGATGTTGTGCTTTCCTTGGAGGATTGTCTTTTGGTGTGGGTGGGTGAGTGGGTGTGGTTTTTTCTCCCCCTATCAGAGAACTTGGGTGGGGGAAGAGGATTTACTGTCATACGGGATATCTTCTGTATAATGTAATGTTGGCAGCTTTGCATCGCCAGTAACCTCAGCAAAACAATCTATGCCTCAAAAGAGAGCAAAAACAGAACAATGATTGTTTAAAATCATTAGTTCTTTAGTGCTCGAAATATAGCCTCCAGTGGAAATTGGGCCAAATAGCTCTTGAACATATTGGCAGCTTTAGTCAAAGAAGAAGAAACACTTGTCAATAGCTGCTGTTATCAAAGTTGGTGTGTATAGATTTTTTTTTTCTTTTCTGAAACTTTTATTCCTTTTCCCTTCTCCTAAATAAACAGGAAACCATGAACTTGGTTTTAGACTTTTTGATATCTAAAGAGCTGAACAACGTAAATTACACCAAGGAAACACACTACATCTTGTTATTAGAGCAGACAGCTTTCAATGTTACATGCTGGAAATAATGGCCAATAAAACAACTCCATATTGTTTTCCTGTCAAATACTGCATACTTAGAATACGTTGCCAAAATGTAAAATGTGATTGGTAATGACTTGCACAGTTGTTTCGCCTTTAATTACACAAGGTTTATTGAGGTCACTAGGATTATGGAGACCAGAATTAAAGTAAAAAGATTGGTATTTTCATATTATGAAATCATTATTATTTGGTGACCAGAAACCCCTCCACTAGGGGGTCAATATGCCATTTAAGTCTTCTTTTTTTAATATTCTTATATTTTTTTCCCCTCTCCTGTTGGTGTCTTGTGTAAACCAGAGCACTAAAATGAGGCCAGACAACCAAAGGGTATGACTGTTGTTTGTTTTATCCTTTATATTTCTCTGCTCACTCTTCAATTCCTATTCTGTCCCCTGTGTTTGAAGTAGACAGATGGGAACAACTAGAACATTGAGATCCCAGAGGAAGTCAGTTCAGCCTTAGCCAGGGCTGTTTGTTCTTGCCAGTGTGACTAAAGGCGTGCCAGCCAGCCACCTTTGGAGCACCGGTGCCTGAAGCTCCCGAAAAGTGGAGGGGCCAGTGCCCGGACCATCGCCCCTCTTGCACTCTGCCCTTTGCCCCGCCCATGCTCCACCCCTTCCCCCCCCCAGGACTCTCTCACCTGCCACTCGCTCTTCTCTGTCCCCTCTTCCTTTCCTCCCCTGTCGCTTCCCTTAAGGCAAGAGGGGTGCAGAAAGGAGCGAGTGGGGGCTCCTTGGGGCAAAGGGTGGCGAGGAGAATCTACCAGCAAAAACAAAAGTCAGCTCCCAATGGTGGAACATACTGGCAGTTCTTTCTTAAGTAAGTGTTTCCAATTGATAATGGTGGGAATGTGCTTGTGGACAAGCTGACTGCTTGTGTTGCGCAGGATTTTGTGTCAAAACCCTGAGATGCGACGGTAGTAGTGATGTGGTACAAATAACTGTTGTTGCGAAATATCAGTGTAATTCTGTGAAATGGCAATAGCAAAAAAATTGTGAAAAGGGAAATCTGAATTAAGAGAGTATGGAATGAAGTGTGATGGCATGATAGAAAAACAGGAATATGAAACTGATCTTACTGCTGTATCTTTTCAGGGGCTATATAAAGATCCTGCTCCAGTGTTAAAATAATTTTCAGTGCTGTGTCATAGTGTTGGACACTAAGGATTTAAAATTATTGCATGAAAGCTTCTTGTGATAAATGCTTACTTATTAAAATTGTAGCAAAATGTGCTTGCCTTCTCACTCTTCAGTGATAAGAGGCATTTTTGTGACGAGTACTGTTCTCTTTCCCTAAGTCTCTCACTTGCAGAACATCAGTCAGATTAGTAGCCATTCACCACTGCCTGCTTGGAATTAATCTGACTCGAGAACTGAGATTACAAAAATGTCATGGTTTAGGGGCTGTTGTTTTACACACCCGTTTTCTTTCCTTGTCTTTGTAGGACTTGGAACTCTCATTATTTTGTGACCCTCGGCCACAATTTAGCTGAATACATCAGATCAGCAGTTCTCAACCAGGGGGTATGTAGAGGTCTTCCAGGGAATACATCAATTTATTTAGATATTTGCCTAGTTTTATAGAAGGCTACATAAAAAGCTCTAGTGAAGTAATTAGAAACTAAAATTTCATACAGACAGTGACTTGTTTTTATGGCTTTATATATGATACACTGAAATATAAGTACAATATTTATATTTCAGCAATTTTATTTTATAATTGTATGGTAAAAATGAGAAAGTGAGCAATTTTCCAGTAATAACGTGCTGTGACACTTATTTATGTCTGATTTTATAGGCTAGTAGCTTTTAAGTGACGTGAAACTTGAGGATATGCAAGACAAATCAGATTCTTGAAAGGGGTACAGTAGTTTGGAAAGGTTGAAAGCCACTGCGTCAGATGTCTTCAGAGCAACGGACTGTGCAAGTTCTGAGTTGGGGCCAGCAGGGGGTGCCCTTGCCAGTTAAAGGCAGACATGAAAGAATACAGTACTAGGAGGGAGGGGGAGTTTCAGGCAGTCAGTTTGAATTTGCCTTTCATCCCTTTGTTAGGTTGAATAACTAGCACTAAAGTAATTTCGTTTCCTTCCCTGCTCTCTCTGCCTCCAACACTCTCCCCCCTGCCCGCTAAGATATAGCTGTACTGTTTCACCTCTGGTGGTGCTGTGTAGACTGCAACCTAGGAATTGGGCATTCTTTACAACACCCATCCTTCTTTTCTCTTGTCTTTCAGAGGGAAATTTCTGTCACAGCCTCCCACTCAGAGTTCTCCTCTGTGCAATAAGGAGATAGTAAGAGGGGCAAACCTCATCTTTTAGGGAACTAGAGCAAGGTTTCAGATAGTGATGTTCCCAAATTACATTATGTAGTTGCTAAAGAATGTCAAATCTTTAATCTTTCTGGGATAAGGAACCCTATTTGGCTTTCTCGGTGGAGAGCTGTGTGTTCCGTTGGTAGAAATAGTGTTGTTTACTCTTTTTTTTTTTTTGTGGATTTTAAGTTAGGGAAAGTGTTAGAAATTTGATCAGGAAAATTCCATTGAGTGATTGCTGGCTCTTGTAGCCTGGAGAGGAGGATGGTACTGCCATGATAGTTTATTCAGATAGTGAAATAACGACACAACGAGACGTTTCTAATGAACAATAATGTTTTTCCTTATCATTCTTCAGATGCATAGCACAGTGTAACACCAGCCAAGTGTAATGTTTTTAATCTAGTACAGATGGCACATCATTTTTACTGGGTTTAAACCCGTTATGCTGTACCAGACAGCGAGCCATCTGCACAGTGAAAAGTTCACTGGTTGTATTGTCGGAGATTGTAATCACAATGTGGTGCTTTATCACTGAGCTCTTTAGCTTGAATGACTGACCCAGTGGGTTCCCATGCACTATGCCCTGTGTTGGATTAAGTGCATCCCTGATACTGGAGTGCTTCCCAGGCAAAACTAAAAGAACAGAAGCCGTGCACCACGTTGTATGGCTTTTGATGAAGCTTTGTGCATTGGCCACTTTAGCTGGGAGTGGTCTCCAATAGCAGCTGCTACCAATTGTACTATTAGTCACTCAGTGTCACTTACAGACAAATCTTTTTTCATCAGGTACACATCATCATTTGAAATGAGTAAGCTGAAAGTCATTAGTTCTTCTTGCAGGTTTTCTGGTTTCCCAAGAAAGTATTGGTTTATGGGTGTTCTTTTATTTAAATAGGTCTATTGATTCAATTGAATTATTTCCCATTAAGAATTGTGGTGTAAATACCACCATATCTGTCATAGCTCGGATTTAAAGCTAACACCTATTGGGCCTTATTGTGTTTACACACTGCATACACATTTTCATTTAGTTGTAAAGTCACCAATCCAAGCTTCCTGTTACCGCTTCATTGTTCACTAATTAATGTCATGAATCCATTTGGACACCAACCAGGAACTTGTTATAATTGTTCACATACAAGTAAAAGCTTTCTCTGTATATTAATTAGTTGATACAGGGGATTAAGATGATTAAATGGAAGGCAGTGCAGTTTCTCTTTTAATAAGTCACCCAAAGAGGGTGACAAAGCAGCTCTTGATCTCATTTGAGCAGTGTGTTTTGATAATGGCACAGATCAAACCACTAAGGCTACCTATGGCAGCAGTAATGTAGATCATTTTGGTTTGCTGTTACTGCTGATGTGCAGTGTAGGATATTAATCAAGTCTAATTACACGCACTGGCTATGAAACAAACTAAAGGCCAGTGCAGGGCGTGCTTCTCCATGTAATTACTGACTTTAAAGGTACTGGGGTAATTACTAGAAATTAGAGGACCTTCTATTTACAGACATCACATCTCAGAATACCAACGCAGTGCATTGGTTAGTTCTTTACAGCTCTGTCTGGTTAGTTATAACCACATGGCAGTCTGCAATCAGATAGGCATTAGTTACATTTCCTATTTTTCAGATTCCATACTTCTGTATTTTCTCAAACTCTACCAAAGTGTTTCTTCTCCCCCTCACCCGCCCCCAACTTCAAATAATGAGGAACATCATGGGATGTTACTGTGAAGAATGTGATTTTACTTTTCTTAAACACTCTGATAGAAGACTCTCTCCTGAGCTATTTTTAGCACACTTCAATCAGTTTCTCTGTGTATAATATTCATTATAATATATGTTAAATATATAATTGTGTTTAGAGACACACAAACGTATGTGTGTATAATTATATGCTCACACACGCATGCATATATAAAATATAAATGGCACAAGTGGTCTTTCTCTTGAAAGTGGCAAGATTGCTAATGATCGTCAACAAACACTTAACTGTAGTGACAGAAACGAAACTAAAATGAAGAAAGTTCTGGTGTTCCTCAGGGGAGAAGATTGCTGATGTTCTTGAGTTTTTGTTATCCTGGTACATAAAGGCTGAGCTAAGGTTGATTACAGAATTATTCAGGACTGTCATTCAGGGTCATATCCAAAATAATATACTGAGAGAAGGGAATTTAATAAATATTCCTTCTGCTATTAACTTTACACCCTTACAACCGTAATTGCAAGTGCAGGAGGGAGAGCTGAATCTCTGAGTTATAACAGATGTTTCTGTTAGGTTTTTTGCATTCCACTCCCTTAGTGTGGATTGACTGCTGGGCTACCAAAGGAAACATAAGAATCTCAGTTTGTACTTTTGTGATGTATTTTATTATGATCTATATGGCAATGAGAAAAAATACACTGTGTTTTAATAATAATTGGTGCTAATGGTAATAGTTGTGTCGTCTTTTCACAAACCTATTTGACTGCAGTTCACTTAGTGCCGCTCTTAACAAGCTGGAAACCGTTGATGCTGTGAAAAGCCTCTTTTCTCTAGTTTAAACTTCTCTGGCATGAATTGCTTGTAGATGGAGTCCGAGCCAGTCCATTCCCATTGTGTGTGCAGAACTAGACACATGAATACCAAAAATTAATCAAATCTAAGGCAAGAATAGAAAGCTCTCACCCACACTTACATGTCTGTGAAAGCAGCTTTGAATTGGAGGGAAAGAACCTAACAAACGCACATGAAAAATGGTGAGTTTATGGAGGCCAGGGAATTGTGCAGCTTGACTGGACCTGCATGCCACCATGTGGGGAGGGGGGAGAGGGGATACAGGGTGGGAAGACTACCAGCCTGTAAGGTTTTCTTCTAAATGAATTTTTTTGATTGATGCTACTGAGGTCATAAATGAGCTCCTTGCTGCGGCGGGGTTGGAGGTCAAAGTGTAGTGCCAGCTGCCTGGCTTGCCATAGAACAATAGCAGCATCCTTCTATACATAAGAAAGAAACATTCCAGAATAGACTTTGGACTAACCTTTCCTTTTGCAAACCTGAGGTTTCTCTTGCATGGAAATTATACAGTGTCACTTATAATTAACCTTTTTCCACTATCCATTTGCTCTTGAGTTTCTTAAAATCATCTATAAATGCCCTGCATTAAATACTCAATTCTCTCCTTTCTTTCTCTGTTACGCTTCTCTCTTGTAAACTGCGGTGCTTTTGAATGATTCTCTTCTTATTATTGAATGTAAACTTTTTGGATGAGGGACTATCTAATCTATCTATCTAATTAATTTACAGTGCTCAGCAGCACATAGCAGGCACCAAGAGAACTCAAATTATCAATAAAAAAATAATAATTAAAAGTGTGATAGTGTAAATGAAACTGAAAGAAAACTGCACTTAAAGGTAAACTTTTGGAATGAGGCATTAAAAACGTAGTGTTCAACTCTCATAAAATACCTGGAATTATACACCACGTTCCCTAGCCTTCAGTTTAAATATTTACCTTGCGATGTTACAAATGTTGACCAGCAGAAAAACTGTACTTTTTAATAAACATAAGCATCATAGTGGAAGACTAGAAATCACATTACCAAAGAAAATATTAGGCATTTACATAAACATTCTAATAAATACAAAAGCATCAAATGTACATAATGTTTTCTTGTTTAATTCCTGAACACATCCTGATTAAATTTGAGTTGGTCCTAACATACTGCTTATAGTCCTCTAGCTGCAGAATATTCTTATTCTGTGGTTTGTATTCCACGTCATGTTTACTTTTCTCCATTCTTCTGTTGCCCATGTGGAAACAGCACAAGGCTTTCTGTGGAAAAAAGAGCATTGTATCACACTTCCTGTGCTGTGCCAATTAGTTCCAGCGTGGACTTTCTTTGTGGCTTTATCTTGAAACTACTATAGCACCATTATTGGCCTTCAAATCTGCTGGGGCAGCTACACTTTTCCAGCCTCCGGCCCTAAGTCATGCCAAAGGTCACATTACAGCTAACCTCAGAGGGTAAAAAACAAAGTAAGGGTGTACAGTTTCTCAAAGAAATGACCCTCCTCTGCTTGGCCTCTGGGAGGCTCTAATATAATGATAGAGCTTAACAGCTTGTAAAAGCACTAAGGGCTTGAGGATAGCCATGTTAAACAAATGGCTGGCTCACATTACTCTTTGTCGCTATCAGCTTTATAACTCAATATCCAAAAAGGACCCTTCAGGAAGTTGGTGTAAGGGAGTGAACAGATAGGAGGATCTTGCAAGGACTCAACAGATCATTACTCATACACATTATTTAGAAACTTTGGCTAGATGATCTTTTATCTGCATCTGAAGAGAATTTTGGGAAACTCATTTATGTATAAGTAACAAACTCATGTAACTCTTAAGTAACAAAGTAAGGCTGCCGTGCTTCATATCTGCGTCAAAATATGAGTGCATCTTAAAGCGGGGTTACCACTCAGAATCTCGTCAGGTTCATAGTTAGACTCCTAATTATGAGTCAAAATTGAATAAAAATGAGAGAATCTGTTTTTAGACTGTAAAGCTCCTTTCTGATGATTTTGGAGAAAACAAAGCGCTTCAGCTCTTGAGACTAGATCAGCGCCCAGCTTCTGCTGGCAGGCATAGCACTTTCATCCTAAGTTAAAAATAAAGCATCCCTAGAGAAGGTAATGTTTTAGTTCCTTCCCTACACCTCATTTCCTGTCAAGTCCTGTGACACTGTCTGGCTGTGGGATGAATTGAACTGTAAGGTTATCATCACTATCAGACACTTAAGGGCACCAGAGCAAGCTCAGCTGCAACCATCTTCAGAGCTTAGGGACAGCTGAGACTTGCCTTGTATTCAAATCTGGCTGTGGCCCACCCAAGTCCCAAGCTCATCATTATTGTACATACTTAGAATCTCCTGTTGAAAAATCCCAGTATCCAGAAAAAGGCAAAACCCTGCTACTTCCCTAAAAATATGATGCAATTATTTGTGCATTGAAATATACCAATCCAGGTGCCTTTAAAAAAGTAAACTAGGAAACCAAATTCAGAAAACAGGCAGCCTACTTGTGGCAGTTTATTAAAACGTTGACCATTGGTGGTCCAGCCTCTTAAGAAAGCTGACTGATCAACAAGAATTTGTCAAAATAGAAAAAAAATTATTGATCAGATCAAAAACTTCCAATATCTGTACATTAGATACAGAGAGCTTCACCAGTGACAATCTCCCAAACAAAATATGCCTTGCCTTTTCATTCCATTTCTTACCAGGAACTTAAGTGGATCATGTAGAATGTGGTACAACTAAGTACAGCTGCCCTCTCTCTCTATGAAGATGGAACTCTCAAGTCTACATCTCTAATGGTAAATGCTGTGACAAATGACAAAGGCATTGTCCCTGAAGTGTAAGTATAGAAAAACCATCATTTTCCAAATCTCTCTCTTAATCCAGCCTTGAAATATTTGATTTACCCATTCATCTCGTGTGGTGCTTTTTTAGCTTTGTTTTTTTGATAATTTAAAAAATATTTACCTATCATTTATGATGGTAAAAGACAGGCGAATAGATTTTATGCCTGGACTGGTACAATTTCATTACAGTTTTGAAAATTTGCTAGAACGTGAAATATTCTCTTATCCAAATGCAGGTTGGTTTGTTTGTTTATATTTTGGATACCTATTGATAGTATCTAGGTTCTTACAAAAGTAAATTTAAACAAACTCTACATACAGTGTGGATTGCTTGGGTCCTGAGGTAGGATTGAGATCTTCACTTGACAGATCCTTGAAGTCAATGGGACCTTGTGCAGGTATAAAAGCATCTACTTTGCTGTCCCATTGCAGGATTGGGGCTTCACTTAGCCTTTGGCCTGATTATCCAGCCCTGGACACCTGCAAATATGTCTAATGGCTATGCAACATTTTGGATAAATGGGTTTGTTTTGTAATTCATTCCATGGAATTACAATGTCAAAAACATTTATTGTATAAAAAAACAACAACAACAACAACAAAAAACGTTAAGAACAAGAAACTTAGCTCTTCAGTGACTAGTAACTCTAATTGTATAGACCATCTTTCATATTCTGCTTATCTCAGTGCTTCACAGTAATGAGTTGGTGACTCGAACCAATTTCAAAACACATATTGAGGTAAACAATTGATATATACACTTCATTTTCAAAACATATCTATATTTTCAAATAAGCGTCTTTTTAAAATGTATGTCAGCATGTACATTGTCATGCATGTATGTCAGCATGTACATGTACAGCCTTGTCAGAGGAATCAGTGTTTATCTTTGTATAACGATATGCATACCACTCTCTCTAGATTTCCATTCATTATACTTTAGAGATGACTACTGAAATTTCCTCTCGGGTGAGGCAAAGCGTGTTGTTCTAAGAACTTCTTTTCAAGAATTGATTTTTCCCTTTTTGAGAAAAAATATTTTTTCTCTCGGTCTTTAACTCAGTGAATATGCTGACATAAAGCTTGAAAGAGAGATGCTCTGCAGTTAGTATGGTGAGCAAATAGCAAGTGTGAAAAATTGGTAAGGGGTAATAAGCACCTATATAATACAAAGCTTCAAATATTGGGACTGTCCCTATAAAATTGGGACATCTGGTCACCCTAGCAATGAGAGACAGATGGACCCAGTAGCAGCACAGATTATTTTAAGTTGGTTTTTAGAATAAGGCGATTCACTGTACCAAATTTCTCCAAATTACAAATGCCACCAGAAGTGTTGTCCTTTTCCTGTCCCCCTCAAACAATCCCATTTCTGCCTTTTGTTTTTCAGTACATAATGTGGGTTTGTAAGCAGTGGATGGAGAGGAAGATAAATATTTAACTATATTGGGTTTCAAGAAATCTCTTTAAATCTATACATTAATTCTTGCTGTTAAAACTATATACAACAAGATTATCTATTGTACCAAAAAAGTAGATCACTATACACTTGATGCTTTCAACTTCCCTTAACCATTTATCTTTCCCATTCCCAATAATGTATAACATCATTTTAATAACAGTTTAATAAAGGTGAAACTTGGCAAGGTTAAATACCATCTGCATGCAGAGCTGTGATACTGTGTGTAATATTGCTTGCCAGATTTGAAGTTACAAAGTAACTCCCAGTAACACTTTAATGTGTCTGAAACTTGTCTCCTAAAAAGACAGCCATCATTCCAAACTAAGGTCTGAATCCTGTTTTGTAATGGTTGTGTACTTTTGGGGAAAGGACCATGTCTACCTCAGGGTTTGTGCTAGCATGGGAGAGGGCTTAATCATTCTTGGAGCTCTGGGTGCTGTGGTCATATAAATAATAATAGTAATCAAGGGTAATAATAGTAATCACAGCACAGGGAAGCTTGAGGCTAAGGTAGCTTAAAGTTAACCACTGTGGTCTCTGAATCTGGGGTTGTTCCAGGGCTCTCAGCATATAACTGCCTGTCTGAAATTCAGCTTCCTCTTGCTGGCTGGAAGCTCCACAGCACTTCCCAAGCTAAAGTGATATAGCTCTCTTCTCTGAAGATGCTACAGCAGGTGGCAACATGATCATATAAACCTGAAAATAATCAGGATGCAATTCAGTTGATGGTACTTTAATAAAAAAAAAAAAAGGAAGAAAGAAAAAGAAAAGTCAGGCATGTAAAACGTATTAACCTTTTTAGCTTCAAGGGCATGAGCTCTTTCTCAGCAGATTATAGCATAAAGATGAGTGTTACTAAACATTTTCCTTGGCTGGGGCTCCAATGACATTACATCTGTAATGTAAAGAACAGGTCATCTTCAGTATTCTCCATTGTCAAGGGAAAATATGAAATATATTGAATATTTTATATATATATTTCACATCTAACCCTCTGCTACTGGCAGTTCTTTGAACACACCACTTCTATGGCAGGCTAACTACACACAAGCTATGGCCAGTTTCCATTAGACTTCATGAAATACTTCGCAGTCAAAATAGTTTTAGCTTACTGAGCCTGAAATAACGAGGCTGTTGATGTGGAAACTCGCTTTAAATAAAATGTCACAATAATACTGCAAATTGTAACTTTATTTTCAGGGCAAGGAGGTAAACTCTAACAGCCATATGAACTAAGGCACAGTTTATTGGGTGGTGGTGCTGGGAGATGCATAAACAAACAAGCCACATTAACAACACTAGGAAGCTAGGAAAATAAATCTCAGCTTCACACAGAGACCACACAGATGTGTTTGCTGGATGTCCTACCAGACGATGGGGGAGGATAGCTGTCTGAGGATTTTGAAGGTTTTATCAGAGCAAGGTAATGGAACTGACTGTCTGACACTCTGCTTTGAGAATTCCAGTCAGCTATGAACTAGTGTGTTGACTAATAAGTCAGTGGCTTGCTAAGCCTTGTCATTACCTAATATGTTTTTGTTTAACAACTTGGGGCCTTGCAGGAGAACTCTGTTTACATTGTTGTCAGTGCCTGTTTTATTCTCTTCCCTGCTTCAGAGCTCTATTTGGTTCAGAACTTGGCAGTTTGAAGGTTCACTAGAAGGTGGGGTGGTTTTTTTTGTATTCTTGTCATAAAAGCTTTACTAGTGTTACTCTGTTACAATAATCTTATTCTCTTTTAAATCTATACAAGTTAATGATTCCCCTAAAAATAGGATGCAATATTATGGGCCATGTCAACATGCTGAGATTTTTATATATCATTCCAGTGAGACTGCTTGCTTTGTGGTGTTAAACCAAAGTGCCAGATGATTTTAATAATTGTCTACTTGGGGTATAAAAATACAAGTCTTGGGAAAAGATGCTTTGTTGTTTGAGTTTGAAATTTAAATTACGGTTATTGCAATTACTGATCCAGTGTACTAGTACTGAATGTTTTTGGATCCTGTAAAATAGTTTGGGCCCAAACTCTATTTCAACATTGGCCTTTAGTTTTGTGGGCAAAGTTTTGTACCTACAAATAATTGTGTGTACATTTTTGTTCTCAGGTGCAACTGATAGTACTTGACTATCTAAATAGTTTTTTGCATGCACAACTCTGACAGTTTAGTGCTTCCAAATGTGCCTGTAATTCAATACATGCACAGAACTGTGAGAGCAGTTAATTTTTCTCTCTCTCTCTCCCTCCATCCTTCCCTCCCCCGTCGCCCCCCCCCCCTCCATATTATCTTGCTTTGGAAGTTAATTCCCTTTCTTATCCCCAACAAAAAACTAAAATATTCCCTCCTCACATAGGACCTGTTTATGTAGGATCCTACAATATGTGTTTTTCTGCTTCTGAAGAGCAAGCTAACCAATAGAGGGAGCACAAGTTTAAAGGGACTCTATCATGTTAAAAATCTCAAAGGCTGTTGTAAGCCTAGCTTGTAGGACAAAAAGGCCTCAAAACAAGTCAGTGGATTGTCATAACAGTGCATCAGCATGTGATGACAAAATACACACATCAGTGTGCAACTATATCTCATAGGAAAAGTGTAACTTGGCTATTTTTATTTCCTTTTTGAATGAGTCATTATGATAATAGGAATTGAAATATTGCTCTGACCATTTGTTTTAAATAATAATACAATTTATTCTGCTTTATTTTCAGTCCTCTACATACATCTGGTTAAATAAAGCACTATATACACATTGTTAGGCCATGAGTGTTAAAAGAAAAAAGAAGGGATTTTTTTTTTTTTGGTGGATGGGGGAATCTGGAAGAGGGGAGATTCATTAAGTGTTTGAGCACATGCCTGTGAGCCAGCAACTCCATTAGCTTCAGTCTGCACAGAACAGTTTTGCAGTTTTCCCCAGTTTACCCATCTGTAAAATGGGTTTAATATTTACCTACCTTTTATAGGGATGTTTTGAGGATAAATTATTTAATGTTAGTATAACTTTTTGAGGGTGGAAAGTATTATACTGCTGCGGCGATTATTATATTACTTATTTCTACCATATTTGTAAAAGGAGTTTTCTTCCAGTTTGAACATGTTTAAAGTGTGCATTTTTCTCTTTAATTCACATTCAGTACTACAGCTACAAACTATTTTTGACAGGCTGTTTGAGAATTGCACAGTTTGAGCCCAGTCTTGCAAATACTTAAGCAAGTGCATAACTGTACTGACATGATTAGTCTTACTAAAGAACGTTAGTAAAACTACGTACATGAGTGAAATTATGTATATGCTTAAGTGTTTGAAGAATTGGAGTGTTTCTTGGTACATTACAGAGGAAGGTGTATTAAGGTGGTTTTGTACATTTAAGTCTAAAATTTGTCTGTCAAATTTTAGTCTGAAAACAAGCTGGTAAGATGACTGATGGTCAGTAAAAATGCTTGCATAAATCTGTGTGTCTTCTACTAAATGTTTTTCAGTCAAATATACATTCACTTATCATGTTTATAATCCAAATGTAGGATTTTTGTTTTTACTTTAAGGTTTTAGACAGACTGCTTTTTACTCTTTATGCTGTTTTTTCTTTTCCGTCCAGTTGTCCAAAATGAGAGAAAACAAACTGAATTAAACTCTTTCCACTTAAGTAAACTAAAGTGGTGTTGTGTTGGGGTGAATAAACCCCACACTCACTGCTGATGAAGGAGTTAAAGAGCTACAACGGGCAAGGCTAGCCCTGTCCTTCCTGCCCTATCAGTCGTGTGGGGGGGTTCGAATAAGAGCTTAAAACAGTAAGTTCCCATTAGTTGCTGGGCAGCTCTGGAGAGAACAGACTGATGCAGCTCTACAGCTCCCAAAAGGGATCCTTGGAAACCCGTGGAGAAATGCCCTCAAGAAAGCCATTTAAATTTCCCACATATCCCGCCTGCATGCTGATCTGGGAGCAAGGAGGGGGAGACTTTCTGTAGGGGCAACAGGGGTAGTTCAGTCACCTGTACACAATCCATACAGTTCTTGGTCTCTGAGTCTGCAGCCTGTGGTGGTGAATTTGTAATGCAGCAGCTGAAATGGAAGCTCCCTTCAAAGAGTGGCTGCTAAACATCCATTACATAGAAACCGTTTTTAATCCCTGCTGAGCTGGGCTGGATTCAAACTGGTGACCTATAGGTGAAAGTCTGTGTAACTCATTAGCAGTGCCCTGAGGCATCCAGCCACCCAGTAAGTGCTAATGTTAAACTTTTGAGAATGCGGCTTGCTTTCTGGACAGATACATTTATTAAATCAAGTTCTGACCTTTTTGGACCCTACAAAGGCAGGATCTTCACTCTCTGTATACACAAACAAAATCTTCTATGCAGTGCTATTAGTCTCTGGCAATTCTTAGTCTTTTGATTAAGTTGGGGTTGGCCCTGCTTTGAGCAGGGGGTAGGACTAGACCTAAGGTCCCTTCCAACCCTAATCTTCTGTGGTTCTATGAAATACATTTTACAATCTAGTGCCCCACCTGTTTCTTAAAGAGACAGCCCCCATTAATCCAAACAGCAATAAAACAAATATTGATGTCAAAATTTGCTTCTAAATGCAATATCTTTTAGTAATTTCCACTAAATCAGAATCTTCACCCAGGACCCAGCAGATTACTTGAACTAAAGGAGCAACTGGTAAGAAAATTAGGTTATCTTGTGTGGGGCAGCCTCTAGAAGGGACACAAAATACACTTTGCCAGTAGGCTATGTGACTATTTGTGAGACAGTAACAGAATGTTATCAGGGTTCTTGGTTTCTGTCCCTGGCTGTAAGAGCAGAATATGGACTACTGGCTGAAGAAGAGTTAGAACACAGGCATTCAGATAGATTTGGCAATTTCCATCTGAAGACGACTATGCCTGAGACTTGGTTCTATGATAATAGAAACCAGGTTCCATTTTTCAGCTCTTCCTGAAGTAAACTTGTGCAAACTATTAGTATCCTGATTTGTAAAAAAAGGGGAAATGTTAATTGCTTTCCTTCAGGGATGCGAGTGTGAAACCTTTGCTAGTGATAATTAACATAATTCAGTGGAAGAGATAAGACCAGAACGCCTGGCTCCCAGCCCAGTGACCTTCCCTTACGGCAAAGGGGAAAGGGTGTGTGTGTCTCAAAGGAGTGAAATTTTCATCTAACATTGAGGCGTTGTTTTTAACTAGAGTGGGTTTTTGGGTGTGGTTTTTAAAAAATGTTAATGTATGTTTGGCGGGCAAAGAAGGGAAGTCTCGTGTTCTGTGAATTCTACACGCTTCCTGAATTCGTTTCTTAAATTCAAATTTTTTGCCTTGCTCACATGAATGATTCTTCTGCAGTAAAACAGTAAATGATCCTGCTGCAGTAAAACAAGCAAGACTTGGATCTTGGTACTTATGGCCTTACCCTGTAGCCATTCCTCACCTGTAACTTCCTTTTGAAGACAATGGGAATTCTGTGTGTGGGCTAAGTGTACTCACAAGGTTACCTGATGTTCAGAATCAAAGTATAGCTAAACATTTAGCTTAGTGCAAAACTTTATAATGAGGGCATTTTGTACATTGTGCACTTGGTCCATTTATTGCCCCCCAAACAGTGTGAGGCTGTAGAGTGAAAAGATTTTTGCCTTTGTTCCTCATCCATGTTAATGGTTAATGGAATGGGTAATGCCTTCAGGCACTTGTGTGGTACAGGGGACCATAGGACTTTAAACTTGCCATGCTGAAATCCACTAACAAAATGTAGTAAGGATCAGTCCAGAATGAAAGCAAAATAATTTTTAAAAATTTGTTTAGTTCATACACATAATAACCGTGAATTTTGGCTTTTTTTTTTAAAGGTCCCATAAATATGTGTTTGCCTGTCTCTTCCTCTCTTTCTTCCCCCCTCTCCCCCAACTAGCCTATTTTTGAGGATTTTAAATGAGGGCAGCAAGGTGGAGTAGGGGTTGGGGGAGTTATTCTGCAGAGCATCGCATAAATTTTTTATCAGCTTGCTGAGGGGGTATATTATTCCCCTGCCACAGTTCCTAGACTTTGAGGAATTTGCATGTCTCAGGGCAAATCTCTGAAGAGAATTCATATTATCATTCAGGGAAATCTAAACAGTTTATATTCAGAGACTAAGAGGCGGCTTTGGGCCAGAGAAGGTGGAAGAGAAATATAACAAGTTATACTGTAACTTTATTAAAACATTACCCATGCAACGGAAATGCCACTTATCATTGGAGATACAGGTGTATTACTGCACTGTAATCTAGATCTGTTTTAGTCGTATGATCAATGCCAATTTAAAAGTTAAAATTCACAGGCAGACTGTGTAAAGAATTGCATGGTCTCCTTGCGCACTGGGCTATTGCTGCTCTTCCCCACTTTTCTTGTCATGTCCCCTTCACTGTCTCCTGTCCCTTCACTTTTCCTTCCATTTAGCTTATCCCCTCTTCACTAAACCCACCTGAAAATAATAAACATGGAACCCCCATAATGTTTGTGGCCATCACGTTGATTGCTCTGCTTCTTGTTTTATACCCATTTCTCCTATCCCATGTCTGTCTTATCTCATTGTAAGCTCTTTGGGGGCAGGGATGGTCTCTTACTCTGTGTCTGCACAGGGCCTAGCATGATGGATCCGATCTTGGTCGGACCTTAGGCACTACTGTAATTAAACATGATTAAGAATAATACTGAAAGAGGTGAAGTAACTGCTTTGCCATCTAATGCCAGTGCTCGGTTAGGATCTGATTTTGAAAATTGGGTCTGTGCAATTGTGTGCCCAATTTGTACCCACAGCTTCTCCAAGATTATATCATTACAGGAGCGGGTGGCCTCCACTACACTAACTGGCCATTTGGTTGGGTAGTTACTCAGTTAGTGTGAACAGTGATCATTGTATGTTTAATATTTGACATACATTTACACTCTCTTTTTTGATAGTGATTGTGAAAGGGCTGGATTGAAATCCCAGAACACTAACTTCCTCTTTCTATCCACAGAATAGGTAGTGCACAAACAAGAGGGTGCATGCTTCTGCATATTACCCATCAATTTGCCTCGGTTCTGATCGATAAGGACCATTTCTAATGGGGCGCAGCGTATTTCAGTCTCTATTGCTCCTTCATTCCTGGTCTTTTCTATCAGGAAGAGTTCCAGTTATTACAAATGTGCCAAGTTTTTGAGGCAAGGAGAGCTGTCTAGCAGGAACTGGTTGCAAACCACCCACTTATTTCAAATAGTTACCAAGCAGTTTTTACACATTTTTATACATTTTGTCATGATGCACAAAGAGCATATTCACATACACGTAATGTGGCGTCTGTACATTTACTGCAGTAAAGCATTGCTGTTTGTCTCACCACAGTTCCACATTTGAGGAAATGTCTGTGCATCATGTAATTTTAATAAAATACCTTCTAGGTACATTATTCCGAGAAGAGTGTTTTCTTTCCTCAATCATGGGTATTACCAATATTATACTTTTGTGTCCCCATGAAGAACCCCTGCTGGAAAAATCCATCCATATTTATTTTTTTTGCTCTTTGACATGTTTTCATGCACGTTCAGAATTCGGGAACAGTGCAGGACTGATGATCCTGGAGAATGAAGTGTCGTGTTTGTTCGTAAAATTGATACAGAATAGGGAGTGAAGGGCAAACTGCCCTGCTTCACTTGCCCCTTTTCTGGGACACCTTTTTAGATGTCATCTGTTGAGCAGCTGCGTTGCATGACACCCCCCGCACCTGCCAGATTGGTCTGTGGAAGGAGAGTTGCCCCACTGCTCTGCCAATGAAGGTCATTCAGTGTCCTTTGCTGAGACTGCTTCTCCACAGGCCAAATACCACCTGTTTGGGTTTCTTGGTTTTCTTCTTTGTTGTTTGGCCAGTCACTTGTAAACTGGGAACATGACTGAAACCACCAACTGTCTTTCATGTAGACCACAAAAGAATATTTGGAGGTTAATACCATTTGGTTACTAACTAACTAACTAGTCTGCATTTGGATCAGTTACCTAGAGGTGAAAGACTTCTATCTCTAAGTCATCCAGTCCCTTGTTAACTGTGTTTCCGTTTTGTATGTGTCTTCTCTTTTCGGGAATGAAACATAGTTGTCTCATTTGTCTAGGGATGTTATCGAGATGTGTTTTTAGGCTTTTAAAATGTGTTAATCACAAGTCTCAGTGCATGTACAAAACTTAAACGAGGAATTAAAAATATTTGAAAACTAGTTCAGTGCCAACCAAGAGCTTTCCTAACAGCCAGCTCTAAAGCCTCACTTGGTATCCATCTCCTCCCTTGAAAAAAGCCTGGCAATATAGATAGGGCTTGCAACATGCCCTGTAGGTCATCCTATTACTGTATTGCAATGATAATGCTTAAATTAAGTTTCATAAAGAAGTTCATTTTCTCCTGTTTAACAACATAAACTTGCAGCATCTTCTCTCCTTTACCCTGGCTGCAAGTGTGAGGGAGATTGTAGGTAGGGTGGAGGGGACTTTAAATTGTAGCAGATGTTTACTATGCCCATCTAACACCAGCCTAACAGGTGGTAAATGGATCCTATCCCCTTGACTTAACATATGGGGCCAGACTGAGTCAGGAACTTCGTGCACACCTTCTTTCTGAGCCATTTTAGGTACTATCTGTGCAGCAGCTGCATTGCAGCACTAATCCTATAGCCAAGTGGGCTGACAGCCTTCCTTAAGACAGAGTGCTATGCTAGCCAGGCTCTAGATGGTGCTAAATAGTGGTCTGATCTCTACATTCCTGTCTTCTAGCATGGGCTGCTGAAGGTATTGCTGCCTCAAGGGCCCCAGTCCCTGCTGAGTTAGAACGATGCCCAATGTTAGTAGACAATGGAATAAATATCCTAGGAAACAGTTAATTAGTTCTTGTAACACAAACTCATTAAACTCTTGTATCACTGGTAACTGCCCTCTCTTGTGCATTGTCTTTCACTAATTGTAAGTACAAGTTTTTTGCTGGTTTTGTGTGGGGAGCGTGCAGTTCATAGGTTACGCGGATTTAAAAAAAAAATCAAAGTGGACTGCATGTGATTACCTATATATTGCCTGACCATTTGAACAAAAATGTGGAATATATGTAGTTTAAGAATTCAGTGTTAGTGCATAGATAGTTAAACTGCTCAAAAAGGCAAAAATGGCTTTGTACTATTATACTAAATGCATTTGAGGTGTGCCCTAGAATCATTCTGGCTCAGCATTGGGGTCATGATCAGTTGTGCATCTCATATGTCAGCTTCATGTAAATTCTATCCTTCTGAAGAAAACTTTCCCTGGAGTCCTGGGGCAGGTTTTCATCTGTGTTAGTTTCACTATACTGCAGTTTTCAGACAGGGCAACATGGTGCACTATATCTATGGTCTATGTTTGCAGTAAGGGAATGAGTCTACAATAATAATACAAAAAGCCACTTCTCTTGAGGCTTGATTAAAACACTCCTGCTTGGAGCTGCTTGGTTGTCAGCTTGAGCGTGTCTCTGTCTTCTTTCCTGCCTCAATTTTTCATCTATCATTCCGTGGAGCACAGAAGGAAGAATACATATAGTGCTGTGTGCTTGCTTAGGCTTTGGCAAATAACAATTCATCACCATCCTAGCTTTAAAAGAGACCATTCATTGGCCTGGTAGAACATTACAGCTTACCCAGTGTTCCCTGGTGTTGGGAAAGTCACATGACCGGAACTAAAAACAAAAAGAAGCCCATAATATGTTCTCAGAGTTATTAACAAAAATAATTGCTGTGTTGAAAGAGAGTGCATAAAAGCTTTTGTTGTCTGACCTCAATATTTTCTGGAAAAATTCCTTTCCCTTCCTGTTTCTCAGAGAGGATTGTTCAAAATAATAGGGACCCCCCAAACCTCAGAAACCATTAATAAACTGTTTTCTGTCTGCACAGTTTCTTATCTCAGAATAGTACCTCTGAGCCTTTGTAACTCAGGGAAGAATAAATGTAATCAAAGCAATTGGCTGCCTGATATCTTTTTTAATGCACTGCTTTGGACACAGCACATATGCTCTGCAAATAAATACAGAATTAGTGTTCCTGTTGGAAGCGTTCGGTGAGAATGAGTGATTTGTCTTGCTTATGAAAGGTGCATATATTTTCCTCTCTTAGCTGTTTATCAGCCAGCCATTTTTCTGCTTATGGATTCAGAGATGGAATTCATCATTTGTCAGCTGATGAGCAGATGTGCTGGAGACAACCAGATTGATCAGCAAGGATGAACAGAACAGCAGCACCAGTATTTGGAGGGTGGCTCTTACAAATTGTATTACCTTCCTATTTTCTCTCCCTCTCCCCTCCATCCCTGCTTTCCGTAGGCTATTTTCCATTAGCTTTTCTCCAAGTTGCAAGGAGAGGAAGGAGAGCATGCTTTTTGTTTTGTTCGGAGACAGGCACTTTAGTACAGTGAATGAGAAGGGCAAGGCAGATAAAGACTGCACCCAGAGTGAAATCACTTTGCTGAAAACCACTCTTTAATGCCATCAGGAAGGCATCATTTAGTGCCACATGTCAATTAAAAAACCATCACAAGTATTACTTCCTGTGCTATCAGCTGTTACCATGATGAGTTATTTTAATTGTTGTTTGTCTGTCTTCCATACAAATCACTGTTTGAGGGAAGGTGATGGAAGGTGAAAGAGAGCATGTTATTTGACAAAACTGATTGACTTTTAAAAGTTTGATTTGCTTTTAGCTAGTGCAGAAAAGACTGCTGGAGCTGGGTTGATTACACAGCCATCAAAGGCCTTTCTTGGGGGAAACCCCCCCCCCCCAAAATCACCACTGTGCTTTGCGCTTGTGTAGTGTTGAACATTATGGTTTGATGCCAGAGGACTGAAGAGCTAATCACATGCTGTTGAAGCCTACATGTGGCTTTCAAACTACAAATTCCTGACACCAGCCTTAAGTAATTAACAACAGTCTCTGGAATGATGCGGTGCTCGAAGATCACTAAGAATAAGTACCTGCCCTTCTATAGTAAATGGAAAGGTTTGAAAATACACATTCTTTCTTGTTTAGAGGCAGGGTACAAGGATGGATTTCCCTTATGGGACTTGGGGATAGGATTTATTTTTCCCCCCTTTGCATTGCAGTTGCACCCAAAGGCTCCAATCCTACTGATTAGCCTGGAGGTGCTGTACATATATGAGGATAGACAGACATTTGAAGTAATCAAGATGCCTAATTGGAGCTGGAGTACTTTTTCATTAGATAGCAGGTTCTGTACACAATGTTATGGCTTCTGAGTGGAACTTTTTCTATAGGGTATATTCTTTCATAATGCTTTTTTAATTAAGCAAACACACAAAAGAGTTAGCATACTTCATATTATGCTTAAGATCATGTCAGTATAAGGCCTTTTGAAATTGCAGCTGATGGGTTAAGTATATATGGCTGGCAGCCAAGATCACAAAATCAACCTAGTATTTTGCTTGCCAGGACCAGATATCTTGACAGGCAGGTGTGGAAGATGTTTGTGAAAGATGTGGTTTTGATGCATTAAGGAAAGTGAGAGGTGCAATGTGTAGCTTTTATTTTCCCATTTAGTGGGGGTTGAGGTAGGGCTTTTAGAAGAGAACAACATATGTTTCAAACCTGTCATTCAACTTGTAGCCACTGCATGCTGTTAGTTATGCTAGTCATCAGCATTTTTAAAGGCTCATTGCTGTAGAGGCAGAACTGGGTAAATATAATTAGCAGGATATAGAAGATTCAGTTAATTAAAAATTAAAGGAGGAGACTGTCAATATTAGGTACTGGAAAATGGGTGTAATTTCAGCAAGAGTTATAGGTTGGAGGTTTTTTCTCAAAAGGATTTCTCACCCTGTTTTGTTCTACAGTCAAGTTTTTATTAGGTTTAAAAATGATTTTCAAAGTTTACAAGGATCCAATATTTGCTGCTCTTGTGTACTTTAAAACCTAGAGCTGTGCAAGCATACACAAGAGAGAGCCTGTCTCATGAGCAAACGTGTTCACCGTCAGTAAGGGGTAGATGTGATTTGTTATCTACAGAAGTCACAAGGAAAAGCTCATCTTTGTTCTGACTGGTTGTCAAGTGTTTAGGGTTGCCCTGGACACTAAGTTTCAGGGCCTGTGTGCTGTTGCTTTATCACCAGAGGTGAAAAAAAGACTTCTTGTATCTATAAGACCTACGATTTTTGCCTTCCCCTGTTTTCTTATTCAGCAAATACCAGATTTCATCTGCATTGGCTGAACTGTGCTGATTTAACACTAGTTAGTGCTCTTCAGTTCTCTGTAATCTCATCGGCTTTGTTTCCTAAATGATCTTAGTTGCTTAGCTTTAGAATGGAGTCTCTATTTTCTTCAGTTGACTGCCTTTTCCAAATTGTCATGATGTTAAATACGAAGAGTGAAGTATTCTATTTTAGATGGACCCTTGGCCCAGCTCTGTTGCTGGCTCACTATACGGCCTTGGCAAATCAGATTATAAAAATTGGCCTTTGATTTCTGAGTGCCCGGTTTTGGAACCCATGGGCCTGGTTTTCTGCGGTGTGCAACACTGATAACTCCTGTTGATTTCCTATGGAGTTGAGGGTCTTCAACATCTTTGGGGCCTGGTTTTCAATATCTCAAGTTGAGCACCCAAACTAACGGAGCACTTTTGAAAATCATAATCTTAATCTCTCTCTCCTAACTTTGTCTTTTGTAAAATGCAGGTTATAAAACTCATAAGGGGAGTTGGGGTTTTGAGGATTGATTAGATAATTTCTTAAAGTAGTTGACAAATGGGAAGTGCCATATAAATGCTGGTGGTTGTTCGTAAGTGACTTTGCCTTTTGTTAACCGGTATAGCTTGGGTAAAATAAAAAATGTCAGCCATACAGTTAAATTTTATCTGCTCTAGAGTTTTGTACTGCTGCTTATCATTATAGGAGCTGAGTGCCTTTCACGTAAAATCGGTAGCGGTACCGAAGTCCCTGATGGATTTAATTGAGTCTCTGGGTTCTTCTCCCTTTTCAGAGTAAAAATGCTGCTTGGGGTAGAGTTTTTTATTATTATTAGACTTTATTAATTTTTTTTGTGGGAGGGTGGGAAGGTCTTACTAAGTGGAAGGGAGTATCAGTGTTGTGAGTTTCGTATAGTGGTTTTGCAGCATTTTCTGTAAAAAGTGAAATTCTCAATTTGCATAATCTCCTCCGGAAGATTGTTCCATGTCTGGCACTGGACAAATGCTTTGTCTCCAGTTCTCACATGCTTTGTACAGGATTTTGTGATCTGCAGTGTCTCAGAGGAGCACTGCTGTTGTCGTGATGGGTACTGCCAGTTTTCTTCCTCCTCTCTCATCCTTCCCTGCACCCCCCCATATCAGTATTTACTTAGTGGGGAGAGTCAGCTAAAAATGAAAACATGACAGACTTTTTTTCTGTAGTATTCAAATTTGTTTGACTCAACCAAATGAAAGACTATATGTAGGACCCTTGATCCACTTGTTACGAAGTTGGAAGGGGTGTGGTGAATGAGGCAGAGGATTGCAGGGAGAGAAAAAAGTTTCATATTTAATGCATTTGAGTGCTGTGCTGGAGAATTTGGAGTCTATCCCTTCCTCTGCCATGATGCAGTTCCTGTGTGATGCTGGGCAATTAACTTGGCTAGAGACCCTGGAGTCTGATTTGCCAAAGTGCTGAGCATGCACAGCGGCAATTGAAGGCAATGGATGTTGTCCTTTGAACATATGAAGTGCTATATAATGCAAAATACTCTGAAAAATATGGTGGATTTGAGATGCGTAGAACCTAAGTTAGTGCATCTCTCTCTCTGCTTCAGTTCTCCATCTGTAAAATGGGGATAATGACACCCTCTTACCACACACGAGTATTGTGAAATTAATATTTGTGAACTACTGAGATACTGTAGTGATAAGAACCACAGAAAAGGCCATGAGGAAATTAATACTTCTAGATTTAAAGTGGAGTTTGAAAAATGTGCGGTAAACAGGGCCGAGGGCCACAAGCTGAGCAATGGTGATAAAACAAGCTATTCATAGCTGTTCATTAAATGAACACCCTCTATTCCGTGCGTTGAATGAGGCAAGAGTTCAGTGGAAAAAATAGTATGTAATCGTCTAGTTAAAGACTGTATCATAATGCAGATGTTTAAGGAAGCCAAGTTAAGGTTGCACAGGCAACTTTAATTCTGACATTCTGTAACTTTTGAATGCTTGGTTTTGCAACCTCACTAATTTTTGAGCACTCTTTTTTGTGTCATTTCCTAGGTTTTTAAGAATGCAAATTTAAAAAAAAAATTCCCTCATGTAACATGTTGAAGTATGGGTATGGGTCATCAGCAAGACTGGAACCTTTAGAATCCACCTTACAGACTTCTGCCATTGGAGCTTAAAAAAAAAAAAAAAAGGTCAAGGTGGCTGTCCACCACAGCAAGAGGAGGAAGCTGGATGGGGAGGTACTCAGTGACTGTGGGGCCTACTTCCGCTCCTCCCTGAAGTCATGTCTCCGGGCAGCGTTCCTCTGGGTTGCATCTCTTGGCTCCCTAGATGCCTTCGAGGAGCAGTGGGAACCGTCCAGGGTTCTCTTCTTGATGTCCTCTTGATGCTTCCTGTTTTTGGCTCTGTGACCTTCAGTTCTGTCTCTGTTTTTTTTCGTTTGTTGTTTCGTGTGTTTACCTGAGACTTGGCTCGGGTAACTCCTCCCCTTAGTCTGATGGGAGGAGCATTTAGATGTGGGTGGGCCCAGCCTCAGATTCTCAGTAGGTGCCCCTCCAATGGCCCTAAGATGAGTCACTACTCAGGCATGCAGGAACAACCCAGTTGCACTAACTTACCCTTCCAACAGAGCCTGTAGTAACTCAGCCTTCAGGCATGCAACAACAACCTATTCCTGAGCTGAGTGAGGAAAAGACTGCAACAGCACTACCCAGCTAGGAACCCTCCTGCTGCCTTGCCGTATATCAGACGCTCAAGTCTCCCAGCCTGCTGTTGATTCTGTTCCTACCCAGCCTTGCACAAGCCCTGTTCTGTTCTTGCCACTGCTCTACTCTGACCATGCTCCAGACCATTATTGACCCACTCCAGCCTCGCCTCCACTTCCTGATCCTCCCTGGACCCTCAGACTCTGGCTACCCTGCTTTGACCTATGACCTTTATCTGGTCCCTGGCTATGATACTGACTTGACTTGTCCCTGGGCTCTGCAACCAGGCTTTGAACCCTGGCTTGTACCTGGACTCTAGTACAGTACTAATTCTACCAACTCTGATCTCCGTTCTGACCCTGGCCTGTCCCCGGATCTTGATCGCAGCGCCATCCTGGGCCCAGTCCTGACCCTACGTCTGGCTGTTTACTAAGCCTGACTACCATGACAAGCACCTTACACCAGGTCTGAGCATAGCCTGTACCAATTCTAGGGAAAGTCCTATTCAGCCCTGGACTGGAACATGCCCAGTGCAGATGGAATCTTTGAGGAATTTGGCTGCTAAAATCAAAGAAATCTCTACTAAGTATGTGCAAACTGAGGTTTTTTCCCCCAAAGGTTCTAATTTGGCCAAATGTTGTGGATTTTCACAGGGATGGTAAAAGGCACATCCCAGACACAGAGGTGCCACCTGCCAAATTTCAAGCCTCTGCTCTAAAGCATGAAATGGCTGAGCCATTTTAGTTGAAGCGCTAGCTGAAATTTTTTAGAAAAGTTCAGCCTGACATAGACACCAACATGGAGAATTTCAATCCAAGTAATTAGAGTTTGGCAAAGTTATAAGCAAGTGAAAACGGTCTTATAACGGGGAGTGTCAGGCAATCAATAAAGCTCCATCAAATCTTCTGTGAAAGATGTGGGATAACAAGATCATGATTTGTTCAGCATCATACTGCTCCATCCCTATCCTAGGACAGTAGTACTGGGCATTAGTGTGCTCAGGAAATCCCATGTGAACTGCAGATACATAGAGAAATGCAGAGGAAGTTCCCCCATATCAGAGGCACAAAAGACACCATTCCATCGCCTTTCTGATTGTCTTCACCCTCCCTTCTTCCCAGCATAGAGGCTGGCTTCACTGCCCAGAAAATTGTGCATCACCCATGATGACTTCAAGTGCTCTGACCCCACTTCTGGCATTTTTGATCACTTTGCGTCTTAATGCAGGTTAGCATAGCATCAGTTAGCTATTATAATTTTTAATTATAACTTGTGATATTTGGAGCGCAAGTGTGTAGTAGTACGATTTTGAATTTTCCACCGTATGAATACTGTAGATCTTGTTGCTGCAGCTGTTTGGGCACTATACCACATACCATTTCATTGCTAGGCACTTTGTAGACAGTTTTAATAGTAATTTGCCACTATCTTTTTCCTTTGCAACACGCATAGGACAGGAGCATATGCCCATAAACTTAAAAGAATGGGGTGGGGGGAGATGAGACGGTAGAACTTAGTACATCTGAAGACTTTTTAGATCTTCCAAATAAAATCCTTTATGTTGCTATGTTTAAACTCCCCCTTCTCCTTTTTTTTTTTTAGATTCGAGGGAGGGAAGTATATTTTTAAACAGAAGAAGATGAGCATTGCCACTTATGTTCAAATGCCAGTTTAAACTAAATTCTGAAGTTGCTGACACTACTGGTAAAATCATTTCCATCTCTGAGGAGGATCTTTTTCTCTTGTTTCTATTATTAAATGTGTAAGTTAATTGAATGCTCAGGCAAGTGAGAGACTGAGAACACCAGTGTGACACTGCTGCCAGTGCATTCCAGTTCTGATCTGCCTCACCTCTGCTGTTTTGGTTCTGAGCATCTCCTGAGCAGAGATTGCCAGCTGCATTGTGTTGGCTTGTGGCAAGCAGTGTGGTGCTTTTATAGGGTGCCACCTTTTGTAATTGTTGGCAATCGGACCCTGAGGCCCTGCCCCTGCTCTGTGTCTTACCCCCAAATGCACGTCTCTGTTGCTCACTCCTCTCCCTCTCTCCCTAACCCCCAGTCACTGGCTGGATAGTCTCCACCTTCCTCTTATTCTTCCCCACCCCCTCCCCCAAATCCTTTACCCTGCAACATTCAGGGTATTTACCAAGACACCATCCCAAGTGTCTGAACCTTTGTTGTGTTAAAATGTCAAATGTTTTTGTATTTAAACTGCCTGGGAACCAGGAAAACACTGTGTTTGGAGAGCACACATTAGGGTGATTTGCCGGCAGAAGAAGCATGTCCCTTTGTATCTCCCCTAATGGTGGGTGGTGCATGAGAAGAAACTCAGTTTGCAGGTTTCTCTCAGATACTAGAATCCATCATTCCTATCTTCACTGGACCAGCTCCTGGCATCTGCAGCTTCTTCTTTCCCTTTCCTTTGGCAGGGAGACTTTTTGTCCTCCACACAGCAGGCTTTCATTGTGCCTATAGGACCAGATCAAAAAGAATGTTTTATGTTCCTGTTTCTTGACCGCTACTAGTGCACTTTTCTGTCAGGTTTTTTTTTTTTTTCTTCCTGGAGCCCTTTGTCACTGTTTTCTCATTGTATTCCCACAAGGCTTTGCAAGACATAAAACAAAAACTGAGCTGGAATAAATCTCCAGCACAGGAAGGAGCCAGGATACGAAATTTCTGTCCCCCAAAATACATTTAAAATACAACTGTGTAACTTCTTACAAGCCGTATCTGTGTAACTTCTTACAAGCCGTATCCCATGATGTTTTCGCCTTAAATAAAAATAGTTTTCTTATTAATTACTTGATTTGCTTCAGCTCCCAAAATGTGCTAGGCACAGGGTGCATGCACAATCCTTAAAAGCAGACATCCTACAGATGGCAAACTCTCAACTGGTATATGGTTGCAGAACTGGACCCTTAGACAAACAGGTGAATGGAGAGAAAATAAAAACATTAAAGATTATTTTAAATAGAACTGGCCCTCTAGCCACTATTAGTTAGTTAATTTCTTGTAGATATCATGATAAAAGTGGGCCTTGAAGATTTTGATGGAGAAGAGGGTAATGGTCACACGGACTAGTTCAGTGACGGTGTTTCATGCAAGGAGGGCGATATGGCGGAAAGCACAAAGATCATGGTATGAGCTGCTGTTATAGCAGACTGGAGGGACAGGGCAAAGGGACATGATGCAATAAGAGACAAAGGCAGGTGAGTAGAGATAAGGATGTGCAGAGGTATAAATGGGCTTGAGAATAAAGAAATCTGTTTTTAATGTGGTAGAAAATGAGGGATTTACAGGTGTTATGTTGACATGGTTGACAATGACTGATGAGGAAGATGGCTTGAGCAGCTACATTTTGCATGTACTGGAGGGAAGGTAATGTAAGGGGTTAATTATGCCAAACAGGAGGAGGTAGCTATGGATTATAGAGTTTTGGTGAGACAGGAAGACTGTGTGTGGCAAGAGCTGCAGAGGAGGAAGGCTTTTGCACTGGCAGGGCTGAGATTGTGTGAAGGGACTGAGGGGGCCATTGCTACCAGAGCAAAGGGAAGAGTTAAGAGAGGCAAAGCATTAGAGGTTTAACATGACTAGGATGAAGAAAAATCAAGACATAGGTGTAATTGTGATACTTCAGTTGTAGCCCTTATATTGACAAACTTGATCATATATGATTTGTATAGTAAATATAAAATAGAGAAGGGGACACTATGTGGCACTTAGGTGTTCAATGTTATATGTCCTTCATTTTTTATGGCCTCTAAGCCCTATCCTTTTAGACATGGGATGAACATTCTACTTTTCTCCATTTTTTTAATAGTCAACTTATTAAAAAAAACCACAATAATTTGCTTTAAAGTTACAAGTAGTTAAGGCAGATAAACAGAGTGCAAATAAATTTCCTGGCCCCCAGAAGAAAGCCTTTTTGCAGAGTTGCAGTTTGAAAAGAATTCTCCTCAAATGCTAACTGCACCTGTGAATCAAGGGGGTGTAATTTAAAGAACTGATTGATCATGTGATGTTATAATTCTACCTATGTGCACATGTTTAGGTATTATATTTCAATATATATATAATAGTGCACGTTCTAAGAAGGGGTTGAGATTGGTTTTTACTTTCATTTCCTTGAAACTCCCCCACTCCCATTGTTTCATCTTTCTTTTAGTGTATTCTGCAGATCATCTATCTGAGCTGCATAGAGGTCCCTAGCGCTCCTAAAATAGTCTGGAGCAAATAGTCCATGGCTCTAAGAGAGCTGATGAGCATTTTAGTGAAATACCGAGGAGTAGCTGTAGTTGGTCTCTCTGCTGTAAGTATAGTCAGAAACTAGATGCCACCGGCTATTTGGTTTTAAAGGCTATTCTGTAGCACGAAGCTCTTCAAATAACAAAACATCAGTAGTAGTCATTGCCTTCAGGAGTCTACTGCTATTCTGGATGATTTTGTGTAATTAAAGTATAAATGGTCTGAAATCATTTTTAGATCTTTATAAAGCCCAGGGGGATTTTTTTTCTTAAATTTCATTCTTGCCTGGTGGTAGTTTCTATGCAAGGCAGTGTTTCTGAATTAAATGCACTTCCAGAAAACTGACTAAGTTGTTGTTGCTGTCTGTCATGCCCTGGCTGTAGCCCTTCAAAGGAGGGTGAAATCCCTTGTGCATTGCATTTCCTCTGTAAAAGGTTCAGCTCCTTTAAAAACATAAATTAAATTAGCACATGTTGTGCCCTTAAACAGTCCAGACATGTAAAGCATAGTTATCTTGCTGAGAAAATGATCACGACAACATTCAAAGAGCCCAGTGTCTCCCAGCAATCTGCCAAGGACATCTCAATGTGGCATGACCTTTTCAGGATAAATGGGATTTTAAATTCAGCCTTTTCATTAGCGTCCTCTCTGTGTATTATGCCTGGCAAGTTGGAGCTGGCTTTGAAGCTGAGAATGTTGTGACAGTGGCTATTGTTCCTGTGTGTGCATTGTTAATTGTAAGAACAGGAAATGTGCAAACCATATCAAAACAAGTGAGAACAGAAGAGGGGAGAAAAGCCTGAAAATTTCAAAGTGAACAGTAAATAAATAGGTGCAAAAACCCCCAACAAATATGTTCACAGAAAGCAAAACACTGTACAGAAGGACTAGTTTTGTTTTTTTTTCCCCTTTGAGAGAATGATATGGAAATAGTAACAGTCAATCTTCCCCTTTCTAAAACACATCTTTCTGTGAAGGAGGTATTTTAATGGCTCTAAAGAGAGAAAAAAGAGTAAGGTACTATGTGATATAGATAGATGCAGAGCGCCTGCTTGGATGCTGACAGTGTTTGGATGGTGTAGGGATGTCACCCTGTATTGCACCATATACATCTGGTACCGTGAGTGTTGCTCCAAAGATTACATCATATGCAAATTTTGTAATAAAAAAACCTAAGTTTAATCCTTAGGAGGTCATCAGCATTTCTACTAGTTCACTTCCTGGGCCATCACACTGAAGATCCAACAGTGACCCACAGACAAACCAGGTGGGAAGACATTGCCTAAAAAAAGTGCAAGGCATGACAACATCTGGGGAAACAGACTAATATTTGGATGGGAGTAATCACTAAGTCAAATAGGAGATTCATAAGAAAGACATTCTAGGAATGAATAAAGATGACATGAAAACATCATTTTAAAACTATTGTATGAACCAGGAGAGTGATAGCTTAGTGTGTTTATACAGGTTGCCTGGATTTGATGTTTGAGAAAGTAACAGAATAGCCGATTAAATAACTTTTTGGGTTTCAAGGAAATGTGCAATTTATCAATATTTTTTTTTTGCTCCATGGATGATGTGAATGGAGGACTTTAGTGCTTCAAGCTCCTCTAAAGCTTTGTTAAGTGGTTTCTAGAAGAGATGGCAGAGATTTGAAGAGGCCAAGAGTAGGATCTCATCTCTGAGTAATACTATCTGATTACAAACACAATGTCCGCCTTTCATTTTCTTTTTTTAAAAAAGCAAGCTCAAGACTAACTTTCTTGATCACTAAGCTGACGTTTCCCCCCTTCAGTTTTTCTCTGTCCAAAAAAAAGGGCAGAATTTGAAGATATTTCACAAAAATTTGAAGGGTTTCACATGTGTAAATGAGGGCGGAAATTGGCATGCCGAGGTTGATATACGCAAGACAGACAGAACACAACTTGACTTTCAAACACTAGGTTGAGTTTACAAGGCTGGCAGTTAGAAAAGCTGTTCTTTTACTTCTAATCTGAGCAAATTTGAACTGGAATTGATTCAACAGAATATAAATTGAACCACATAATGTCATTTTTACAGAATCATTTTTCAGAGGAGAATCACATTTTTAAAGTATTGCAATGAAATATAAAAAGAATCGAGGGTGAATAAAAAGTAAAGCCGGGACTCTGCATTTCACTAGAGACTCTGCTTATTGTCAATCTGTTTTTATGCGGAAGATGGTCAAATTCCATAGAGATTGGTGGCAGGAAAACCCCGATGTTAAATAGGTTTTAGTTTGTTTCCAGAGGAACTCGGGTGACAGGGGAAACTTTTAAGTCCCTTATTCCTGTAAACAGCCCCATGTAGCATGGTTGTGTTTTGTGCCTAAGAAAAACTAAAGCATATTTCCTGCCTTCAGTTTGATTTGAATTTTTAATTTTTAGCTACTAGTTAGACATGGGTCTGAAGCTTCCCACCTTTCCTCTCTTTCCACTTTACCTTCCTTATAGTCTGTTTAGTGGTGAGATTTTCATGGACATGCTGGGGAATTCATGTTCACTGTCATTTTTATGTTTCACATTTCCATAGTGTTTCTTAGCTGTAAGTTGACAAAAAATAGCTCAGGACTTAAAGTTTGGAGCCTCATCTCAGCGTTTTGGAAGCAGCACTAAAAAACTTATCCATGAAGTAGATTAGAGTATGAACAATACCAGACAGAGATGCTAGTGGAATTTCATAAGGCAGAAGAGTCACTGAAATGTAAAAAAGGTGAAAGAAAAATGTGTACTGTATTTATGATGAAATATTTGTGCTTCACAGTAAAGTCATAAATAGCATCTGACATTTAAAAATAAACTAGTTTTGCAATTATCAGCATTTGCAATCCAGCAGTTCTTACAAAAGGAACGAACAGCTCTTGTATCTCTTTGTGAATGTGTAGCATGTTCACTCTTTCTAACACTCACATGCACACCTGCCTTCACCCATGTTGAGCAGGAACTAGGTCCTGCGTCATATTCTCGGTGTAGTAAAGATAACATCAAACCTCTCCTTGTTTACTCATCCTTCAAGATTTTGAATTTCACCATAAATATAGTTGAAGTGTTCTCCGTTCCCAGGTTTAATTGGTTTTATCTGCTGCTATCATAACAGCCTTATCTCAGCAGACAGTTGCATGGATAATATTTGGAGATCAGAATTCAAGCCCAGCCACACAGTGTCATCCAACAATTAAATGTTGTTTGATAGTTCTGTCTGCGGCGCAGGTGCCGAGTAGCTCCCATCTCTGGTTGACCGTCTTTATAGCATCATAAAACTGTTCTCAGGGGAAATCTGGATATGGAAGGCTTTCCGAATGGAAATGGTTAGAAAAGCCTGGGTAAAGTGCAGTTCAAGCTCAGCGGCAGTTCTAATAATTGATTATTGGCTAATGACTATGCAGTTCAGGTCTGAAAGATGTTTAATTATTTCTGTTATTGCACTGGTGAAAGAATAGAGAAGCCTCTGTCTCCGTGACATGGATGCTTATATGTACTATGGGAGAGAACATTAAATGTTTCAGTATTGCTTTTTCTTGTGGATTTTCCCCAAGTGATTTACTGGCTGATTAGGTAGCCTTTCTGTTGTTCTGCTGGGGCTTTGGCTTTCTTCCTGCTGTATTCCTTGATTTAAGAAAAAGAAGCATGTCCAAAGCAGCAGTAGAGGGCACTTGTCATAGCTAGAGTTCAAAGGCTATTCTAGTGTGTTTTTTGGCTTCTTTAGTAGTGAATTTAGTGTTTCTTGACCGTATCTTGCAATCATAGGGAAAACATAAAGAAACCGAGTATGTCCATTTTGAGGCAGAAACACTGTGTTCTGCTCATTACATGTTTTAATTGCTCAGTTGCATCTAGTGTGTAGATTAACTATTGTAGCACTTGATTAATTTCCCCCCTTTTATCTGGTGTAGATGAGGGTAGAGACAGTAGGATGACAAATGGAGTTGCTAAGTGGAACACTGATCGATAGAGAGTGCTGTCCATTTGGGTAATAGACATCCCTGTCATATCAAATGTTAAAAAAAATTAGCTGGGATGGGTCCCCAGAGATCTCCAAAGCATAGCCCATCGAAGACAAGAAGCATTATCACGTACCCTAGCATATAAAGGTAAATCTCAGCTGCTAGAAGCACTCATTCACCACCTGCATCAGCGATCTGTTTAAACAGTCCTTTACATATAGCCAAAAAGAAAATACTTTTTTTTCTGGTGGAAAAATATAATGTATTTATTGTGCAGGCTATGGAGATGTTTGTGCATATTTTATTAATCAAAATTTTTGTTTACCCCTTTCAACCATTCCCTCTTTTCCTTAGTGTTAGAAAACCACTAGCATTACTAGAGTTGAGAAGATTACTGAGGAATAGTTTTGAACTAATGGTCTATATCTTTGGCACTGTATAAGGGAATCTCTAACCAGTACACGGGTTTCTTTTTCTACCCAAAGGTAATCAACATTACCAGTTCAGTTATCACAGTTGTCCCTGTAAAAGACGTCATTCTGCAACTGGGAAATTTGCTATATGCTTTACCTTTTGAAGTGGCCATTACATAAATCGTCCCACAGCAGTAGCTGGCTGGATCTTCTGGAAATACATACGCTTACCATGATACTTTCTGCCTTAGCAGCAGCTGGAGCATGCTCAGTGAAAACAGTTTTCTACTTTTAGCCTAACATTTCTTCTCCTGAGAACTGTTCTCAATGCACATGCTCCTGTTACTGGCAGTTGCTAAGTCTGAAGACCATGGGGGAGATGGACTTCCTGGGCAGGCTTCACTGGCCAGGATGCTGATGGTTAGAGGTGTCCCTCACTCTCTGAAGTAAACTATGAAGTGTCACTTTTTGCCTCTCTTCGCTTCTCCACCACGAGTGCCTTTTTAAATAGCATTTGCCTACTGTTGCGTCTGATTTGCTTCCTGTTCCACCTTTAAGTACCAAGTTTATTCCGCACACTGGGTACCTTTTACATACTTCCCCTTTTCTCCCAGACCTCCAGAGTTCTCACCACATCCACTTGCTGCCTCCTCCCGCTCTTTCCTCCTTCAGTGATAGGTCCCTTCGTGCAGCCATTCCTTCTTTCCTATGTGCTCCATCGTACACCCTCTGTAAGGGGCCTGGACCCCTTTCCATTAAATCCATTGTGCTACTGCATTTCATGCCTCCCTCAAATCCAGGGTTGGTGTATCCCAACACCATGTCTCTCACAGCTGCTTCCCATCCCAGTAATTGGGAGGAGTGAAATAGCAATATCCTCCCACCTACTCTTTTTCTTTGTCAGCAAGCAGAACAGGTGGTGGAAACTCCCTTCCAAATCCAGTAAAATAATATAACTGGATGTGGTTCACTGACCCTAAATTCAGCAGCAAAGCCACAAAAAGCAGGTGGATCTGTCAGTAGTGGATCCTGTGGCATATTAGAATCTTAAGGGCTCTGTAGAGATTAGGAAGCAGCCTCAATGGCAGAGGAAATAGTTTTTTAAAAAAATTAAATAAAATCATCTTCTTGTTTAAATTAATCATTTAACTTCTAAGCTGAGCACTAGCTGTTGAGCACTTTTTTGAAAATCCCACTCCTACAATACTATTTTAAGGGGATTTCCTATTTGAGGTAATTGTTTCTTGGGTTGATTAAACTCTGAGGTTCAGATGGTTGTAGAAAATAAGCTCTGAGGCCAAAAGCCAAAGAATTTATTAACCTACAATAAGGTTGTTATTAAGTTAATAGGGAACACCCTCAAATTGTTTCTGTATATGGAAATGTTTAAAATTGTTAAATGAAGGGGAGGGGCACACAAAATGAGCACTGAAACTGCTGAATGGTAAGATTTTTTTTTAAGTTAAAATGTTCTTTGGCTCTTCCTTCCTTTTCTCTGACTGTCATTTCTCCTTATTTTCATCTTCCTTGCCTCTCTTATCGCTCCTTCTCATCCTACAGGTTAACACTTCTCCTGAGGCTGCAGTGTGCCTTTATTTACATTTTGTGTCAGAACTGACCCGAGAGGGAGAGACTGCACACAAACAAAGCAGTAGTCAAACAATGACAATACAAGTGTATGAAAATTATTATGAAGAAAAGCCCTTCTGATCTGTTTGGAGGGAAGTACGACAAGGGGAAGGACTGATCCTACTCCTGTTGTAGTCAGTAGCAAAAAAAAAAATCTCAATGAATTCAATGGGATAAAGTTGCAGAGAAAATAGTTCAGTTGTTTTTAACTTCAAACTATTTTTACTTGAGTAGTTCCACAGACTCAATTTCTTTACTTATTTGTATTTAATTTTTCTTCATTCCCAGACACTTGTCTGCTTCAGCTGAAGGGAGTGAGAAACTGAGGTGGAATCCTTTTGGGCAACAACTAACTGGGCTGTTCTGGGCTGAAGGGGCAAATGTAGCAAAAGAAATATAGTAGTCAGTCAGAATACAGAGAAGTGCATATTTGCAGCATGGTTATTGAGAAATAACTATGGTGATTGTACATTGCAGACAACAGCAGCCCATCAAAATGAAGGGAGTTTCATAAGTACAAAAATGTTTTGTCACGGGTCAGTAACTGTCAAGTATCCCTGCACCCTGGCTAAAATAGTTCCATAACACAATCAATAACCAGAATTATGCAGTCAATACAGTTGTATATAATTTAGTAAATCCCTCTCATTTTCCTAATGTATTTTGTAGGGCTCTCATTTTGATGCAGAATGTCTGATTTTAGTTAAAATTCAGCACTAATATGCTGTAAAGCATAGGGAGTTTTGCTTCAGAGCTTAAGAGCAGTGGACCAAAGTATACATGAGGCATTGAATATTACACGTGTGTCCCTATATATTGCTTTGAAATATTTAAACTGAGGAAGTGTTGGTGTTTTTCACTCTCCATCCCTGGACTTCACCATCTTCTTCCTCACATTGTATGGAATAAACAGGATGTAATATTTGTTACTTCCTCTGTTAATACTTTCAGTTTAATTAGTTAGCCTCAAATGATCTCTGGTACCTGCCAAAACCGCTCCTGAATGTAAACATTATATGAGGAATAGAGTTTCACTAGGCAATCAGGTGATGGTCTTCACACCTCACACTGTTAACCTGTTGAACCTGTTGCCAGGGGATGTTGTGAAGGCCACAACATTGTTGTGAAGGTTTAAACCCATGGCTTAAGTGTCCTTAAACCTCCACATTCCAGAAGCTGGGACTGGATGTGGGATGGATCATTTGATAATTGCCCTGTTCTGTTCATTCCCTCTGCAATGTCTAGTACTGGTCACTGTCAGAAGACAGGATAATAGGCAGATGGACCATTAGTCTGACCCAGAATGGCTCTTCTATCTGTGATTGCAGTGCAAATAAAAATGGCTTTTGCAGAGCACACTTTTGCTTACTCTGCATAGCATGTAATGTGAAAACTATGACATAATTATCAATATTTTTGCTTTTCCTTCCTGCACATAGTTGCTGTTATTTATAACATGCCGTAACTCTCCTTTTGTGTCTGTTTCTGTACTTTTTGACAGGTAATGTTTGAAGTTTGGGAAAGCCACCAACAAGGGAAGGACCTCTATTTTAAAATTCAGGGCTTATTGTTTTATGTTTTGGCATCTCTGCTTTCCCATTGAAATGGTTTAATTGATATATATTTTTCAGATAGAAAAAAATAGTGCCAGTCATGCTTCTTGGAAATTAGCACATTCCTATGGACAAATACTGAACAAATCCTCATCTTGATTCAGGGCTTTTCATCCCACATATACTTTTTAATGTATTTCTGCTCTCCTGAGAAGGGATGTTGCTCTACTTTACATGTTTAGATTTTTAACTAGAAATTTTATTGATCAAAATGTTCTACTAAGAATGCAGAAACACTGGCAGTGTATCAATTAATTCTGAGGAGAAAGCCAAAAGAAAAACTTGGAAAACATGAATAACAGCAAGAATGGTAGAACTGCTGTCAGTCTTAACAGTGTTGTTTTGGATAAGTCATTGACTTTAGTAACCAGGAAGTCCAGGCTGTTTGGAATAATATACTTGAGGTCACTCATCTCTGAGAGAGAGGCTCTCTGATTCCTACTGTTGTAGGAAAGAGGATATCCATGCTAATGGAGACAAACAGTGATTCCCTCCAGAATCTGACAAGTGCGTGTTATATCTGTTATGCATAGGACAGTCCTAATGATTAATGACTCTTTCAAATGTTATTCCTAGAAACTCCAGATAAATATGTGATCCACTATTTCCTTGTCACAGTTCTTTAGTGCCAGCTGATCCTCTCTGCCGCATTGCTCAGAGCACTTTTCAGTCTCTGCCTTCTACGTCACTCTTACGGCACAGGTACATCAGGACATGCAAATAGACAATGAGGCTTCTGAAGGCCTGTGGTTCTACCAGTGCACAGGATCCTCCCAGTGCCTCAGGATCTCAGGGATTAGAGCCTGATCTCTCTGCAGGTCATCAAGCCCTTTCTCTGTTCCTCCAGTATGACTGCAGAGTCTCTTTTCTGAGAGGTATATGCTGACCTAAGTTTGTGAGGTTCATTGCGAGTTGGATTGAGGCATAAGGACACGATCGACCCGGGGTTCATAGGACCTCAGCTCCTGGAGTCATGTGATTACATCAGAATCTAAATTTTCATTAAAAAAAATTGTTTTCCCATTTGTGAGAAAAGCTTAAAAAAGTGATGCAGTGATGTTTGCCTAAGGCCATGTCTACATTATGCTTTACTGGTATAGCACTACCAGGATACTATACCAGCAAAGCTCTCCTAATGCAGATACAGCTGTACTGGCAAAACTGAGCTTTATTCTCGGTATAATAAACCTTTTCCCAGAAGCAAAACAAGTCAGTGCAGTGGTGAAAGTGCATTTTTGTTGGAGTAACCTTGTTTAGGTTAAGGGCTGCTGCTGATCTGAGATCCCACTTTTTCACACCACATAGTGATGCTGACAGAAGTCTGCAATGTAGACATAGCCATGTCTGCCTAGAGGCCAAAACTGTAGCTGGGAGGTATGAACGGTCCTTTCATCTCAATGACGAGATGCTAACCTGCTACTCTGAGGGAGCAGAGAAGAGTGTAGAGAGCCCAGCCGATCTATCCAAACAGATTTTGAGGAAAGTACTAGGGGCTGCCTTGTTGCTACCTCTGAGAGTCTGAGAGGGGTCCTGTGTCGTAGTGTACGTAAGGTCCTGGATCACCTTAACCCAGCCCTGGATTCATTTTGTGAAGCCTGCTGACCACATTTCCATTCTCCTGCAGGTTTTCTGCAAGAGAAGCGGACTGAAGGTAATATTATAGAACATATGTAAGCTCTTTGTGTCCTCATTACTTAGGGTCTGTTAGTATCTTCAGCATGAGACCTTACCTATAAGACAATAGTAGTTTGATTGCTTACACTTCTAAACTCTTCTAAAAATAAAAAATGCTAGGACAGTTCCAAACCATCTGAAATATTATCACATTCTAATTAAATGTTTCTAGTCCAGAAAATAATTGTTTAATTCCTTTTGAAATGTACATATTAGCATAAAAATTATCTGTCTGTAACTCCTACACTAATAGTTATAAGCACAATTCAATGGCAGTATTCACCTGCTATATAAACACATGAATTCTTACAATGTGAACAATCTGTGTTTGATTAAAGACAGTGAACCCAGATCTCATACACACTACTAAATCTGTGCCCTGTAAGGTTGTAATTGAGGTGATTCACTACAATCTGCGTTTCTTGGGTAGTTAGTCTGAAGACCACAAGGGTTGAACAGTTGAATGAGTTATTCAAAAAGTCATTAGGAGAAAGATGCAAAGCTTCAGCATCTGTTATGAATAACAGACACAATTAATTCTTGAAGCAAATTTCTTGTGATTTTAGCCTAGCATACTTGAATTATGTTTTTGAGGAGATAAATGTATAGGTCAGTGGGTAGTATTTGCGCTTGTGAAGATGGGTATGAATTTTGTGGTGGATCACCTACTTAGTCTTACTGAAAACCATTTTTATATCTGAAACAGTGATGAAAAGGATATTGAAAATGGTGCTTGTTGTTCCTTTTATATGTGTATATACATATGTTAGAAGCATGATCCTGCATTCCTTGTGCTCTCAAAATTCTGATGGGCATCAAGAATGCAGAATTAGGCTTCTTTATGATGTTGATCATTGAGCTAGAGTGTGTGTGTGTGTGTGTGTGTGTGTGTGTGTGTGTGTGTGTGTGTTTTATATATATATATATATATATATATTTAATGTTGTGGAAGGATAGGAGGGTGGGATAGATGTTGTGTGGTTATGATGTGTTAATATTTTTCTGCATCTGCTATGTTGATCATAAGAGGAAATGGTCACAATGTACTCCTTCAAAGACTCTTTCAGACCCTTTGTTCAAAAAGATCAGTCTGACTCTATAAATGCAATATCTAAACCAAGAAGATGCAAATCTGATTGATTGGGATGAAGGTTTGAAAATCACAGATGTACAGAAGGGAGGACATACCGTATGGCAGGATACATCTTAATGCATCCAGCTCTAGGAAGCAGATGTGCAGAGCTTACCCTATCCACTATCAAAAGTTATACTTAAGTAATAAGATTCTGACTTAAACTCACAAAAGGAAGGAAATTCACAGTTAAAACTGAAAATCCAGTCTGACATAATAGCTTTAAAATAAGACCTCTAACTCACATTATTGTAACAAGGAAAAAAAAGCACATAAGTCTTAAATTGTTCAGGAAAATAAATGTACTTTTTCAGCCTTAATGATACATTCTCTTCTCTTTGTAGAATTAATGTTACATAAAAGAAACTTTTTTTTGTCTGGTTAAACTTTGCTGTATGTGTCATGGTAACATTTTTTAAAAAGTAGTTTTTGGTGGTTATCTGTCATATACAGTGAAGTGATAAGAACAAAAATGCATAATACAAGAACTTTTAAATTGGCTGTTATTTACTTTGGCTGTTACTTGAAAATCCCTAACAGTTCCCTCAGAGCTGTTACAGATGGCCAAGTAAATACAAAGGAATATATACTGTCTGTACAAGCCTTTCTGCTGGGGTTGGGTTAGTAAACCTGTGTTGCTAAAATTTTATAGAACATTTAAATTTTAAATACATGCATGCACAATAATCTGTTTGTAAAACTGAATTACTCAAGTCTCTTAAAGTAGGATAGCAAAACCAATTAGCTTATACTTTGAGCTACCCAACTGAAAAAGGCTCTGTTATTTTTAAGAAAGGAAACTCTTGTTTTAGTTTCAGGATTATAGAGAAAACATGGAAAAGTACCTTAAAACTCCATTATCTGGTTTATTTTTTGCAAACTCGTAACTGAATTTTGGTACTGATATGTACAATTTTGTACTGATATGTACAATTAGTATATGCAGGCATATTGTTAAATAGTGGTTTAGGTCAGAAATTCTTCACCCATCCTATTCCATTTCTTCCCAAACTGGACAGTTCCTAGTGGGCAGAAGTTCGTATCACAGTCACCATAATCGTAAATGCCACTAATTGACAGCCTTCCTAGAAGAAGTAAGGAAGACCGATTGGACATGGAGGCTAAATTACTTTTTGCTCCTAACATAAAACAAAAAAAAAAACCCACTAAAATTGTTTGTTTCACGTGAAATCTTCTAACTCTGTCTTTTCCTTTTCCAATGGATTTTGCACTGGGAGCTGCACTAAGGATCATCAGGCAGGGCTAGCAGACTAGAGAGCTGAGAGCTAACTGAGTAAAGTTGCAACACAGCATTCTTAAACACGATTTAACAAAGAAACCCCAAAGAAATCTTACTATGTGTTTTGGAAAGGAAATGGATGAGAGGAAGTGCCAAAAATTATGAACATTTACAAGTAAGTCATGAAAACAAATGGTTCATCTTCAAATTCTGTAGGTTAAATATATTATTTTGGTCAATTTACAAAATCCCAAAGAATTATCAAATCTTTTGGCATGACTGAGAAATGTTTCCTCTCACACAACTCTCATGGGTGTCAATATGAGTTATGTGAGGGCAACATGTCCCAAGGTCAGTTTTTTTGTGATTGATTGTAAACACTTTTCAAATGTTTGTTTGAGAGGGGGAATACTACAACTGTGCACCACTAGACAATTTGTTTTTCTCTGTAGTTATTGTACATTACAGATTATTTTATTGTGACTTTATAGAACACATGAAGCTTTGAGTTACTGGTTTGAGTTGTTGGTGTGTGAAACACAAGGGCTTTTTAAATTATAAGGGAAACATGGGTGATTTGTTTTATATGTGGAAAATGCAGCATTTTGGGACTAACCCTTTATCATCTTTGCTCATTGACTTCAAGCCCGATCTGATAGATTTCACAGACTCGGTCAATATCTCTCTACTCTTGAAAAACAAAACCACAGGCTGTTTCCATAGTTGTTCTTTAAGTTTTAAAATAATTGTAGCTGTATATATGTACATATTTCTAATTCTCTCTGTATGTTTACCAAATGACATGTAATTTACAAATTGCTGGCTGGCAAATATGTAAATAGTTCTGGGAAGCCATTTCTTGCATTGTCATCACCTAGAATAGGCTTTTGATCTTTTCCATACCTGCATGTAAGCATCTGTATTCCCATTCACAGCTAGTAGTTGTTTTTCTAAACTGAGGAGCCCTGGGACTGTCATGCAGTTTGTAGTTTACTTTGATGCTTGGATAAGGCCCAGGAAGACATGCTGGATTTGACTCTGTTTAAATAACCAGAAAATGTCAAGATCCTGACAGGGTGATTTAAAACCACTAGTTTAAAAATTAACTGTTGTGATTGTAAGATTACAATCACCAGAAAGGTAGGTAGAAAATTGTTGCTTTAAATTGCTATGCATTTGAATTACTTTATTACATTAAGAATGGTTTAAAAGCACTTGGGGGGGGAAAAAAAGAGAGAGGTCTGTTTTTGGCTAATTGCATGCTGTAATCCTCAAACAGCTTCTGCTACCTGTATTGATTTCTCCTTTTCCAGCCAAATATAAAAGCAGCCATGTCCCTCCTCATCTACATACAGGATAAGTAGGGAACTCTCATTTGGTATTACAAAGGGATTTATTTCAATAAAGAAATAAAGCAGAGGGATGACAGATAAGCATACTTAAACCCTTTGAGTGTTACGTCAAGCTTGTAGAATGCGGGCACCAAACACGATAAGCTTTGCATTCTTCCTTAATGATAGAGCCTTGTAGAGAAAATAATGTGGTGGCCTGGACTGTAATCCCTCTGTTTGCTACTCTGAAGGCATCAATCCTTGAAGAAATATGGATGTGCAGTTTCACTTCTGAGATTTTTCCCTGCTTGGCTCTAAAAGCAAGGGCAAGTTATTCCTTGTGCATATAAGGTGGCAGGGCCTTCTGGGATCTTATACATTGTTGCTCAGTTTGGGATGTTGTAGAGATTACCTTTGGCCAGAGTGTGTGCTTACATGTATTTTGTGCAAAAGTGTGACAGTTGATTCTTCATGAAAATGAGTAGGGTTACTCATCTGCTTACCACCTCTCACTCTGCTCACAAACGGTGTTGGGCCTAATCTCAGAATTTAGATAGAATTTCATTGCCCTTGGCAAAAGAGTATACATCCTGCAACTAACCTTGTGCAGGTGAAAATAAGTGGGAAGGATGAGGAGCTTTTCTGTAGACCCTCAGCATTCCACATGCTGCCTAGGAGTCACAAATAATCCTAGTCCTTGTGCTCATTGCAAAGACCAGGAGAACACAGCACCACCAATATGAGTAGACTCTTCCAAAGGGCCTGCCATTGCTTTTGGGCTTCGTATCACACCAGCCAGCAGAGCAGGATGAACAATTGCTAGGTCCAACAAAGAGTGTCACAGCTTTAACACTTTGCATCTGCAAAACGGATGCCATCTTCTGAGTGGAAAGACGATACTCTTGAATAACGGTGGTCCAAGGTTCACTAAAAGTGAGCTGGTGATTTAGCTACCTGGTATACCAAATTGAACCAACTCTAGAAAGTCCAGTGAGACTTGGAGAAATGCTGCCTCATGCTACCTTTTTTCTTGAAACGGGTGGCAAAATGAGACCATTACAAGAGGGAGAAACATTTGGGCCATTTCACAAGTGCAGTCCAGGAGTGGAATATCCTAGTTGACGGTATGTCTAAACAATTGGGTAATGAGCACTATAGGAGTGTGGTTTCTAAAGCACACTAACATTTTGTGCAGTAATTGGTCCATGTAGACCCTGGTGGTTGTCCTAAAAGTTTCTTAATGCATTTTGTAGTATTGTTTCAAACAGTGCTATGTTAAAGAGCAAGGAAACTTTTTGTGATCACTAGCAGGTCTTCATGGACCAATTACTGTGCAACACGTTAGCGCATTTTAAAAGTACGTTACCTGACTGTGTCGACAGCACCAAACCCCATTATGCTTGACTTTGGCGACATGATTAATTCCACGTTATCATGTGATTCAATACCCGCTTTAAAAAGTCCTGTGACTGTGCAATCAAGTTCAAAGGAATACAGAAGGTACTTGTACTGATGTGTCTGTTTATATATATATCACTTATTTGTCAAAGAAATTGAGGGTCTGTTCAACACAAAGAACTGAGAAACTGAAGAATTGGTTTGTCTCTTTGACTTACAAAGAAGTTGTTTAAAAACACACAAACCTCTTTTGCAAGCCTGAGAGATACCCCAAAGAGTTTTAATTTGTTCATTTATCATATTTGAATAGATATTTTTATACATGCCTTTCTGCATATGTGTATATCTTCAGTCTGAATGATAAGAACATGGTAAAATGGAGGTTTGGTTTGGGTTTTTTTGGGGTGGGGGGTGGGGTTATCGTTTCAGTTGCAGTATATTTTAATTGGCTTTTTTTAAGTTTCATCTTGTAAGGTGATTTGAGCAGGTTAATTTAAAGAATTTCGTGGTCTCTCAGTGCTTTATTTTTCATAAGAGTAATAATGCCCAATCACCTTTTAAAAGTGATGTAGTTGTATCCTATTTCTGATTATCAAAGTTTTATAACATATGATAGAAATAGTGTATGTATGTAACTGTATTTGAGTACACCATATATGTGGAGGTGATAGCCTTTTCATAACAGTAGGGGGCTGTGAAATATTCATTTATCATATGTTTGATTGCCTCATCTACCCTCTAATGCATCTTCCTGGGACTTATTATAACATTTCAAAATGTTACTTAAAAAAAAAAAATCAATCTTCCAGATAAATGTTACGTCATCCTCTGGAGTATCTTGCTTAAATTCCTAGATGTCAAGATTCAGTCCTTAGCTAGTAAAATTTCTTCCACATGTAAGTCATGAATTTAAAATCATGGCCTTGCAAGCCTAGAAAGGGGAGATAGTTCCTAGTTGGACTGAAGGGAATTCTAGCCCTGTAAGGATCTCAGGTAGTAGAGTTTAAAGTCATGACTTTTCAGATATCAAAAACAGATTTTTAGATCGTTTTTAGAAGTTTTTATGGCCTATACAGTTGAACTCATGTTTACTAAAATATCTAAAAATCTAATCCAAGATAGCCCTTTTTTGTTAAAAAAGGCAGTTTTAAAATTCAGTATGTCTGGGCTTCCTAAGCATAGAAATAAGGGCTATTTATCATATTAAAAACCTGAGAAATTCTCATTCTATAGAACTTTTCCTTCTAGCTGTGAAAGTTTGCAAGAAATCAGACCTTTAAATTTGTCACTTGTCCAGGATAGGATATTATCTCAGTGCTAGGGTCCACACTAGAGTAACGGAAGGGGAGAGGGGTACCATTTTTTGTGGTAGGTTTGATGCTGCTCAGAAATTTGGAAAGTTAGTTGTTTAATGGGAAGGCCTAAAGAGAAGTGGTTAAAAGGGCACAGGGAATGCAGTTTATCGTGGGGACATCACCTCTGCATGCACTAAACAGGCTTGTTGGATATGTGGTGGGAGTGCAGGATTCTCTACAACAGTGAGGTTTCCACAGATTGGTGTATTTCCTTGTGGGGTCCTGCTCCATGACAAGAACACATCAGCATTATGTGAATACAAATAATTAATAGCAATAATATATACACACATCCCCAAATGGCTATATTTCCTTATGCTGTAGTATGGAAGGTATTTTGGAGAATATTCCTTTTACTCAATAGATGGATGGCTGAAATTTCCCTGTGGGGACTGCAGATTAGCCAAATTTTTTATGTGCGAGAGTTGCTCTGAGACTAGAAACTTGGAGGGTCAGGAAAGAGAGGGGGATTATTTGTTTATGCACTTGTTTTACATGATACTATAAGGCATTATGTTTGCCTCCATAAATAGCTCAGTGTTGATAACCATTAACTAGTCAGTCTGTGATATATTACAAGAAAAGTTAATTTAAAGCAAGAAATAGCAAAAATACTCTTTTCATTAGTCATTACTATCAATCCAGGCCTGATTAGAAGTAAATTGTCTAGTAAAACATTTGGGAAAATGCACAAACGTGTGTGTGTGTGTGTGTGTGTGTGTGTGTGTATACACACACACTCGTTAGTTTGTTAATTCTAGCTCAATTGACTACTTCTCTGATGGCTAACATGGTGTTGGAAAGAGAAACTTGGGGAGACAAAGCTATAAAGCTAGTGATGTACTGGTGGTTTGGGCTTGCATCTTGAAGCTGACTGTGTGTGATTTGAATACAACTCTTGTGTGGTGGTGGTGGGATTGTTTTCTTATAATGTAACAGATTGGCATATCTAGAACTGAAGAATGCTCCCCTTCTAGCTTATAGTGGTTCCATTTATAGAATTTAGTAACAAGCCAGCTGTATTATTCGCAAATCATATCAACTAGCCTGTATAAAGAGGGATAACCTAGAGTACAGTACATGAGAACAGTTATTGTTATAAAAGTGACATTATGATTTATGAAGCATCACACCAGCTTTCCTTTGAAGAAGTCCGTTCTTTACATCTGTCTTCTGTGCTTACTTCTGTTGTCCTGGTGACATGTTGTCCCTCTAGGCTCCTGAAATAGTTCTGTGGCCCTGCTGAAAATGAATGGAGGGCCCCTTTTTTCTTTCTACACAGGGGAAACAAAGCTAATGAATGAGGAATCAGGAGAGAATGGGGAAGTGAGTCACTGTGCTTTGTCACAGTTACACTCACTTTATCACACCTGACACAAGCTGAACAGGACTCACAGTTCAAAGGGGAAAACCAGGCTTTTCTCTGGTATCATTTAGGCTCCATTCCAGGGCTGTCGAACTTAAAATACTTTCCAAGTGTGTCCTCGTTTTTTTTATTTTAAGAAAATATCGAAATGAAGCTGTTTTAAGTAGCAGTATTTTTAATTTCACCCTGAATGTCTATAAAAGTCTGTGAAATAAAATCTTAAACAAGTGCTATAATTATTTTCACTCCTAAAAAACACACTAATATTTTATGCTTCTGAGGGCTGCATGATTTTTAAGGAATGTCTGCTTTGCCCAAAATAATCATCCAGCCAAGCTTTCTAAAGATTTTATTTTGAAAGACTAGACTTCGCAGGCGCTCTTTGGCATCAATTATTTTGTATTTTAGAGTGAAGACCGCTTTACTTCTCTTATTGTTTCCATATCATTGTATGATTCTGTGTCAGGCTGACAGAACAATTGGGTGAATTAAATAGATCAAGGCCTTAATTCTGGTCCCATGGAAGGCAACAGAAAAATTTCTACAGTACAAACTGGATTATGGCCCAGATGTTTTCCACAGAGATCGGTTTAAGGGCCTGCTCCCATTGACGTCAGTGGGACTTTTTCAATGGGAGCAGGAGGAACCCCAGGAAAATTTTTGGAGTGCCAATGGTTTGAATCAGATTTTTCTTGAGAGGAAAGTCTGCCATATTTGCAATCGTATTTACAAGACATGTACTAGCAAAGAAAGTAACATTGGCTTCTTATACATTGACAGTTTATCTGTAAAATGGGAATTATGATGGTGGTATCCTTTGTAAAGCTCTTTGAGGTCTGCTGATGAAAAGCAATATATATCATTATTTCTAGGTAGTGGTATTATTTATTAACATAGTGATGCTCTATATGGTGTCAAAAAGACTAAAGAACACAAAGTTTTAATAATCACTGGTTGCTGAAATTTTAATTACACTTATAGAATCGAATGTTACTCTTGTGGCCTATGTGGAGAAATACAGTAATGCATGTATAGTCAATAATTCTGTTCACCAAAGGTATAAATTTAAACAATGAGTAGGGTTCTCTTCTCCTTCCCCCCCGGATATAAAGATGTGATTGTTTCCTAAAACACGAGTTGGAGATAGATGCTACTTGAGATATGATATCACAAGTAACTCCAGGCCTTCAGAGTAGTAGCTGGAGAAGAAGAATGAAAGTAACAGCTGAAATAGATAGGGCTGTACATGGAAGAAGAAAAAGTTACCCATATGCAGTCACATCATAAACCAGTCTATTAACATGCCAATGAAAGCAATTTGCTCTATATTAACCAACAAAGAAAACTCTTTTGTAAAGATAAAAGGAAGGGGAAATCGTCTGTTTCCCTGATGTATAGAGGGGTGCCTCCTAGTTAAGGCTATATCGACTGCAGGAACAAAGACCAGAGTCCAAATAGCAAAAATGTTAAGAATTGCATTGAAAAGACTTCACACTATGGTTGCAGTGAGCAGTCAGCTTGGAATTTCTGTTGACTAGGTCTTTGTCTGATTTGAGGCTGTGGTTTCCTGTCTCTGTCACACTTTATGAAATCCCAGTCCTAACATTTAGGTCATTGTAGGTTATAGAAACTGAAGCCTATGCATCCTGGCTAAAATTGGTTTTCTAAACAAATTTACTACTATAGTAACTGGTGGGAGTTACTTCTCTGGTGGGAGCCCAGACATGTGTATACAGTGGCAAGGTGCATGCTAAAAAATGGTTCCAAAGGTAGCTTTATGAAAGACGGTCTCAGAGTGGGGGGATTTTTTTTTTAATTTGCGTGATGGACCCTCCTGCTTTCTAGTTGGTACTAATTGACTGAGAATGTAATTTGCAATGTTTGAGCCACCCCCTAACTTTCCAAGCTTTGCTTGCTTCATTGTTCAGCCTATTGGCTGCCCTTCCCCTATTAAGCATGGTCAGTACTCAGCACTTCTCTCTCAAGAGATGTGTATGCATTATCAACCCTTATACATGCACCAAAAGCTTGTCAATCACCGTGACCTCCAGGGTCCTCTAACAAGCCCAGCAAACAAGGCTCTGCGGTTTGAAATGGCTTTTCATTTTTCAGTCAGGGTTTTTGGAGTGGGACTTTCTAATTATTTGGAAGTGTATGCAAACACTGAAGGAGCATTAGGAGCATCAAGTGGGGCCTCTGCTTTTATTAGGAAACTCTTTCTCTTCTAAATAGACGTCAAACATATTCTTCACTCTTTAGACAGTTAACCTTTCATCACTCCTGTTGCAGAAATTCCACTCTCTGAGCTATGCTAATTTGCTATTTGCAGTATTCTAAAGCCTTCATTAAAAAGCCCTTTTATCTGTGTTGTACATGTTTTCTGCATTCCAGCTAGTTACATTTTATTAAACAGAAACACCCTATATGTCTTGTCCCTCTAAACAAAAACCCAAATAGAAGACAAAACTGCATTGTAGATAATACTTTGCTATGCTTGCATTTGGTACAATGCTGTCATGGCTCCACTTGCCAAGAAGCAGGAGACAGAGAAGATTTCTTAGTCACCTAAACTTGTGTAAAGATAATCTCCACCCAGTTCCAGCAATCTGTTTGCTGCCCCTCTGCTGGAACAATCAAATTAACAGTCTTCTGTGTTGTTGTTGTTTTTTGTTATACCAGAGATTTTAGCAAGAGAGAGGAACCTAAGAGAAATCAAAGGGAGGAGACTAAGAAATATAGAAAAAATACACAACAGGATTGAGTTGAGGCTTAAACATATGGAACTTTCAAAAATCCTACTTTCCTATTTTCTTTTATCTTTCCCATCAATACTTGGCTCCATTAGGCCATACTGTTGGGCTGCAACACAAGCAGGCTGCTTCGGTTGCAACAGAGTGAGGAGATGTCACAAGACAGGCCTATCTCCCAGCAATCTAAATTTATTGCAAGCCCTCTGGCCCATAGGTTACATCTACACTGCAATCGGAGGTGTTGATTGTGGTGTAGGTAGCTTTCATCTAGCTAGCATAGCTTTAAATAGCAGTGAAAAAGTGGCAGCCGGGATTATGCAAATCTGTGTGTTAGACACAGCCTTAGCTACTTCCCTAAGAGTTCAGGTGCCAGGGTTGTGTTTCCCTTCTTCCAGTTTTCAGTTGGGTGTAGGGAGAGCGAGAAAGAGAACCTTCTCTGGCCTGGTCTAGATTGGGTAAAGGTGCTGAGGTTGATATTGTGCATTGTGCTAGATAACGTGATGCTATTTATGATTTAGCCTCTAGTGTAGACAGATTACCATCATTTCATATGTGTTTATAGGTCGTGCTCCTCTCCTCCCCAGAATGGAGACAGTCTCAGGTTATGTCTGCACTGCCAGGGCTGAATGGATCAGTGCAGTGGGATCGATTTGAGAACCGCTCAGTTGAAACTGAAGGGCGTCTTCTGTTGACACAGTGCAGTGGAGACGCCGCAGTACAGCAACATAAGGACGTCGATGGGAGATATGCAAGCTACATTATCTCCCATCAGCCGCCAGCTGCTGTGTAGAAGACCTCAGTATCCACTGAAAGAACTTTTAGGGAACAATGTAAACTGTTGTGTAATCAATCATACCAGGGGTGATTGTTCTTCCAGAATCTGCTGCACAGATTCGGTATCTCCTTTGCACCACAGCCAGCTTTCTGCAGGTCCAGAGGTTTGCACATCAGAAGTGGAAGGGCTGGGGCGATCAGGGGTATTGCTGAAAAAATGCACTCGGATTGCTTCCTTAACTTTTGTGTGGACCCCTTACGCACTGTTAGATCACCTTTAAAAGGTAGAATTTGGTGCAGCTGCAAGCAGGGTTGTCCTTGTCAACACCGATCGTTGGAGTCTTGCAGTTCAGGAGCTGGAGGGGAGAGATACAGAGTCCCCACCCACTCATCAGCATTTTCCAAACTCTTGGAAGCTCAGTCCTCTTTCCTGAAAATGAACCTGATCGTATCCCTCTTCCCCCGTAGTAACCCTGTAATCGTTACAGGTCTACCCAAAATGTGAAGTCACTCAGACTAGATTGTGTAATTCTTCCTAATATTATATTCTTTGTTTTACATGCTCTGAGTCAAATAGTTAGCAGTTTTAACACTTACAGTACCTACCATCAAAGGCAAATGAGTTAGTATCCAAGGAAATGAATGGGCAGGTCCACACCTTAGAGCTATTGTTTCAGGCTCTCTGAAAATTCAGGTGGATGTCTGCATCAGTTACATGTCAGGTTCTCAATGTTTTCATAGGTGCAATTGACATTTCCTCTCAAAAAATGAAATTGGAGAGTCTGCATAGTGGAGAGGCCAGTCTTCCGCTCCCCAAGGCCTAGTCCTTCATGCTCCTCATACTTTAGGAAACACTGTTCTCAAGTGATCCATGATACATGATCTTCTTTTTCCACAGAAGTACTAGCCCTGACATTTTCCCCCACCCCACATACATAGAAATGGAATGATCCAATGACAACTCTATGAAATCTCCTGAGATCTCCCTCCCCAAGTAATGAATATAACTATTTTATTCCCAATATAATCCCGTTTCTCTTTCCTTTTGTGTTTTGTAATAAATTATGCATTATCCTAATGATTTCTGTTGGCAGGCAAAGCAACCTGCATTTATAAATGTAGTTGTGCAATGAGCATCCATTTAGCCAGATTCAATGCCATTGGGATGGGGTTTTTTCCCTTTAAATTTTGTTACATAGGTTTTTATTGTTCAATGTTTCCATCTGTGGTGAAATATTGCATTCACCACAGACTCCTGAGAAGGGCAGTAACATTTACATGATAGACAAATAATATAAAAACTGAAATTGAGTTTTAAACCCAAATAGTTCAAATAAACTCTCTGATGATTAAAGAATACTTGGAAAACATCAGATTCTTTAATCACTTTACAGTGTTTTTAGCATGTGCGGGTTTTGGTTTTTTTTCTCCCAAACAACTTTTGTTTTCTCTCTCCCTCCCTCCCACCCCAACGGTGACCAATTCTCCATTATATGAGCTTTTTCTGCTAGGAGCACACTGGAAGTGTTCACTTACTCAGGCAGACAAATCTAATCCTTCACAAGTGATTGGACATTCCTCATGACTTTTGTATTGTACACAGGTAAGTGAAAAAGTGCAGCATGGGCAGGGGGTGATATTTTGTCTGCGTACCAGGGGGATAGGAGGAACGAAAGGAGGAGAAATAATTAGACAGAAGAGTAACCTTTTCTTCCAGACATTCTCATAGGCAAAGAAAAACACACATATGATTCTTTTCCTAGCGTGTATTTAGACATTCCATTAAGATGGATCTTTGTGAATTCCCAGGTGGAGACCCCAATCTGTATTTAGTCTAAAGTACTTGGGGAGGAAAAAATCTGACAGGAGCCCTGAACTTTGGCGCGCTTTTGTTTAGGTTTAGAGAACCAACTCGGGGGGATGTTTCCAAGCTCAGTGCCAGAAAAAGAAGGAAGATTAATTATTATTATTATTGTTTTTAATGATGTGACAAAACACATAGCTGAAATCAGGAACAGAACAGCCAGGGAGTGTGACAGAAATACTTTTTTTGACATTTGTTTTCTTTTTTGATTTGGTTCAGTTCATGTAATGTGAGATTTGTATCCCTTCCGCCACCCCCTTTGCTATTAGCTTTTGTTTTTATGTTTGCTGCAGATGTTCAGGAAACTAATTCCAAAGCTTGCACCTGTGCAACACTGACCCAGGTCCTGCTTTTATTCTGTTGCACAGATCAATTTGCAATTTATTCCTCTTCCTGTCGCCTTTGTCCATTTAACCATTCGTCAGGCATTCTCTTCCAACAAGCTGTGAGGGTGAACACTCATTTCTGTGTCTCCAAGCTGTTTTGGAAGAGCAGCAGAGACCAGATTTTTATCAGGTTAAGGTGCTCACATTTTCATTATGAAACCCTGTTTGAGGGATTTATAACTTGAATATAAAAAGTTGCTTCAGGCTGAAACTTGTCATACATCGTTTAATCACAGGGGAAATTATTATAATTCTCTTTGATTCTCTGAGCCAATCTGGATGCCTAGAATATCGTTCTTCTCTCTTCGCCTGCCCACCAGCCCCTGAAGATGGAGATGGAATAGTACATTGGGACTCTTTGCTAGTATTCTCTCCTGCTTGCAGGCTCCCAAAGTTCACTTGTTTCTGTTGCCACCAGATGCACCAGTGCATGTGTGAACTTAGGAGAGAGGCCAGAACGAATGAGAAAATGAATAGATCTCAGAGGCCCACTAGTATTTCTGGCCACACACAAGTGAGTGGTTGCCCCTGCAGCATCCAAGTGAGGCGCCTAGAGTCTTCAAGACCTGAATTCCCAGAACCAGCCAGTGCCTGTCTCACGCATAGCAGATCCTAATAGATTCTTGCCCACTCTCTGCCAGGGGGTGGGTAGTGAACTGAGAAGCTGGAGGGGCAAACTGGGGAAGGTCCACGGTAGGATTAGCCACCTTTTGCAAAGATCCCTTCAATTGTGAGAGGGGCTGAGGCCCAGATAGAAAGAGAATTCATGGTTGCTAAAGAGGCTTCCCCTTCTTTCTCTAGGTGCCTGGTGCCTCAGATGTGCCAGAGCTTCTAGCTAACAAGACCAAGACCTGGATGGATTCTGGCACAGTGCCATTGCCTCTACCCAAAGCCAGGCTGCTGCTGCTTCCATCTCTTGTATATTCATACATACAGATCAAAACACATACTGAGTCTAAATTACCTGTATTTTAAATTAGAGGCAGGACAGCAACCAAGAAAGAACAAAAGTAAAGTCTCTGCTTGGGCACTTAGTGTGCTGTATATGTGACTCACAGGTCTGGGAAGAAGATGGCTGCTGCACTGTTCTGTGTGACTGGGAATTTTAAAAGTCATCAACGTCATCAACAGCAGGCCATCATCTACTTCTTTTCCAGCTATAGAAACTTGGCACAGGGAACATCCCCTTCATTTGGGCTCCATTCTTGCTCCTCCTACTGAGCAGTAGCTCCTTTCTCTCCTCACAAAGGAATTGCCGTCAGGCTCACAGCGAGAGAGAGTCAGAAAACCAGCTGCTCTGTGAAGCCCTGCAGAGAGTTTTCATTGTAGATTCTGCAAGTTTATGAAAACAGCCTTCATTAAAATATGAAGAAAAAGGGCCAAGTTCAGAGAGAGAGGAGAAGAAAAGACTCCTCCTTCCAGTAGTAAACTCTGTCCTCTTCCAACACACTTCACTACAAGGATTCCCTATGGAACAAAGTAGGGAGCGATCAGTGACACTAGTTGACTGATCCCACAGCTAAAGAAAAGGAAATTTCAGACTCCTCAAGAAAAAGGATGTGTCCTCTTTAAATACTTAATTATCACCAACTTAAAGGTTGGCACAGGAAAAACCAGTGAACCCGTACTGAGAATCCTGTCCTTTAGCCAAAGGACCCAGTAGTCTTGCTGATAGACCCACATGTCAGAAATATGATTAAATTACGGCAGTACTCTTCTAATAAGAAAAGTGCTTCAGATTGATAGATTTTGTGTCCTCTTTGCAAGAGCATAGTTGAGAAATGTCAGGTTGGTGTATCTGTATCCAAGATGGCTACGCCCTGGAGAACAGAGGGCTTTTGAGTCATCTGTTTCCATCTTTTTGGCTTCCATGTGGTGTACATTTCCAAAGCTGTTGTCAGGTGACATAAGCTTGCTAACTTTGCAGATTTATCAAGTTAGAAGGGAGGTTGGTTTTAAGTAATCTCATCTTGGTGAATGTTGAAAGGGATACTTTGGGTGTCCTTTTTGCCTTAGGAATTGATAAAACAGCATATTATGGAAAACTCCATTTTGTGTCATAGCCAGGAGTTAAGTTGAAAATAACTTTACCATCTAGATTCTGTGATCAGATGGATGGATGCATAGGCTTTGGAATTTCCTAACAACGTTAACATTTCTAAATGGATTTTGCACATGATCTGCAATTTAGGCACAGTATGTCTTGGCGTTTGGAATATACATGTCTTGAAGCTTGACTTAAATATTTTGATACCTTCTTTTGTTTTAAGTAAATAATAGGATTTCCATCTTGGTCTCTCATGTTTACTCTCTTCTTTTATGCTTTCTGAGTTTTTGTGCTACACATGACATACACAGCATATTGCATAAATTTGTATCTGGGGTAGGATCGTTACCACATTTTCTCAGTAAAATATATAAGACAGAATAATTCTCAAATCTTTCCAAGTTTAAAGAGTGTCACATTTAAAAAATTTTCCTCTGCACATCAGATAAATGTTATTTCTAAAAGTAAACAATGAATACTATTTCCAAATGTATTTGTTGGGTACTGAATATATTCCAGAGTAGTTTACTTTGCTCTTGAAAGATTTACTGAAATATTCCCCTTGGAATACTAAGACCATTGCTATCTGTTTTCTAGTTCTGTTCTTTTGCATTCACTTAGCTGTGCTTGTCTTTTACTATTAATATTATGACAGCTCTTAGTAATTTGAATTAAAGATGTAAAACTTTTTGTTACACAGAAAGTGTCAAGGTAACTGTAACTATGATAATCTTGAAGCATGCATTATAGCAACATTTTTTGTGCTGCTATGCTTAAGAGTTTGCCAAAGTTTCCATATAAACTCTCTTGTTTTCAGGATTAATTTATTTTTTTTAACTCCATCCCAAAAGCTTGTTCTTGGTGTAAGATTGATTTATTTTACCATGATTAAAAAAGACGTGACTGGGGTTTTTTTGTTTTTTGTTTCTGTTTTTTTAAATCCTGACTTTTTATTTACAATGGAGAAAAAGAAGCATTATCTTGTGATGGGTTTTTCTTTTTGATTTTATTTTAAAATGTGTTTGTTTACTTCTTTTCATCCCAAAACATCTTCTCAGGCATGGGGAGCAGTACAGCTTCACCATTTATTCCTAGTCATGGCTTGTTCTTCCATTAATTGTATCCTGGTCATATCCCTGTGTATGATGTCACACCATCTAGTCAGTGGGCAGCCTCTAGGTCAGATTGACATTGGCTGTGTTTGTGTTGTTTTCGTTGACATCCTGTCCTCTTTGTCTTCTGCAATGTCCGCAGGATTGTAATCTTTTTGATTGTAGACAATCACATACACTGATTTCACATCCTACTCTCCTTTATCTTTTAAAATCATTCAATTTTAAACCTGCCATCTTTCCCAGAAAAAATCACATATCTACTGCCCTCAGCATTCTGATATCTGTTCCATTTAATGCACCTGCTTCCTGACCATAGGTTAATACTGTAATATAATATATAAATTGGTGAATAAGATATATAATATATGCCTAATATAATAATTATAGTGTAAACAAGGAAAAGCTGGACAAGCAACGAAATAAGATAATTGTAAAAAAAAGTGTAAACAAGCCAAGACTGCTGGGAAAACAGTAGAAATAAAAGCATTGTGCAAAGTGGTGAAGAAATAACAAAAATTGGAAAAAATTTGGAAAAAAGAGGCTTAATAACTAGGGGAGTCATCATGAAAACAAGATATGAAAACAATATACGAAAAGGTCAAACTATGGAAACATAGTCTGGCCAACAATACAAGCGGTAAGACAGGCTGCCATCAACGGACAGCAAGTGCCAAAGAGATGCTGGAGGTATGGAAGGAGCATTTTGACAAATGGCTGAGCTCTACAATTTGTCCAAATTCAAGTATTCTAGACATGCCAGATGAACAGGAAAGCTTACAAGGCAGACGGGATATCAGCACTGAACCACCATCAGAATAAAAAACAGAGCAGTAAAGCAGTTATAAAGGGGAATGTATTTATTGACACGTTTGGTTCAAAACTAACGTGTTATCACATTTGGTGTATAACAAGAAAAAAACAAACACAAGAACCCAGCAGCGATCTAAAGGGTTTAAAACCATCTGTGTACACATTTATTTCTTTTTAAATCCGCAGCTTCAGTTATTTGCATTAGTCAGGCTTAGTGCACATGCCTGGGTACCAAACTGACTTAATAGATTGTAATTACTCCAAAGGAGCATTCACGGTCCATCAGGACAGTAATCTTTGACCTAGATATTTACATGACAGCAACAATAATCGGTCTGAAGGAATTGTGGAAGGCAAGCACTCACTTGTTAAAAAGTTCTTACATAGGGAATTGCTCAAATGACCATGCTAACTCCAAAGGAACTAATGTCCTCCATCATTTTGGACCCAATCCTGAAAGGTACTGAGTACTTCTTGAGATGTCTTGCAGATCCACTGGCGTCCAGTGAAATAAAATAAATACTTTATATATTAAATGGGACTAGATAAATATCACACAGGGTTTTTGTTAAGACAGTTTAAAGGAATTAGCTTTCAGTGGACTTTCAAAGGTGTCACTGGTAGCATAATCTGAAGGCTGTAGGATTGCACTGGTATGGCAATAATGCCTTAATGCCTTATAATAATACGTAACTTAGTGTGTCACTTTTACAGTAGTACTACCATGCAGCTCGACCTTGAGAAGTGACTGTAACACTGGCTTTGCTGCGGTTCCATCTTCGTCTCTCAGTGACTTCCACATCAAATGTGTTCAGTTTACTAGTCAAAAGATGGTTGGTTTGGTTTTGTTTTGTAACTATTATCCTTGCAAACTCTTCCTGATCACTGAGAATCAAACAGGGATTAAATGATTGCTCCATTCTTGCCAGTAATAAAGATCCTGCAAGCCAAATTAGGCCCACAGTTAACACCTGTGCAATCCAATTGCCTTCTAATAATGCCTATTATACATGTGCCAGTCCACCTCAGCTCACTCCACACCTGCCCCTCTGACAATTCATTAAACATGGAGGCAACACGTAATTGTTGATAGTGGGGGGAGGAGCAGGCAGGGGAGTAGCCAGAAGTGATTTTTTTGCAGGGCCTGTGACTGACATGGGTGGGCTGGCTGAACAGCCTGCTTCTGGTCACGTGACCGCTTAATGCAACTTGATGCAACTGGAGTGTCGGACAATTTAGTAATTCTCAGCTGGTGGCTTCCTAAACTTCCTGCTTTTGGCCACGTGACTGAGAGTAGGAAGTTAGGGAAGCCACCAGTCGAGAAACCTTGGCAACTGGAGCTAACTTAAAAGGAGCTTGGGTGGGTCAGCTTTCAAAATGGGTGGGCCATGGCCCACCAGTAGCTCAGCCACTGGAAGGGCACAAATTAAAGGTGGGGGGGGCACATGAGCGCTCCATGTGTCACCTTTGTGTGTGGGAACTTTCCAAGCCTACTTCCATGGCCAGGGCAGCCAAATCCCATTGGCTCCTATGAGGGGGACTCATAGCAACAGAGAGCTCCTGCACCCTTGTGGACACCTGCGGGGTGGGGGAAGCAATTCCTCTAACTTGGACTGAGCACAGGGAACCTGCTCCTGCTGTACTCCCTGGTGACCCCCTCCTCTGTGCCTGGCCTGGGGTGCTGCCTTCTCCCCAAGTTACCTGCTGCTGCTTCCCCCCCGGGCTCTCAAAGGCAGCTGCCATGCTGCACAAAGGCAGTGACCTGAAGTGGTCAGCCTCAGCTGGGTGAGGGAAGTGGCTCCATTCCACTCCCTCCACTCTCTGCCCAGCAGCCCTGCTGCCAGGGAGAGGGGCCGAGTGAGCCAGAAATATGCCATGGGGTGGCTAAAGAGGGCAGGGTAAGAAGCACAGAACCTCCCAACAGGCAAAGGCAGCTTGGTACTTGCAGAAATCTGAGAGGGCACGTGATCCTGCGTACTCCCCCCCCATGAGTCGCTTCTGACTTAACATTCCTATAGATGCAAATTATTAAATGGAATCTTCGTTTCACTAAAAACGAGAGTCCTGTAGCACTTTAAAGACTATGCCTGCAGAAATTAAATTTGTTAAAGTGCCACAGGACTCTCCTTGTTTTTGCTGGTTACAGACTAACACTGCTACCCCCTCTGGAACTTTTCTTTCCACAGCGTTTCTCAACTGTTTTGGCTCTGCAGGGCTAATAGGAGTAAAAAAGCAGTAAAAGCTATTTTTTGTCACTAAAGTGATATGATAAAGTCAGAGATGACTGAATACATCCGGATAACAGATATGGCAGCCAAGAAGATGCCATTTTTACCCGGGTACTATTAATATTAAGGATCTGGCTTGAGTGGGGAAAAGCTTGTTTTGCCTGGAAACTGGACTTTTTTGATCCTTTGCTTCTACTGCCTTCTGCTTAACATTGCTATTAGCAAATGGTATCAGGGCACAATTCCAAACTCAGTGTTGCTTTCAACAAAACAGACGTAACTTCAAGATAATTATGCTTTCAAGACTTATTACAGTAGTGGATTGGACTCTGTATATGTGTTACTATACTTGTAAAGGCCTATTCAATTTTAATAGGATTTTTTTATATTCTTAATGGTGTAGAAGGCTGGCATGTTGAAACAGTCAGGAGATAAAGATGATTAAAAAGTGTATATCTTATATTAAGACATATTAAGCAAAGAATTTCCTGAGCAGGAAAAACACCAGTAGGAGGTAAATGACTTAATTAGCATATGACTTAAAATTCACTAATAAAAGTATGTATCTTGAAAGCTTAGGCAATAAGCAACATAAGTATAAATAAGCAACTTCAATGCAGATGTGATTTTACATGACAACTTTTGAACATCTGTCCTGTGGTGCACCTCTTACCTCCCACTCAGGTTCCCATTTCAGTTTAGATTCAGGCAAAAGCCAGTGATTCTATTTGTTTACGGAAGATTTATCAAGCTGTTCCTGATTACACCTTAGCTGGGCACCATCTGTTGACAGTATGTCTCTCCATGAAGTAGTTTCTGCAGGCGATGAATAGGAAAAGTTTTGGAGCACCAATGCTATTAGTAAGCAGATGCATTCTATCATAAAGCATCCTTCCTGCCTTTCAGTCTGCCAGGTCCCTGTATTGATGGAGTGTTGTATGCCTGCAAGCCATTCTGTCCTAAGGCAATGAGAAGTGCTCTCTTAAGGCCCATTCATCAAGTATTTCTGCTGGTGTTTGATGGACAGGAATTATGAATGCATAATACCGGAACAGAAAACATGGTTTGATTTTTCTTTACTCTTCCCTATCTTATACATGAATACATGTGCATGTTTTTCAACAGTGCAGTGTCATAAGACTTTTCTATTAGAAACAACAGGATACAGCTGCCTTTTGTAATGATATAAGTAAACCCTAAAGTGCCAGGCTTGGATTATTTTTAATTGTGTTTCCACTACTAAAGTTCCTGCCAGTTTATTCACATCAAATCAAAAGATGCTAGGCCAGTACACTACCTTAGGGGAACATCTTTGAGTCTGACCTTGGCATGTTGGAGAATTTCTAAATGATTGTTTTTTACATTATAGCTATTAAAGTCATGAATAAGGTTGGTATTATATTTTCAGTCCAGCATAGGCAGCAGCTTCCTGTTGCAGGCAGACTTAGAAGACAGCATGTGTGAAATAGCATGAACTGCTTCATCCTGTGTTTTGAAACAATTGGAAGACAGAGATGGACAGATAATGTGATGGATTGGATAATGAGTTGTCTGTCTGACCCTGGGAACCTAAACCCGAGTCAGATCAATGAAATAAAATTACTGGGTTTTTTTTATGGTAGGTGGTGTACTATAGCCTACTTGACACAACAAGCAGCGTGCCATTTGGCACAGTTACATACATCACTTAAGGTTCGCTCCTGATTCTGCTAGTGTGGAAACAGAATTTACCCATGCAGATAGTGTTACTCTACTCAGATTACAGGTTTGTTGTGGAGACTCACTTGAACTATGGTTTCTGTTGGGGCAACTGTATGATTTGCATAGGTACCTTCATTAGACCTCATCTTCAGTGAGCCAGGAAAGGTGTGGGAGATTGATGGATAGACAATTTCCCATCTAAATTTCACATAGCATACCCACTGCTTAAATTTATCCATAGGTCAATGTATCCTGGTTCAGAGAAAGATAAGACAATGAATCACAAAAGTGACAGTTTGTGCTGCTATGAGATTAGGAGAACCTTGACAGGCCCATGATTAAGTCAATGGTGTATTCAATTTAATATTATGGCAAAAGTGATTGCATATTAGATACAAAGTGCTAGAATGTGGAGGTGGGGTTAAGATTACTGAGCTGTCTTAATTCTTTAAGAAAAAGGAAAACAAAAATACTGAGGATTTCTGATCAACCCAGGGCAAACTGATTTTATTGCAATGCAATTCTAAAAGTACGAGGTGGTTTAATCTGCCATCATACTTGCACTAACTTGCCAATGCAGTAAACGTACGTGAGCTCTGATATTGCAGAAGTGAAAACTACAATTCCATACAAGAACCATACATGTATAGCCATATCGCAGGTGATGCTAGGAAGGGTGCTACCTTATGGGTTAGACCTGGTGATTTGTAAGGTCTGACTATAAAGCTAAAGTTAACTTCTGGTAGCCAGTGATTCAGAAAATAAGTGCTGGACTTCAAACCAAGATTATTTTGTATTATTTATATAACAGTAACACCTGGAGGCCCAAACCAAGATCGAGGGTCCACTGTACAAGCCACATAGTAAGAAACAGTCCTTACCTTGAAGTGTTTCTGATCTGAATAAATAAGACAGGCCAAGAGAGAGAGAGGGAAAACAGAGCTACGGGGAGGTGAAATGGTGTGCCCAAGGTCAGATAGCATGTCTGTGGCTGAACTAGGAATAGAATCCACATCTCTTGACTCCTAGTCTAGCGGCCTAGCTGCTAGATTGGGCTGCTTGCTTGCCAGACTACCCCTTGGAAAAACAAACACATAATCCAAATCCCAGGGATCTAGTTTTTCCTTTATTCACTTTGTATACTAGATTTTCATCGCACTGCTCCTAACTGACCTCAAAACAAAAACTGGGTGTCTATGGGTGATGGTCTAGTTTCCATGCCATACACACTGGGCCCAGTTCTGCTCCATAGAAGTCAGCGGTAAAAATCACACTGAGTTCATGTGGAGTAGGACTGTGCCACAGGTATTTTTAACTCTCTGCTTTAAATTCAAATTGAGGTAATTCCTAGCACCATTCCATGAGGACCATATCTATTTAGACCTCAGTAGACAATAACCTACATTATAAAACTATCTGAATAACTTTGTACACTATATAGTGCTTCAACAGCATCTGAAGAAATTGGTCTTTCCAGGTCATGGCTGCTGGCTGTTCACAGGGGAGCTTCACAAGCATTGCATTCCTGTGTATCTGGTTTGGTGATGCATGGGGAACAGTATTCAGTGTTGTTTTTGATATGATAATGTCAAGGTTGTAGAGCACAACAGTGCACCTTATCTTGACATATTCAAAGATCATAGTTGTAATGTAGACGTTCTCTTCAAGTGCTTAACTGTTCAATTTACTGTAAACAACCAATTCTTGTGGTCTGTCTGTGACCTCGGGCACTAGTAAAGGTGCAATGTATTGGTTTTAGGGTTTACAACTGACCATGTTCCCTTTTAAATGATACAAAAGAAAAACATTCTAAATGGCTGTTTTTAGGCTTTTCTGGTGTATCACATTATAATGCAAAGACATTATACTTCAGATCGTGAGACACTTGGTCAGGTAATAAAATACAGACTAATAACAAATACTGTTTTTCATCACAATGAAGAGGATTGTACAGGCATCAACATCCTTTCTCCACATGTTGTAAATGAGAAACTCTTTCTTTCTCTTTCTTTCCCACTATGTGGCCATTTTTCAAAGAACCCAAACTAAAATAGAACTCAAAAGGCAGAATGTGTTTGTGATGAGCTGATACAATAGGAAGAAGGTAATCAGCATCTGCTGATGGGAGCTCTCCAGCCTGGGTCAGACTGCAAAAGTGTGGCATTTGGATAAAGAATGAGGCTCTAGTCAAGAGACTGTCACAGTGCCAGGTCACAGCTGCCTTCGAGCTATTGATCAGTGTGATTTTCACCAAGCAAATTATTCCTACCAGGATAACTGCAAAATATGACAGAACTAGACACTGAGTGTATTTTGTTTATTTAGCCTCCCCAAATATTCTGTTTGGTTTACATGCTTTGTGATATGTGTCATTCCGTGCATGAAAGATTGATGCATCTGTATGGGTAATATTTCCATCTTAAGGCATTCAGATCTTGTTTTCTTGCTGTTGTAATAAAGCATTACAATAAAAAAGGCTTTTATTGGCAGGAAAAGAGTGAGTATGGAAGAAATAAAACGCTGAGTTATGGGAGCTTTAATTAAAAACAACAAAAATGTTTTATTCCTGTTTAGTCATTAGCTGAAACCTGGATATTCATTATACATCTGGGCTAAGATTTTGCCAGAAGAAATCTAGTCCAGCCAGGGCCCAAGCATAATTTTTTCAGTCCCGTTACAAACTTGTAACACGGGCCCCTCCCACACACATACCCATGGGGGTTGCAGCCTGAACCGGACCCCCCAGGACCTCCAGGCCCCAGTAAAGTGAACCCTTTCTCCCCCTCATTTGGGGGCCCTGAGTCCAGCTATGGCACCAGTGCTAGGGTTTAGGATTTTTCATTCACTGTATGTGCTTGTTAGTTTCAAAGAGGTGATCACAGTTTAGGCTGAAAATATGTCAGGATTTTTGTGTCACAAATAGCAAAAAGCAATGGTGGTGTGCACATGCAGAAAAGTAACTGAATAAGAGAAGTGCAAATGAAAACTATTAGAAAATAAGTAGTTAAGGTGGCTTAAATATGCTTGTCAAATTCCAGCTGTTGGCTGCAGATGTAGGGTCTTTTTGTTTTGTTTTTGTTTTTTAAAAAAACAAGTTCATCTGGATTTTGAATTTATGGCTGTCCTAATGGACGGCGTCCTCAATCGTATAAGTAAATGGCAGTTGATGGGTGAAGAACCCAGCTCTTTAGTTCCCCAAGCATGCGATTTCCCATGGGATCTAGAGTAATGGCTGTCTATGTGCTACTTCAGGTCAGCAAAAATTCTTAAGTGTAACCTGTAGAATTATTTCTTAAAGGTAGATCTGATCTTCAAACTGTTGAAGGATCCAGAGGCTGAAGCCACGTGTTGGGTAAAAAAAGGTTAAACAGCTGGAGGTGGTGCCCAGGACTGAGAGTCACCTTGTTACTCTGCTGCCTTCAGCAAGAGAGGGGTAAGCTCTTGCTCCGTGGTACCCCCAGTCTGTTAGCCAGCCAAACAATCTCCTCTGGGCTCTGCCAGCCCTTCTCTTGCTTTGCAGGTTAACACTAGGTGCACCATACTCCTCTCAGAAAGCATACTCCTGAAAGCAGCCCTTGCCACTGGACACTCTCAGTAATTACCTCGTTCGCTGTTCCTAGCGAACATAGTTTGACTGGGACACCTCAGGATCAGGTCCTTCATCACATCACAGGGCTATATTTGTAGTGAAACAATCCTAAATGTATTATCAAAGGCTAAGATTTAAGAGCTAGTAATGATAACAATGGGAACAAAAACTGGTACATATAAAACAAAAGTAAAACATACTTCCTGGAGCCTAAACTTAACTTTAACAGGCAAAAATCCTTGTCTAAAGTAGTTTTTCATCTAACGCAGTCTCCCATAGTCAATAATCTGCATGTCTGGGATCCACTGTTCATGGATGCAAAAAGCACTGTCCTTTGGTGGATGAGTGGTTGCTATCCCGGTCCCCCAGTGATAGTCCTGTATATCTTAGAGGTGCACCCCCAAACAAAGCTCTTGTCCCTGTTATTCTTCTTCTCCTGTTAAATCTTACAGTGCTCCATCTGCATTTAGCTCAGACTGGTGATTGTGATGAGACAGTATTCAATTTACGTTTCAACAGATGGATGGATTAAACCCTTTGCCAGTTGGCACTGAAGGGCTCTAATGATCATGATATTTTTGTGGAGAAATGGACAAGACTGAGTCTTAAGTCTGATCTTCTCTAGTGGAAGCATAGGTACAGAACACCTGCAAAAAACTCCGAACAAAACACTAAGCTACCTGTTGAACAGAGGGTAGGACTGAAAGAATTTCCTCTCAGCAGTTAACCATGTAGATCAATGTCATGTGTCACGGACACTATTTCTAAATCTATCATGTAGTTTCCCAGTGTTCAGTTTGATCACATTTTGGTGTCCATCCCTGCTTACACTTTTTTTAGTGTCCATCCCTGACACACATCTGGAAGTATCATCTGTTGGAGGCGGTACTTTCAGATATAACACGTCATTATGGTAGCACGCCAATGAAGGAACATTTTAATACTCCCACATTTTCAACTGAAGGCTTGTCTACACAGGAAAATAGACCAAAACGGTTACTGTGGACTAAGCTATCCTATTCTGGAGTAGCTGGGTGTGTGGACACGTACTCTGGAATAGGTATTGTTCTTTAAATTCACACCCTCCCTTATTCTACAATAACTTACCCATGTAGTATAGCCCAATGAAATCAGAAGTAGCTGCTTAGTTTACTTATGCAAGCAGGAAGGTATTTTATGATTAAAATATGACATTTTCATTAAAAAACTAGAATGCTATAAAATTAATGTGGCACACATGAAATTGGTAGGTCTCCAAATGTAATTGTAAATGGGGAATCATCATCATCTCTGGGTGTGTTTCTGGTGGGGTCCCACAAGTATCGGTTCATGGCCCTGCCCTGCTTAATATTTTTATCACTGACCTGGAAGAAAACATAAAATCATCATGGATAAAGTTTGCAGATAACATAAGAATTGGGGGAGTGATAAATAATGAAGAGGACATGTCACTAATTCATAGTGATGTGTGTTGTTTGTAAATAATATGCATTTTAATACAACTAAACATAAATCGAGGAACAAAGAATATAGGCCATGCTTACAAGATGAGGGACTCTATTTTGGGAAGCAGTGACTCTGAAAAAGTTTTGGGAGTCTTGGTGACTAAATACTGTACATAAGATCCCAATGTGATGCTGTGGCCCAAATAGTTAATGTGCTTCTTGGATGCAAAGCAGGGGAATCTCGAATAGGGGTAGAGAGATTGTTTTATTTTATATTTGGTACTCGTGTGGCTTCTGCTGTAATACTGTGTCCAGTTTTGGTGCCCACAATTCAAGAAGGTATTGTTAATTGGAGAGAGTTCAGAAAAGAGCAAGGAGAATGATTAAAGGATTAGAAAACTTTCCTTATAGTGATAGACTCAAGGAGCTCAATCTATTTATCTTAACAAAGAGAAGGTTAAGAGGTGACTTGATCACAGTCTGTAAGTATCCAAATGGAAACAAATATTGAATAATGGGGTCTTTAGTGTAGCAGAGAAAGGTATGATACAGTCCAATGGCTGGAAGTTGAAGCTAGACAAATTCAGACTAGAAATAAGGTGTACGTTTTTAACAGTGAGGGTATTTAATCATTGGAACAATTTACTGAGGGTCATGATGGATTCTCCATCACAGATTGTTTTTAAATCATGATTGGATGGTTTTCTGAAAGATATACTCTTTAATATTTTGGGGAATAATTTTGGGCAAGTTCAATGTCCTCTTTCATATAGAAAGTCCGACTAAATCATCACAATGGTCCCAACAACCCAGATTTTCTAACACCTCCACCTCTACCTCCTCCACTTTCCAACAACGCCCCTCCAGACAACCCTTTTGACTCTTCTCTCGAGAACCGCAAACCTCCCTCCACCCCTCCTCCAGTATCTCCAATTGTTTTCAGGGGCCGTTTTACTCTCTTTGCACAAAATTGGAGCAACATTACCGCTGATCATTGGGTATTAGACATCATCCACTGGGGCCCAGAAATCCACAGGGATTGTTGCCTTCCCCCCTTGTCACCCTCCCATGGGAGCCAAGCAAACCCATCCTAACACAACCTTCTTCAAAGGGAGGCATGCATCCTTCTCCAAAAAGGCACCATAGAATAGGTTCCATGCCATTATTGTGGCTATGGCTTCTGCTTCCCCTATTTCCTTATACCGAAAAAGGGGGGGAGGGGATCTACAGGCATTAAACCGGTTTATCCGCAAGTTCTATTTCCAAATCACCACTCTTCCCCAAATCATCCTCTCCCTTTCCCCCAGGGCCTGGTTCATAGCTCTTGATATGAAGGATGCACACTTCCATGTGGACATCTGTCCCACCCACCTCAAATTCCTTTGCTTCATGGTAGGACATTCAAATGATCAATTCCATATCCTCCCTTTCGGGATCAGCCTCCTCTCTCTTCCCCCCTCCACCCCCCATGTGTTCACAAAGGTCTTCACAGGAGTTGCAGCCTATATGCAACCCTTGGGCTGCTCCTGTTCCTATATCTGGACAACTGACTCCTAGTGGCATTGTCCCATAAACACCTCCTCATTACCATTCATACACTGTGTGAACTCTTCAGCAGTCTAGGCATCTGCATCAACGAAGACAAGTCTACTCTACTGCCTACCAGAGAACTCATATTTATAGGAGTGGTCTCAATAGCAGGTTGGGCCTTCCTTTCAATGGGCCACTTCACCACACTCAGCTCCCTCATTATGAAACTACAACGTAGTTCCTGCACACGCCTCCATCAATGCCTTTCACAACTGGGACGTATGGCGGCTTGTACCTCTGTAACTCCACATACTCGCCTTCACATTAGGTTGCCTTCAGTTGAGACTTCGCTTGGTGTATGATGCACAGATCCTCATCAAACGGATCCTCCTCCCGCTCTCAGTGATAATTTCCCTTTCATGGTAATGTGACCCATCCAAGGTCATGGTGGAACCTATGCATTACACCACTCTCACCATGGATGTGTCACTCGTGGTCTGGGACGCTCACATAGAGGGCCATACACCCCAAGGTCTCTGGTCCCTCAAAGAAGGAAGGATCCACATCAGTGTCCTAGAATTTCAAGCAGTCCAGTGCACCTGTCAAGTACTTCTTCCACTCATCTGCTCCAGACATGCAACTTCTCTCAGACAATGTGACAGCGGTCGTATACATAAACAAACAAGGCAGAGCCAAATCTCTGACCCGCTGTCTGGAGGCAATCCACCTGTGGAATTGGTGCCTCCGACACGATGTCACACTTCATGCAACCCATCTACCAGGTATGGACAACAACCTTGAGGATGTTCCCAGCCTCCATTTTCATTGCAACCACAAGTGGGAACTTCATGACACCACTTTTCGTTCCATCTTCCGCCAGTGGGGCACACCTTGTTGGGACCTTTCCATGACAGCTACCAACTAGAAGCTTCCCCTCTTCTGCTCCAGAGGTGTTCTCAGGTAAGGCTCTCAGGGGGATGCTCTCCTCCTCCTTTGGATGCCAAAACTATGTTATGCCTTCCTGCTTATACCCCTCCACCCACAAGTGCTCCGCAAAGAGAGAAATGACTGAGCAGTCATTGTCTTCATAGCCCCCTTCTCACCAGGCCAGTATTGGTTCACTGATCTTCACCTTTCAACTTGCCCTCAAATCTATCTCCCCCTTCTCTTGAATCGTCTCACACAACAACACTACCAGATCCACCATACCGTCCCAGACTCTTTTCACCTCATGGTGTGGTATTTGGATGAAGTTCGCAAACAGACAATGCACGCTCCACACCTGATGGCCTGGCTACCAGGGCAGGCACCAGGGCAAGCTACCAAGCCAAGTGAAGATGCTTCACTTAGTTGGCATCCCACTCCCTTCACTCCTTAGACACCATGTCCATACCAACCATCCTTGTCTATCTCCTCACCTTTTGCCTTTCGGGCCTTGCCCACTACTCCATTTGAATTCACCTGGCAGCACTTAACACTTTCCTCCCAACTATAGACGGCTTCTGTGCTTTCAGTCACCTAACTTCTGTTTGATTTCTCCGTAGTCTCCTCACCACCTTCCTTTTGGTTTGGAAACCTACTCTGCCTTGGGACTTTAACCTTGTCCTTTCAGCAGTCACAAGGCCACCCTTTGGGCCCAATGCTACTTGCTCCCTCACCCATCCCTCCATGAAGGTTATCTTTTTAGTGGCCATCACTTCATTCCAAGTTCTCCTCAAGGTGGCCTTAGTCAGGTCATTCATCTCACAATCTTTTACCCTAAATCACACACCTCCACCAGAGAGCGTATATTACATTCCCTTGATGTCCATCGTGTGGGACTTTTATCTCTGACATAGTCACACTTTCTGAGCCTCACCCAGACTCTTCCTCACTATAGCGAAACACTGCTGACTCCACACGGTCTCCTGCCAACGCCTCTCTAAGTGGAACTCCTGCTGAATCACAGTGTCACTCCCTTTCCTGTTGCTCCCTCCATCACCTGGCATCACTGCTCACTCCACGAGAGCACAAGCCACCACATCCACACTCCTCACAGAAGTCCCATGGTGAGACCTTTGTAAAGCAGCAACATGGTCTTCCATCCACACATTCACCACTTACTATGCCATAGCCCAGTCAGCAGCTGTTGGCTGCGCAGTTCTGCAAACTCTCACTTCCACTGAGCACTCACTCCCACCTCCATGCTGAATACTGCTTGCTATGCTATCCATGTATGGAATCCACATAGGGACCAACACTCAAAGAAGAAAATGAAAGATTGCTTATTGTAATTGATGGCTCTCCAAGAGGTCTGGTCTCTATCTGGATTCCAATCCCACCCCTCATCCTCTCTGCTATGGACTCTGCTTGTTGGTAAGAGGGAACTGCGGGGGCATCAACCTGCACAGTTTGATAAGACTTTGGATGCACCACGTGGCCGACGCACATGTGGATTGATGGAGACGACTTCAAACAGTTCCGGCTCTGGCTCATGTCCCGTATGCAAACCCACATATGGATCTCAAAGAACCATCAGTTACAGTAAGTAATCTTTTATTCCTGATCAATACAATTAGTGCTTGTTTACATGGGAAATTATTCTGGCATAATTTAAGGTGTGAGTTTATGTTGCTGTAGTTCTACTAATATAATTCCCTGGGTGGGCTCTTTTTATTCCAGAATAATGTAGCTTGCATATCTCCTGTCAACCACCATTGCCAGTGTAGACTGGCCCTAAAAGTATTTTTTATGGTTTAGCTCATAATGCTTTGGAAGCAGTTTAAACTGTACTGGAAAAGGTCTTTTATTCTGGAATTAATGTGTCCACATGAGTAGTTTATACCAGTAGAACTGCTGTGGCATAATTAGATTGGCATAGTTTTGCTGCTTAATTTCCTTAGTGAAATAACAAACCTTAATAAAGATTCAAGTTCTGTTACCGCACTGTGGTCTCCAGTGTAGAGGTTATCCTCAGACACTCACACTTGAGTCAATCCAAAATAGTATGGTTTTGGTTTTGCATCCCTGCCCATCCTAGTTAATAGCCACTGATGGACCTATCCTTCATGAATTTACCTAGTTCTTTTTAGAACACTGTTATAGTCTTGGCCTTTACAATATACTCTGGCAGAGTTCCTCAAGTTGACTGTGTGTGTATGAAGAAATACTTCTTTATTTGTTTTAAACCTGCTGTCTTTTAATTTCATTTGGTGACCCTTAGTTCTTGTGTTCTTCCTTATTTACTTTTTCCACACCAGTCGTGATTTTATAGACCTCTATCATATCCTCCCTTAGTCATCTCTTTTCTAAGGTGAAAAGTCCCAGATTTTATTAATCTTCCCTCATATGGAAGATATTCCATATTTCTAATAATTTTTGTTGCCCTTTTCTATACTTTTTCCAATTCCAATGTATCTTTTTTGAGATGGTGTGATTAGATCTGCATGCGGTATTCAAGATGTGGATGGATAGAGGCAATATGATACTTTTTGTCTTATTATCTACCCCTTTTCTAATGAGTCCCAATTTCTGTTAGCTTTTTTTGACTGCCACTGCACACTGCGTGGATGTTTTCAAAGAACTATCCACAATGGTTCCAAAATCTCTTTAAGTGGTAACAACTAATTTAGACCGCATCATTTTAATATGTTAGGAATTATGTTTTCCAGTGAGCATTACTTTGCAGTGGTCAATATTGAATTTTGTCTGGCATTTTATTGCCCAAGCACCCAGTTTTGTGAGATGCCTTTGTAACTCTTCACAGTCTGCCTTGGTCTTAACTGTCTTGAATAGTTTTATATTATCAGCAAATGTTGCCACCTCACTGTTTACCTTTTTTCCAGATAATTTATGAATATGTTGAATCGTACAGGTCCCAGTACAGACCCCTGGGGGACATCACTATTTACCTCTCTCCATTCTGAAAACTGACCATTTATTCCAACCCTTGATTTCCTTTCTTTTAACCAGTTACTGATCCAGAAAAGGACCTTCCCTTTTATCCCATGATGGCTTACTTTGCTTAAGAGCCTTTGGTGAGGGACCTTGTCAAATGCTTTCCAAAAACATAAGTAAACTATATCCACTGGATCACCCTTGTCCACCAGCTTATTGACCCCTTCAAAGAATTCTAGTAGATTGGAGAGGTATGATTTCCCTTCACAGAAATGATGTTGACGCTTCCCCCAGAAAATTGTATTCATCTATGTGTCTGATAATTCTCTTCTTTACCGTAGTTTCTACCATTTTGCCTGGTAGTGAAGTTATGCTTACTGGACTGTAATTGCCAGGATCGCTTTGGGAGCCTTTTTTAAAAATTGGCATCATGTTAGCTAGGGAAGGATTTGATTCTTGAGATTTGTAGAAATTATACTCCTGCAAACTTGTTCTGAAAAACTGTATGCCAGTGTGGGCTGCGATTGATATTCACAGTGGATTGGTTCTGTAGGAACAAAGGAGGAGGTGTGGGAATCTGGACTCCAATTACCTCACACATTCTGCTACTGAGCTCTTTAATTTTTCTTATCAGTAATTCACTTCAGATAACAACCCTGTAGATAAAGTAGGCCTTCAAGGAAAAGGGGTAAACAGAGATTTTATTGGCCTTTATCGGTTAACTAAAGAGTGTTTGGTTGTAAAAGATTAAAACAAAATTATTGTATCTGCCACAAAAAATAAATGAATAAAATAACAGTTATAAGTCCGGGCATATGATGACTAGAATATACTGATCTTTCCTTGGTCACTGGGGACCTCCAATTTTTTTCTTCTTTTCTTCATGATTGTCCTCATTTCCAGCATGTCCACTGTACTTGCTAATTACATTTAACCCCCATTTCTCTTCACAGCAAGTCAGAGGGACTTGACCTACTCTCATACTAATTTAAATTAATTTTATTTTGTTCAAGTCTCTCTTCTGAGACTAAAGTCTTGTCTTGGGAGAAGAGCATGTGAAAGAGTCATTATATGAAGCCAAGAGGTTCCTATTTTGGACCTGAGGTTATGATGATCTTTATAATAGATATGGAAAACCTGTAGTGCTGCATGTACATTAATTACAATTCTCTGCGCATTGAGAAGTTCAAATAAGAGTACTTAGCAAGGTTTTTTTTGTTGGTGCTGCTGTTAGAAAATAGTGATTACAGTAATCATGTAATCTTCCTTTTTTGCACCATAAGATGATGCTTATAAAAGTGTACGGATACCTGGGATGATGAGTGGTGGGAGGATGTAATTAACAAGCAGTTATGTAATGTATTAATTTACAGCAGTAGGTTCTACAAAGACATTACAAATTTATAGCAGCCAACAGACCTTTTTGGCCACATAGTCCAACACCTTGCATGTGAAGGTTTCTTTTGTATGCTGTGTTCTAGTTTTTTGTCCCACCAAATGATGGGCTGCTATCTCTTCCCTTTGAAAGCTATGCCATAGTATTAAGTTCTGCTTTTTAGGAAGTTTAAAGTGCAGTTGTAGTTTTAAAAAAAAAAATACACTGTGTCATAATGAAACTTTTATTCTACAGATTTGTTCCCTGTGTGTAATCTATAGCTTACTAAAGTGATTGAAGTTTTTATTGTTCCCCAATTCTTCTTTTAGCTCTGCATTCACAACCCAAGAATAGAAGAGATGAATTCTATTCTGATTCACGCATCATTGATGGAATTGTTAACTAAATTTCAGAGCCAAGTTGCACCTATGTAATGCCATTAATGACAATGAGTTGGCACAGGTGTAACTGGGGGCAAAATTTCTTTTATAGAGCCTTTCTTTACTGATGGTGATGGCTGAGTCAGAAAGAACTTATTCTGACTTTCCAGTTCCAGATTGAGATGCAGGGTTAGCAGTGAGAAAAAACACCATTTTGCATATGAATTGTGCAGCTTTGCTCTAGAAGTCATCGAAATGCACTAGGTCTGGAACTTACTACGTCCATTTTTACAGTCACATTTTAAAGTGGAAGCACACTTTCCCAGCCAGAAAAGGGATTTTAAGTTTGTGTCTTTAACGTTTCTTTGAGGGAACTGCTCAGTGCAAGTTTGAACTGAACCTTTCCAAGCAAAACGTTGGTTGGTTTTAAAGAAAATTTTCACCTTTTTCATTCATATAGATAAGATATGGCTCATATTGATTTGCACAGCGTCCCAGGGGAAGGACAGACTACTGGAGCAGAACTGCATCACACCACAAGTCACATTATGGTATAAAGAAGAGGCAAATTAGTTTCAAAATGGAAATATGGTACCTACTAAATCCCATAAAACCAGGGAGCTACTTAATGAGGAAGAAGCCCTTTCTTACCCGAGATAGTTAGATTTTCTTTTTCCAGTTTTGCTCAAGATAACAAGGAAATAATTAGAAAGTCTACCGTTTTGAATAGCAAAGCTTCATCAGATCATAATTTCCTGAAGTGATTAGTCCACAGTTTTTCTACAAATATTTTTACGCTGAATTGGCAACTTTCTTCTGGGCAGATCTGGTCATACGTGTATGTTCATAATGTCGTTGCCTACCCAGTTTATTGAATTTATTTACTCACGAGTATTTGATGGTGGAGAGGAGAGACTTTTTAAAAAACACAAAAGGTTGATCTGTATATCAGCATTTACTGCATCAAATTTCCAGATCAGTAGTACTGTTTACCAAAACCACCTCTAATGTGCAAATCTATACAATTAGCAGCCAGCCACATTGATGTCCATTTGATTTATTTACAAGTTAAACAAGAGATTATAACAACATTTTATCCGTATGGTTATTGCTACACTTTGTTAAATTAGTAACTTAGATATCTTAGTGCTTTTAATTAAAGAAAGCTATCAGTTACCATTACTGTTTTCTTCACACTGAGATTAAAGCTTTTCAGGCCATGTTCTTTTTCATGTAAGTAAACATCGGAGGAAATCTGTTTATAGTTTTTGTTGTTTTTTTTAATCCTTCTTTATGGCTCTTTACCCACTTTAAATTACATTCCTTTGTTCCTGAGATCTACGGCATCTTTCCAGCTACAGTAATACCTACTGTTCAAATTCACACATTAGCCCTACATCAGTAGACAGTGTGAATTGACAACTCTTCCACCTATGAAGACATGAAGAAGAGCAGCCATTTCTTACATAGTGGAGCATCATTTTAGCCAGAACAATGATTTGCCCTAACACTAATAAAACTAATTCATTAGCTTGTTGGCTCTGAGCATTTTAAAAAAACCTTTGCTTTTTTTCCTTGATGATGATTTTAAAGCTTATGGGATTCTGTGGCAAAGAGAACAGAACGTTTTATTGAAACTGTCGGTGAGCTGGGTTTGAAAATGGTTTTTAAAACTCAAAATGTACTAGAGAAGTGAGCAGCTTTAATGTGGAAAAAGTAATACTGCTAACAAAGAGCCAATAGTTGTCAATCATGAAATAAAAAACTGAATTAAGAATGTGCAGATAAAAGAAAATGACAATGGAGACAATGTTCAAGTTTAAATTTCTTTTTAATTTGAAAGTTCTTGCAACGGTTTTTCCACCTTCTTAATCCTTGGTGGAAGTTGTGTGCTGTGCATATTTTTTCTTTCGGGTAAAGCTGCAGTAGACTAGAGTTTCTTATTAGTCAAAGGTGTTTGGTTGAATACTCATCTGTTTTGTGAATCAGCTTGACTAGTAATTAGTGTTCTGATGCCCATAAATATAAAGAATGCAAAACCCAGTGACATTGCTTTGAGATACAGCTTCAACAGGAGAGCACATGTTACAGCTCCTTGCAATCTCTCACAGTTAACTTACTTTGCAGATTACCTGAGGGTCTGTCAGGTTAAGTTACCTGACTGGGAGACTATTTGACATGCATATATAACTTCAGTTTAAAAAGAAACTCTTCAGAACAAAAGTGTTAGGCCCATGTGTCTCCTGCTGTGCCTTAGGGAAGGTTTTCTCTTGGGTGGGGAAGGGCAAGCACTGTTTGTACCGCTGTCTTTGTTGTTTTTGTGTGTGTGTGTATATGTGCTCATGCGTGCCCTGGGGATGTGCTGACTTTTTGCAAGTATATCTCAGGGGTGAATCTGTCCCATTGTATAATCACACTCTACATTGTGAAATGTATGTTCCCCATTATCACACATAGTCATGGACTCAGATAATAGCAGTAAATAAAACAAGATGGGAGTGGATTCTTTTCAGATAGTAACTTTTGTCTTTGAAGAGTAATTTCTGTGTTTGAGGTGCATTATACATTTTCCACTCAGTAATGCTCATTGAAATCTAGAAGGCTTGAGCAGACCACTGTCCCTCAGGAAGGGAAATATCAGTCGTGATTGACCACTTGTCTTGTAAAATGCATGCTGACCAGTGAGAGCTCCATTATGGTGCATAGATGCAACTCTGCAGACAGTCACTGGGTGTAAAATTTGTGCTTAGGAAAACCAGAAGATGACAAAAACAAAAGACAACAGAGAAATTGTGCACATGCACGTGCACGCAATCTGCCAAACTTTGGCTGCTGAGAAAAAGCATGGAAGCAAGCCAGATATTGGGGTTTTTGGATGCACACAAAGTAGGCAGATTAAGAGTTTCATATTTGCATTTAGCAGGAGCACTTGTTCCATGGGTTTCCCTTATGTGGCAGTTTAGTCAGAAGTCTAGTTGTTGGACTAGAAGTGGTCTGTGTGAAGAGAAGAGAGCATATTTTCTCTTACAGATTTACGTATCAAGGATTCAGGATTTATCTGTAATTTAACTTGAAAGCCATTTTTGCACCAACAAAATGAAATTTAATTTGGATCTTCAATGAATAGGGGATTGGAATTTGTTTTCTATGGGAAATCTCTCAGGCAAACTGAATTTCACCAGTATATTCCTCATGTTTCCTGCCTAATATAAATTATGAAGCTCTTTTCCTTTACTAGGACCCTGATCAAGAATATAAATGGGTAAAAAGCAGCAGGGGAGGAATGCCAATATTTTATTCAGAATATTTAATTAATTTTTATATATTCATGAGTAGTCATAAATTAATTTTCCAGCTCTCTAAGATGGACAAATAATGTTTAAAAGAGTGAATATTTTATTCTAACATATTCTAAAATGATTCAATTGGTTGGGGTCACACATTTATTATTCACCTTGGGTACTGAGTAGCATCATTATTTTGCTAGTAGTCTCATTAAAACAAATTGCCTGAGTAGTACCTTACTCCACAGATGGTCCCATTTCATGATTTTGACTACTTGCAGAGTAAAGTGCTACTCAGCTTGAGTAAAGGGGATCTAAACTGACCTTTGATTAATATTATTTGACCAGATCTGCTCAGAAATATTTTATATTTTATTATATGTGTCATTTTCCCAATCTTAGATCAGTCTTCCTAAAAAAGACAATTGAAGTTTAGTGAAAAACAAGCCATTTAAGATTCAACTTTGAACATATACATGTGCAAAGTTTACTTTCTTTAGCGCTGTAAAATGAATTCTTCATGTGAGCAGGAAAAGAAACAGATTGATCTAACCCAGTTCATTTCATTATATGAAAATGCACTGCAGATGCCAAAACCATATACATTTCATCAGCTCCCATTGGATCACTGATTCTTGTGTTCTTAAGGGTGCATTAAAAGAAGCAACAAATGGTAGTGGCTATCCAGCCATTGCATGGACAGGGAATAAATGAATAACTGTAACTGAGAATTGTGACATTCCAAAGATGGACAAGTAGATACTGTAGTACCTTTTACTGAACTATCAAACAGGTCCAATAAAAGGTAGTACGTTATCTATCTTGTCGACACTTTCTGGAGAACTGATATGACTGCAAACATTATGTGCACTACAAAGAAAAATGTTTCTAAATGAACTTAATGAACGTTTGTTTATCTGTCATCTAACAAAGTTGAAACATGTAATATATTGGCATACCTCAAGGAGTTGTATTCAAGAAGCTACATGTGGTACACTGTATTAGGAAAAAGTTTGTGGCTATTTAAAAAATTGTATTAGTGCTTTCTGTCCTTCGTGATGGAGAGGAGAGAGGGTAGGAAATCCAGATCGTGACTGGTCTAAACTGGACTATGAAGTACAGACCAGAAGATAAGTAAAGGCATGCAAAGTAGTCAAATACTTTTGTGGATAGGGTGACCAGATAGCAAATGTGAAAAATAGGGATGGGGGGGAGGTGTGGGTCATATGCATCTATATTTTACAAACAAACAGAAAAAACCCTCTGAATATCAGGAATGTCTCTATAAAATCAGGACATCTGGTCACCCTCTCTGGATCAGGGATTAAATATACATATAGTTATTTTTTTGTCTTTTTCAGATTTCTGTTAAAATGAACTGTATTTTCCATAGAAATATAATTAAAGAATCTTCTAACCCTTTTAAAAAAAATCCAAAAGTTTATTTTCTTACAAACACCCTCCCCCACCCCGTCGCTCCCCACTTATGAACTAGTAACAGTGTTGATCAGAAAAATTGCGTGCACATTGTTAAGCAACTTTGGGGCTGGTTAAAGTATACATGAAGTATTCATGAACAATGGACCTGTTTTTAAACATAGCTACCATCTCTGTACTATCCAGAATTTTAAATCCAACAGTTAAAGATGTAAATTCAAAGTTAATGGGAATTAATACTGTAGCAATATTTTTCATGCTTTTCACTCACTCACAAAATTGTTCCTGTAACCTTTCATGCATTCAGAACTATGCAAGCTGTCTGCAATCTACCAAATCCCTGAGTAGCTGTGTGATTTCAGGTATCTTCATTTAAGTAGCCTGCTGCTTGCTAGCTCTCGGAGGAGTTACAGACATTAACCTTGGGGAGATTGGAGTAGTCCCTTGAGCACAGCAGGATACGGCTCCTGTAGGTGTTTTGGGGTCAGAAAGTCACAGCTGTGTTACCTGTTCTGTACTAATTAAGAGTTACAATGAATCTGTGTGATAATTAAGGACAGAATGAACTTTAATGTAGGTAGTCACTGTGGGACAGTAAACAGTTCTAAAGCATGTAAAGAGCCAGCAGAGGAAAAACTGCTGACATGACAGCATGGACTTTCTTTTAATGATGTGAATTGCAGTGCATTAATAAATGTCTAAACTGTACTCAGGCACTATCCATTGCAGGACTGAGGCATCCATTAGAAAGGGGCACTGTCAAAAACTCATGCAACCATATAGATTTCTCTCTGATGTAGGGTGAGGCTTCAGAAGGTGTCAGTAAATTATCCAGACCTAACAGTCTCTTCTGAGAATGACTGTGGTAAACATGGTACCAATGCTCATTCTCTGATGGGTGGTTAAGACCACCGCAAGAAGGTCAAAGTTATAAATGAACTGGAAGGACGGGGAGAAATGGTACTAGGGAGGATCTTACATAATGAGAAGATACTCATTAAAAAGGGAATCCTGGCTCCCCAAAATTCAAGGTTTCCTAATTCAACCCAGTAATTACAGATGCATGGGGGGAGGGAGGGTTTCAGTTTGTAATTAGCCAGCTATTTGGTTTTCCAAGTAGTTTCAACTTGAAAGAAGGTTCCTTTAAATTTTTTTTTGTAAAGGTAGGGATGCTCTGACTCAGATTGTCAGAAGAAAAATAGTCTTTTTGCTCATGTTTCCCTAGTAAGGCATATATCATTGTATGCTAAGTGGGCAGATTGAAAACTGAAAATGTAAATTAAATAAACGAGGTGTATTCTTCAACAATAAGAGATTAGGGATTGGTTGAATATGGGAGGCCTTTGAAACAAGTGAATTGATACCTGCCTGTTTATATTCCCCTCCCAGAGAAGGGGGGGAGGGAGGGATGCTGTTTGATGTCTATATGAAGTAATCTCCAGAAAGAAAAAGATTATATTTGTTAAACTCTATAAAAAAAAAATCTGAAGATAATATGGCTTTGTTCACAGTATTACATAAAGAAGATTAAAGACGGGAAACAAGCTGCTTAAACACTGTAAACTAATTAGTTCGACGAATTGTTTTCCCAAGGTTCATGAGATATGAAACATTGGCACCAGTGCGTGAAATACACTCTGCCTCAGTGCTCTTTTCAATTTATTTTTCTGTTAGTGTCATATGTATGTATAAAAAAAGAGCAGCCAAAAAGAAAGAGGTTATGGAGGGAGACCAAAGCCTGTCAGATGATTGAAGTTGACATTTTGTCATTTTAAGCCTGATGCAGAAGGGCCTTCTTCTCATACCCTTGTATAAATACCAGCTTCGTTTTCTGCCATCACAGGCTACATTGCACAAATGATGTCATGACAAGGCCCCAAGGAATTCCTCTTGTTGCTCAGAGCCACTTTGGCAGCTCCAAGCTAAGCTAAGCACAAGTGAGCTGACACATCATTAATTAGTTTGCCCAGTATCTGGATATTCTGGGAGGAGGAGGGGAGTCAGAAGGGCATACGGCAAAGGAGTGGGTAGGTGTTTGGCATCTCTTTTTTGTTTGTTTGTTTATTTTTTCCTTTCACCTAAGTTGACACACTTAACAGATAACATACCAGCCAATGCACAGGTTCAGGGCACTTTCCAAATTTTTGTTTGCTTCTGCTGACAGACCCGTGAACTTTTATCAGATGATTGTGTGTTGTCCTGTTTATAGGGTCCCAGAGAATTGAGTGATAAATCTCCTGTTGACTTCAGTGAAGGCAGGATTGCACCAATAAACTTTAAAACAAAAACAAAAAAGACCTTTTAATTATATTATATTTGTAAATGTGTGTAGAGTAGAATAGCTTATATGTATGCGCACACGTGGAAGGTGTGTGCACAAGTACAATAGTTTTGGATTGAAAGAAATGAGGGAAAATCTAATTTTGACTTTAGGGTACATTGCTTAATAGTGTTGAAATATTAACATAGTGAACATTTTCAATTTAAATAACAGTTCATGGGTTTTCAAGTGATACCTCAGGGGCATTGAACGTACAAATGTACCATGTACAGCATGTGCAAATTACTGGTATTTGTTTTATTAGTGAATATATATTTAACAAATCTTTTAGAAACTTGATATTTTAGGAGATAATCTGTGCCTCTCTTTCCGTTGTATACCAGGATATTTCAAGAGTAGAGCAATGACTCTCAACCTTTACTCCTTTCAGGAGTCTGATTTGTCTTGTGTACTCCAAGTTTCACCTCTCTCAAAAACTGCTTGCTTAAAAAAAATCAGACATAAAAATACAAATAAAAAAATTCAGCACACTGCTACTGAAAAATTGCTTACTTTCTCATTTTCTCATATAATTATAAAATAAATTGACTGGAATATAAATATTGTACTTACATGTCAGTGTATGGTATATAAAGCAGTGTAAACAAATCCTTGTCTATATGAAATTTTAGTCTGTACTGACCTTAGTGCTCTTTATGTAGCCTGTTGTAAAACTAGGCATATATGAATTGAAGTATTCCTTGGAAGATCTCTGCATAGCCCCAGGGGTATGTTTACTCCTGGTTGAGACCACTGTAGTCGAGTATTGTATCTCAAAGAAACAAACCAGTGGTTTAAAAGATAGAGAAAAATAAAAAGGATTTTTTTTGGGGGGAGGAGGGGGGGACCACTATCTTTCAGAGTGAATTAAATTGTCACTACCTGTATCCTAGAGAACTCCAGTAATGTCCCATTGCATCAGCAACAGTAACTACCCAACACTCTTCAGTAGCATCCCTGACATCCAAGCTCTCTAATGACCACAAATCATATTTTGGCCTTTGTAACTCAGTGCAGCTGTACATTTTAAAGATATTATTTTTTTTTCTTTTTTCACCTTCCTTTTTGCTGCTATTGAGGTCAGTGCATTTGTGCCTAAAAAGTGAATCCAGCCTGGAAATCATTATAGCCTGGGCACTGCTCAATTATTATTTTTAAATAGGCAAATCAGATTCTAATTAGCACCACAATCAGAACCAAGTGCTATTTTTATTACCCATTACAATGTATTTGCTTACATATGTACCCTGAGGTTACAGATGTTTTATTCATTTATTTTTGTTGGCCACAAAGTGCTTTTTACTTCTGATTTGAGAGGTACCAGCTTGAGCAATACTTTTTAAGTTACTATTCACAAAGACATGAACAAGAGCACTTGTCAATTTTATGTCAGACCCCAATGAACTATTAAAAAAAAAATCAGTCCCTAATGAATAGGGTGATTTGCCTTCTGGTAAAAAGGTAAACTGTTCCATCTCTTCCTTGCTCCTTTTCAAAAAAAAAAAAATAATTACAAGATTACTTTGTAGCTCATATTAAAATAGAAATATAGGCATGAAAGCTATTGATTTCAATGGGTGTTCTGTTTAAAATCTGATGGAAATATGTGGCTCATTGCCATTACTAACTTAGTTAAATGCTCCACCTGATTGACAGATTTGCATCCGTTACATTAAACTGTAATGCGTAATATCACTTATACACCCCTGGAAGGACATATGGTATATACTATTGTATCATGTCAGTAAGAAGAAACCTTTAGCCTTCTAAATGGGTGAACTTCATTTTAAAATGCTGACTAATGAAAAATGAGCCAATCTATTGACAAAAGTAAATGGAGGAATAAAACCTCAGTCCTTTTTTTAAAAAATAATTAGATACTAAGGGACCTTTATAGGTTCCAGAAGTAAGCCCCTGTGACCCTGTCCTATTTATTAAGACTGATGAACTCTTGTTAGTGTGTTTACCATTTCCCTCCTGCATTACTACGTTTTTTTACAAGCTGTCTAGAAGTTTGCAACTTTAATGCTATATATTTTTTTCCATCTGACTTTTATGACTTTTTCCATAAAATTTATTGGCTGGCTGAGTCTCACAAATCCTAAACTACTTAATGGTTCTAGCTGCATCCATTATATGGCCTATATTTTTTTTCTCAGACATCTGTGTAGATATCTTCTGAAATTTACAAAACCTTTGTAAGAAATCCCATAGGCTGACCTGCCCATTGAAATCTCTACAAGTGTTTGTTGCTGCTAATTACTCAGTGTAAACCTATGGGAATTGGGCCTTTTCTTAATGAGTTTGGGCAAGTGACTAAAAATTCCTGTTTAATTTTAAGGAGATTTACATCCCCTATCATTGTGACTTTTGTTCAAGGCTTGTGTCCTGCATAGACCTGGTCCATAATGCTGCTTGTGTAATTTTGTTCTGCATTAATTTAGAGAGAGAGAACTGTAGTTGGCACCACTGTATAACAAAAACAGCTGTGTAATGTGGTGCAAGTGGGTTATTAGGTATGACATAATGAGTAGTATTTCTATCGTGGCATTATATATCTGTCAGATCTTTTGTCAGGCAATTTTTTCAGAGATTGAAATCCTGCTCGTCTGTTTTCAGTGGGTATCAGTTAAAATGTCCAGAAATCCCACTGCAACCAATCAGTTTTGCTTCCTCTAAATATCTGCTTTTGATTGATGGCTTGTTAAACTGAGTTAGGGAGCCATGGGGAACTCAACTTACAGTGTGCAGATGCAGCCATAACTTGACACAAGGAGTATTGATTTGCAAGAGTTAGGCAATAAGGCTGTACCTAGCTAATCGTCTCATAAGTAAAAATCTGTGAAATCGAAGACCTTGAGGCTTTTTTCTTCCTCTTTCAGTCAAGAACATATCCTGTATCCCATGTGTTTTTAATATCCCCTGCATACATGCATAATTTTAATGCCTCATGAAAAAACAAACTAACTAACCAATTGTCTTCCACATGGCCTTGGAAGCATTTAAAACAAGCAGCAGTTTGTGGTGTCATCATGCAAAAAGACACTTTGATCCCATAAGGGAGACTGTAATCTTGTCCTACGACGGGCAAAAGAATGTGCAAGTTTCTTCCTGCTCTCACATAGTGTTGTTGTGAGTAGTCTATCTCTCTGTTAGGGTCTGTAATGCGTACCTTATTATTACATAACTTACTGATACATTTGCTGGCTTCTATGCTCTGCACTGGAATATTATGTAAACATTCCAGATTGTGAAAATAGATGTTTATTGCATTTCAACACAATTATTTGATGTGTTCTGAGTGTATATAGTATATATCCTGTATTATACAAACAGTGCCCAAATGCTACCGTCTGCATTGACTGACAGCCAGGAGTTTGAGGGCCACATCTCATAATTTGCCATAAAATTGACCAGATTGTAGCCCCTTTTATCTGTGCAGTCTACTAATGTGGTTGCTTGAATCAAAATGGTTCACTGACTGCCAGGATCTTAGTGGGCTGTCCTCCACGTTAAAGATGAGTGTTATAAAATTCTGTGACCCACATTTAGTCAAAGGACCACTTTGGCCACTTCTTTTTATGCTAACACTAGAAAACTAATTTAGTGTATAGGAATGAGTTGCTGATTCACAGTTCTAAAGTAATTTTCAGTACCAAGAGCATGCAGACCTCTGCGCTCTCATTCACTAATTCAGCACTCACTTAATAACTAAGGATACTGCCCCTTCTTATTTCATCCCGTTCTCTTTATGCTGTTAAGAGTTGTTCTTTCAGTTAAGATCTTTTTTTTTTAATTGTCATTAAAATATGTGAGATTAAAATTAGAGATTTAAGTATTTCCTATCAGTCTGGTAATATAGCCTGGGTTATATTTCTGAGTGATAGAATTACAAAGATAGGACATAGCTGGATCAAGGTGGATAAATAACTCATGTTTTCTTCTGACAACGGAAGAGGTCAGTTGATTGAAAGAGAAAGTGAGCTGTCTGAGAAAAAGAGTTGCGGCTGCATTGAGCCATGGTGCAGAAGCTTGGATGCAGTGGACCCCTGACCCAAGAGATGGAAAGTAGTAAGACTGAGTTGGGGGGTGGGGAGCAGGCGGGAATCCTGTTGGAGAACTGAGAACAGGCTGTATTATACTCAATTACAATTAAAGAGAATGAGTACTCCAGAGAATGTCTCTTGTAGGGGCTTGTATTTTGATCAGGTAATTTACTCATGCACAAATGGAATCCTTCATGGTCATATTGAGAACAATGAATTTTGTTGCATTATGCATCTGCAAGATATATGATTGTTCATTACCTCCCTTTCCAAAGAGAGATGAGAGCTTGGAAGTCCCATGCTTGGAGACATTCTGTACTGTTTGGGCAAAAAGAATTATTAGCTTAGTTATAACAGCTGTCTCATGATAATTCATTGGCAATCCTTAAATTCTAATAACAATGTAATAGGATGATTGGAAAACAGTTATGTGGTAAGAATGTAGAGATCTTTAACTATTGTTGATTTGTGTTCATCCAGTCTGTCCCCTTTACCTGATTTCTTTTTCCTTAAGCATTGTTTCCTTGTTAAATTTGAGTATTTGTAATTCTCTTTAGTGTAGAGTATTGCATCATGTGGCACACACAAAAAGTGGAACTCTGCTTTTGGATAGGTTGGATGGCACTGCATTAAACTAAGATCTTGGCAGATGTTTATCAACTGCCAATACAGGATCCAAGAGGTAAGAGATGATGTCCTATGAATTTTAATAGTACCCAGGCCTATCATTCCAGATGGCATAAGTGAGTTAGCTTGTATTCATAGCCATCAATTGTCAGTGAATGGCTGATGTATATATGTGCATATGGCTTAATGTTTCTGTGTTTGTGATGTCGCATTTGTGTGGCTGGCGCACAGATATTAGGGTGGATCAGGGACCCATGGTACTAGTAGCATGACCAATTAGGAGAGAGATCCTTTTGCTCTAGTAGAAGCAGCCTTTGGTTTTGGAGCTGGAGAAATAAAAATTCCAGTTCCAGCTCCACTAGTGTATTGGAGATTTTTTCCAGTAACTCTATCTGTTTTTTGCAGCACAGTGCATCACAGAGTAAAGGTGATTACAAGTACACACCTCAACCAGGAGCCTTACAGTTTTAGTGCAGGATTTGATGATTACTCTTAATAGGAAGCAATCTCAGCATATCAACTACTTGTCTTTTCATCAATTTGATAGACATTCTGTCCACTATAAATTGCTGTAGTAAAAGATGGGTACATTTTAATGAGATATGATTAAGCAAGTTTAGAATATTTAGATGGTTCAAGACCCTTAGCAAAAAAAAAAAAAAAAGTGGAAGGAGAACATTTCAGTTCTTGGACGCACGTTTAGAGCAGCCGAGAGAGTAGCTAGATAAAAAGCATTGGCAGATGGTTCAAGACTCTGTTAACAGTGTTAAGATTCCAGAATATCAAAGTTTGCTAACATTATATTTTACTCTTTTCAGCAGCTTTACATTTGCATTGCTTAATCAAGTAGCTTTATTTCAGAAGCGAGTATGGTTTAGATAACTGATCAGCCTCACGTTACTGATCTGTATCTGTTTGTGATTCTGCCCGCTTTACCTCTCACATGAGTTGTGCCTTTCTAGTGCAAATAAGCTGCCACTCCCCCATCTGCTTGATCTCTATGCTACAGATGTCTCTAATTAACTTTAGTGTGACAGGCCAACAGGATACAGTTACAGAGGTTGACAGGTCCCAGTATCCTGGGAGGCACTATCCTGTCACCTGATGCATTCCTCATGCTAACATCCTTTTGGCAAGCTTTCTTAGTGATTACAGCCATCGAGTACCTATGAGTTTAATATGGGGAGTGTGGAGTGATAGCTAGTAAGAGTCAGCAAAGAATGCAAGGTTTGAGGGAGATTCTAGTAACCACTTTTGGTTACAGATAAAAAAGATGCCATAGGTCTACTTTCAGATCTTACTGAGTTAAGTTTGTATATTACACCAAAAGCCAGTGTTTGAGCTTTGTCTTATTCTTAAAGTCTTAAATTAGATGTTTACAGTGTTGGTGTTGCCATGTTGGCCCCAGTATATTAGAGAGACAAGGGAGTGAGGTAATAAAACCTTTTATTGGACCAACTTCTGTTGGTGCAAGAGACAAGCTTTCAAGCTACACAAAGCTCTTCTTCAGTCATTTCTTGGACCTCTGTGTAGCTCGAAAGCTCGTCTCTTTCACCAACAGAAGCAGATCCAATAAAAGATATGACCTCCCTCACCTTGTTCCTTTTAAATGAGATGTGTCTACTAATTTATTGAAACTCCATTCATCTACCTGAAGGGCTATACTCTTGTGTTCACTTTATCATAGACAGAATGTTACTGTAAATGTCACTGGTGGCTCAGCATTGGAGTGTGAGTTGTTGTGGGTCACAAGTTCTGTGTCATGCTATTAAGCTGATTGTACTGCACAATGCTGATGCTTTTTGCCATCTGAGTAGGGTAGCTGGTTATGGGGGGGGTATGTGCACTGCAGAAGAATGTCCTGAGTTGTAAGGATATACACATTGCCTGGCTTTGTCCTGGATGAACTTCGCATTTTGGGGTGTTGGGAAAAGTGTTTTATGTGTGTCAGAGAGAATGTATAATGTCATGGCAGTCCCCAGAAGGGAGGGAATATTCTCAAGGTTTTATCTGGGCTGGCCATCAGCCATTACGAGATAAAGTGAGGAAGGACACATACTTTAATGTTGGGGGACAGAAGATATCATTCCCAAAAAAAGAGAGACTGGTTACGGTGTTAGGCTTGTAGTCAGAGTTCCGGAACCCACTTAATGAATTTAAGATTGAGAATCTCATTCTTTTAGAACTATCACTTGAGAATCAGAGTAATTATTTCCTATTGCCCTTCGTGGAATACAGTTATAATTGCATTACTGTAACAGTGTTCACATTAACACTTAATTGTTAATGTCCTCCTAATTTGGAGAAAATCATCGCCACTTCATATTTCATTGCCATAAAAGGCTGGGGAATTGAAAGAAGAGAATTTGAATCCACTGAATAAGGAAAAACATGCAGCTGATATATCATTGGCTTGGGAGACAGAATTCAGATATTTATCTCTGTTTTCCTGAGATATGTTTCTCTTGTCCTTTAAGGTACTCCACATCTGCTTCCTTTCAGAGGTTAAACCACACTGAGCAATCGTTCATCAGAGAGAAACAGGGATTCCTGTGTGGCATGAAAACGATGCTGGTGTTCATTGTAGGAAAAGGGCAGTAACTTTCTCATGACTGACATCCTGTTCAAGTGCTGAAAGATACATTAACAAGAATAGAAAGACACCACAGTGGCAAGGTCAGCCAGACTATGGCGGTCTACATCCAAATGACTTTCCACATCCAAAGGACTGTAACTCATTCCTGTACGCGAGACTGAAGTTCTTTATGAAAACAGCCATTAGGCATAGACTGAACTGTTGACTTAGCAACACTGTCAGATACTTGTACAGTAAGATTTCTAGGAGAAACGGTCACAGCATTGCCTCGATTTATCATAATGAGCAAATATTTGATCTTGTTAAGGCATTAGAAGCTTGATACCTCCAGGGTTTAAAGTAATTCAGTATAATGGGGGAGCTCACTAGCTTTGGTGACTTATCACGAGTTTTGACACTTGTGGTGATATAGTTTTGTATCATCTTGTGGTGATGGGACACAGCAAAAAGAAAAGAATGGGGACAATAGACTAAATGTATCCAAGGGAATACACTATCCGAAACAGGTCCCTTATCTGGAATAGGAAAGTGCGTGCGTGCGTGTGTGCGTGCGTACGTATGTACGTGCATACAAGGGCTTGTCAGTGCAGCTGGGTGGATGTGGAAGGGCTTGCAGGAGAGGCTGAGCACATTCCTGAGGCTCCTGTCCCAATTCTTAGAAATGTCGTCATTTAGAATCAACCAGGATGGAGAATCTGTAATGATCAAAAAAACAAATACGGGGCATTCCCTCAAAAACTACTTACATTTTTTTCAGCTGTTAAGACCTTTTAAAGAAATTGTATACAAAAACTATTATCCATCTTTCTCTCTAGAGAAAGTCCGAGGTAGCACAGGGAGCTGGCAATGATGTGGAAGGAAGAGGAGATGCAGTGAAGTGATTCTCACTCCTCTCTCACACTGAAGTAGAGAAAAGTAGATGAATATGAGATGCCTGGCCAGTCAGAATATTCCCTTTATTCTTCAAAAAAATCTACGCGACAAAGATAATTAAAAAATGTTTTTTGTTTAATAGAGAGCATAATTTAGTAGTTTATAGTTAGTTAGTGTAGTAGAACTGATAGTTTCCAAGTTTTCCCCTTACCGGGGCAGTCCAGTCTGTGTGGGGGATTATGCCCAAGCAAGCTGGGTTTAAGAACTGCACCACATGCCCTCAATCGTTCTGAGTGAGCAACAAGAACAAATGCTGTCTCTTCTGTTTTGGTGAGACTCACATGGTAGCACGGTGCTCTATCTACAACTCTCTTCCTTCAAGAACCCACAAGGTGAGAGAACTCAACATATACACCCTGAAGTGGTACGTAAAGACCTGCCGGAATGCCCAACTGCACTGGCAGTGATTGTACCTCTGGACATAATGACGCTGGTGGTGCTGGCAGCACCAGTCAAGGCCCATCACGTGCACAAGAATCACCGTCATGGGCATAAGGGTGGATCCCTGAGAGGGGCTACCTCCAGATGCTGCATTTCCTCACTGAGCCAAGACCAGTCCTGTCAGAAGTAGCATGCAGATACACTGGCTCCTCATCCAAATAGGCAAATACAGATAGGAAAACAAAATACGTAAACTAGTCTGAGACTGCAGTCATCATTGGTGTCCCACTGGAACCTAGGCAATCATTGACAGCACTGGAACCAGAAGGACTCCTGTAGCTGCCATCATACCAGGGTACCACGTACCAGGGTCAGGTCTCACCCTTCACTCCCACCATTGAACTTCTGATGCCTCTGGAGGAACCCTCACATCTTTATGAGGCACCATGCAGCCCCGTCCCCAACTAACGAGCCGCTGCTACTTTACCACCCTGCAACGGTGCAACCAACAGAACCATAACATCTGCCTACTCCACTGACTCCTCCCACTCTGATGGCTTTGCCCTTACTGGACCACTTGGCATCTGACTGGTCCTTGGAGCCTGAACCACACTTCTCCCAGGAGCGACAATACAGCCTGCGCCCATATCAATATGCACCAGGGCAAGTCCCACCACAGGAATAATGGTACAGGTATCCACTGGGCTCTCCTGTGCAGACCAGAAGCCCTGGTGGCATGGATGGGACCCCTATTATGGTCATGGACCTTCTTCAGAATACACTGCACTGTTGGTGTATGAAGCACCACATAGCATTGTGGTACTGCTGGGACCAGTGGATCTATCCTTCCCAGCCAGTGCCTCTTCACTGGATGAGGTGATCATCCCACCCACACGATCCCCATCTGATGACAATAGCCAATTCCAGAACCTTTTGAGTCATATGGCAGCAGCCCTGAATTTACGAGTGGCAGATGTCAAAGACTCACAAGATGAGTTTCTTGACATCCTCCAACCAACAGGTCCATCTTGGGTAGCATTGCCCATTCATAATGCAACCCTACTGCAGGCTTAGACAATTTGGTATGCCTCGGCCTCATGTACCCCAATGCCAAAACATGCTGAGAGACTGTACTTTGTTCCGACCAAGAACACAGACTTTCGCTTTATGCACCCACCACCAAACTCAGTAATGGTACAAGCAGCCATTCGGTGGTCCAGGCGAGAGCATCCCAGGACCATTCCTCCTGATCAAGCAGCCAGGAAACTAGATCTTATTGGCCGCAAGGTATATTCATCTGCTGGCCTTCAATTCCACATAGCCAGCTGCCAGGCCATTCTGGTGAAATAGAACTTTAAGGCAGATTCGAAACTGATGGAATTCCAAGCCTTTCTCCCGGAAGGAAAGCAAGCAGAATTCAAGGGTCCCGCTGAGGGAAACAAATTGGTATTCAAACTCTCCGACCAGGCAGCAGTGGATTCAGCATACAAAACAGCTAGCTCCCAAGTATCCAGAGTGGTGCTCAGAGGGGACTCCTGGCTACAAACTTCTGTTTTTTCTAAGGCGGTCCAAACCTGATAACCAGAACCTATTTAGTGATTAAAATAGATGAGGGCCTCCATTCCTTGAAGGATTTTCAAGCAATGTTTTGGTCCTGGGCCTGCACACTCTAGCCCTCACATGATTTCAAAATCACCAGGCTTACCGACCCAGGTACCTGCCTCGACCCACCTACCAATCTCACATTCCACGCCAACAGGAGCAACCCCGCCATCACCGACACTCTCAATGTCCTCGATACTCTACCTCCATAACGTTTACCTTTTCATCAATGCCCTCCAAAACAAACCTTTTGACTGAACATCAGAGAACCACAAACCCCTCTCTGCCTTGTCTATGGCTCTCCTGATCATGTTCAGGGGCCACCTTGCTCTATTCGTCCACAACTGGAGCAAGATTACCACCAACAATGGGTACTGCACATTGTATGCCAGGGTTACCTGATAGAATTTCACATCTTCCCTCCCCGCCATCCACCTCCTTCGTTTTACAATGGAGCAATTCCACTACCAGTTCCATGTCCTCCTCTTCAGGATAGCTGCTGCATCTTGTGTGTTCACAAAAATTTTTGCTGTTGTGGCAGCATACAAGCGCCAATTGGGCCAGTCCTTATTCCCATACCTAGACTGTGGGCTCTTAGTGGCATCATCGCATGACACCTTTCTCAACACCATTCAGACTCTGTGGAACCTCCTGGCTGACGTTGGTATAGGCATCAACGAAGATGGGTCTACCCTCATATCTACCAAGGAACTCGTGTTCATTGGAGCCAGATTGGACTCCTGGGCAGCACATGCCTTTCTCCCAAGGGATGACTTTACCACTCCCACTATCATTACATGATTACAACTTCGTCCACGAACACATGTCCGCCTACATCTCTCACTTCTGGGACACATGGTGGCATACGTTTGTTACTCCGTACACCCATCTCCATAAGAGATGTCTCCAGCAATAACTGAGAGCGGTGTATGAGCCACAGAAGGACCACCTAAACAAACGAGTCTACCTACCTCTACCGGTGGTAATCTCCCTGTCATGGTGGCGCAACCCATCCGAGGTTACGCCAAGCACCCCCTTCCACCAGCCCACTCCCAATATTACCTTCACGATGGATGCCTTGGTTGCAGAATGGGATGCCCACACAAAGGACCATCCAGCGCAAGGCCCATGGTCACCAGAGAAACAAGGATGCATATCAACATCCTAGAACTGAGGGCGGTCCAACTCGCCTATCAAGCGCTCCATCCCTCGTTCAATACAAACGTGTACAAATCCTCTCAGACAACACAACAGCCGTGGTGTACGTAAACAAACAAGGTGGAGCAAGATTTCTGTCTCTTTACCGAGAAGCTACATGGCTATGGAACTAGTGCCTCTGCCACAACATCTTATTACAAGTAGCCTGCAATTCTATCTCTACAGGCTCCCTTTAAATCAGCTTTCATTGACCAGTCAGAGAAAGTGCAGCTACGTTCCCTTTTGTTGGCATTCAAATGGTTAATCTTTTTAGTCATACTTATTTTAACGTAGAATTTTATCACAAAAGAACTGTCAGGGCTGCTGATGCAAAAGTGGGCTGTTTAAAAAAAAAAAAGTGTCAGAGAGAGGTTTTAATGTACCGTTGGAATACCCTGGGGGACTCCTTAGTTTGTAGGAGTGTGATAGCTTAATACTGGAATATTTCAAAAACACCTCTAAAAAATGAGGCCCCTCCTCTAAATAAGGCCAAATGGCACAATTATGGTTCAGGAATGGCTGTAGAAGGATTGCTTCTCGTGTGAGTTGATTTCTTATCAAGTTGTGCGCTGACAAGTGAGAAACTACAAGATTCATTTTCTTCTGCTCTGTGACTCGTTAGTTTTATTTCTCATAAACACCTTCCTCTCTCTCCTCCTTCTTCCGTCTAAGTAGAAGCTAAAAAATTCTGTCATTAGAAGCAATTTTGTCTTTTCTGCTGAAGGAGGACTATTCCATACTACGTATGTTCGTTTTTGAAGATATGAGGCCTGCCTGTTTAAAGCTGTGGTATAATTCCTTTTTATTTGGTGATAAACTTGTTTTCAGCCTTCTAAGCTCTGAGAAAACATAAGACTTACAATAGTTCTATGTTTTAGATAAATTCAAAAAAAAAGAGCCTCTGTGATTTAACATTGCTTTACATATCATTCAAGACAGATTTTATGTAGATATACTTGCTCCATCCGAGGCATACTACCTGTGTACCTGACCTGCATAATATCTTCCTATTTCAAGCAAGAGACATGGTGCTGGAGTTATACAGAGGCCAAAAACAACCAAATAATAAATCCTCCCAAAACACGCAGACAAAAGAAACAAAATAAAATAGATACGATCTGTGTGAGATATGGCTTGTCAGTCACACGCATGTTAAGAGACCCCTAGGCTTTCAAGCTCAAATTCTTGAGCACTCTAACCTATTCTAGACATTTGGATGTAGCCTGAAGAATTCCAAAGCTGATTTCAGGAAAGAACCACTGCAATAGTTTATTTCCTTTCCTCTAATTTTTTCAGTTTTTGTGCAGTATGATGCTGACAAACCAGAACACTATCTTGTTACACTTTATAGGAAATTCATAAATGTGCAGATTATTATCAGAGCCAGTGACTCCACCTTCATGAATTTTTTTTTTAAGGAAAAATATACTCAAACCAATACCACCACCCCCACCTCAAACAAACAAAAAATACCCCTTCTTCCCAAACTGAAATTACATGTGAGTTTTTGACTTTCTATATTTGTATCACTGGATCCAAACTGGATCTTAGGATTTGCTCTTGCTGTGCCTACTTCTGGTTATGGTATGTGCCATGAGATAGGGTGAGTATGTGTGAAAGAGAGAGTGTGTGTGTTGCGGGGAGGGGACAGAAATTCCCCCGTAAGACATAGACTTTTAGTTATAATATTGGTGTTGGCAAACGCTGCCACCCGCTCTTCCATTTGAGCTGCCCAGTTTTCCCTTATTATTACTTAAAAAAAAAAAATGCTTCATCTCAACTTCAGCGTGAGAACGGCCAAGAGACACATAATGAACTCTCCTCCAGATGGTGAATTTTCTGAAAGTGACTGGTGGAGAGGAGGTAAGGAATACAGAGAACAATGCTATGCATTCCCTCCCTTGCAATCTGAGAACCCCATTTCCCCATGATCTTCTTGAGCTCTGCCTTGTTTTATTTCCAGAATTAGGTTGACCTTCTCAGACAAACACATTTTGTTAGAAAAATAAGGATGGCAAGTGATGGGGAAACTGGGTATGTGTAAATAATGCAGGATGATTTTGTTGCTTCCGTGGTGGATATCAGGAGAAGTAATGCCCAGTGATTATTTTGGCTACCTGTTTGCTTGTCTTTCAATTAAGCTGGACTAAACTTTTCATATACTAAATTGCCAGGACAGATTGGCTAACAATCCAGATAAGCCACATTTATGATACAGAGCACATTGATATATGTAATTTTCTTGATCTGCCTTGAAGAGGAAGTTTTCCTTTTCCAGAGCCTCTTTTGTTCTAAACCTTTTAATGAGCAGGCCAGAGGTTCTTTAAATAGGATGCAATAAATGCCTAGACTTGTTGTAAAATGTATGGTGCAGAAGGATGAAATGATGCACAAGACATTTTTTACTGGAGGAATGAGGGGTTGAGAGAGGAAAAGAATGCTCATTCCTGCCTTTGTCTGTCTGTCTTCAGCCAACCAGGGACCCAGTGGATTTGACTGTGCTTGGGACCTGTAAGGGGATAAAAATAATGGAAGAGAACAGATTTTTAACAAAATCAATAGGGTCACCATGACAAGGATGTTCCCAGATTTCAGAGACATATGGTCACCCTAGTTGGCTTGGGCTCTGAGGATGAAGGAGGATCAGTTAACTACTCAGAGAAAAAAGAGTTAGATTAAAGTGGGAATGTGAAGAAGGTATAGAGAGGATGGTTATGTTGAAGAGTACATTTCAGAGAGAGGAGTTTTTCTGTGGTGTTAGCAACAGTAGCACAAGGAAAAAACTTTCTAAAATGATGCTATAAAATATTTTTTTAGAAAGCAATATAAGTTCGGGTCATGGGTATGAACACTTTGGCATTGCTTCCTCAGTTTCTCCATGAATGACAGAGGACAAAATGAAGAGTTTTAAAATTCCAAGCAGATTTCTGTCTTTAGTCAGAAGCCTAAGCTGCCATCAAATGCTATCTCTATTACACTATAGGGCTTGGACCTGAAAGCAGTAAACGATTTTCCGGATGTTTATTTTCCATCTGATTACCTGCAAACCCTTCTCTGTGTGTGTGTGTGTGTGTGTGTGTGTGTGGTTAATTTCTATCACATGCAATATTTTATTTTATTCAAAGTTCTCACTGTACTTAGTGATGGTTAGGGGATTGAGGCTGGGTACTGTGTTTCAGCCTGTGAGTGACTCCATTTTGGTGGGGGATGATATTTGCTGTCTCTTTCTCTGGGGGTTCCATAAAGCTGTCGGCGTTGCAGGGAGCTGAGTTATGATAGCTCACTGTAATAGTCTCAGTTACGAGATGGAACTGTGTGCCAGGTAGAATGAGAGTTCTGGGACCACAATGCTCTCTGGTAACTGGATCCAGAGAAAGAGTGCCTGGTATTTGTCTTTTAGTTAAATTGTGCAATAAATTTCCTACTGATGCTGTATCAGCAAGTAATTACTTTTATGGTATCTTAAAAGCTTTTGATAGTTAAGTTTCTTAAATGCTCTTTTGAATTTTCTCTGTTGCTTTGAACAACTTTCCTCCACCCTTAAAATTCCTCCTGCTTCCAAACTTACTGGAAGTGGACACTGCAAGAAAATTATTTTTGTTTTAGGGGAGGTCTGCCAGCTAGACATTTCAGTGCCAGATATATAGCTCAGTAAATGCATCCTTGTATCTTTAAAGCTGATCATGAGTCATGTAAAATCATAGCTATTTAAAATGGAGGAGTCCTTTTCTGCTCTCAAGAAGAAGGAAAGAATATGTGGGAACTCTTGTGTGCATGCATGCATGTGCGCACATATATTTACACTTTCTGTAGGAAAGTACAATTAGCTGTAGTGTTCCTAGATTAGGTCTGGCAAGAGTTTCATCTTTAAATTGTTTTTTTACTGTAGCTCTTATCATTCCATTGAATACCAGTGTGTTTCTAAATTAGGTGATGGAATGTAGCCTTACATTTGGTTTTGTTTCTGTCATAATGTCTTTATATACTTTTTCAAGAGAGGTTGTTTTTTGTTTTGTTTTGTTTTTGCTTAGCTTATTTCCTTGCTACATAATGATCCAATAACCATTTAATATGTTACTCTATTTTTTGTCTAGGAAAAGTCACTGTGACTGTTCAAAAGAAGGTTGCAGTAGTACATTTAAAAGTCTCCATAAGTGTAAAAAGAAAAGAACATTTCTCAGGGAAACATGTTCAATGTGTGCGTTTCCTCATATCTGTTGGGGAAAAAAATTGTGTATTTTGGAAGCAAAATATAACCCAACATCCAAATGTTTTGAATAAATTAGTTGTTTAAAGCCAGTTAAGTGGAAACAGTTCTGGTTTTTGGTTCGTACCCCCCTTCCCCCCATCTAACGAAGTGGGACTGGAGGCCACTCTGAGCTTCAGCATGCAAGAAAGAGAGCTCTAAAAGGTACACAAGAAACTCATGAGAATAGATTCAGTTAAATTCCAGCATACGCAGGTGCTGACTTCTTCTTTCTGGCCAGTGTGCTTGGAGTCTTATCTCATTAAGTTATTTAGCAGTGTGGGTGATTTGCTTGGAACAAAGTTTGCCATTGAATTAAAAAATACCAACACCATGTCTGCAATGAAGCAGATGTTTTATTTTCTGTTTGTTTGCTACATTTTCAATACAAAGCCTGGTGTTTAGACCACAGCTAACTGTGCATGTAAAAGGTATTCAGTATGATGAAATAAATTTTTGTAGTTTCCCTCATCGCCTCCTGTCTAAAAAGAATTTATGAATAGTTGCAGGAAATAATTGATCAAAAGGTTACTACATGTAGGGCACATTGGTATATAGTTAATATGTGCCCTGCAGCAAAAGGTTCCTTCTTGAAAACCTCTACAAGTATTTGGTGAGAATTTCAGAACTCTGTTAAGCTGCCTTTGATTCTGAAGATACCCTGAGGGCCAGTGAATAAATTACAGATGCATTTTCCCCATCAAATTTAGGAATTGCCTGTATTAAATAATTGCAATTTGCAAACGAACATGATTAAATAGGTTAATCAACTTATTGTTGCATTTGCTTAACTTCTTCTGTGCGTTTCTAATTTTGGTTTACTGCTTAAAGAGGCAGTACAGTTCCCTTCTGCCTCCACTGGAACACTGACCGCTCAGAGATCAGCTGTGAAGTTGAATCTTATTATCAAATGTTTCTTGACTTCTTACATAAAGCAATTGCATAGCTCATTGTTGCTTGATGTGGGAGATGAGCAATTACAACATTCCTTTTTTTTTTTTTTTTTTTTGTTAAAATATTTTCCTTTTTCTTTTTCCCTCAAAATTGTTTCACTGTTTGGTCAAATCCCACACATCGCATAGCCCTGCTGCAGGCAATGTGACTATTATTCCTGTGATTAAAGTGGCTCAGGTTTGACTCCTTCCATAAGCACTTGAATAATCCCTTTACTTTGGTCATGCAAGTGGTGCCATTGGCTTCAATGGAATTTGCATGTGAAAAGATTTAGCTCTGTATCTGTATTTAGTCTACATTTGAAATCGGCCTGTGTTTTAAAACAAATAAATATATTTTTGAAGGCTAGAGGGTCCAAATCCAGAAAGAGACTTAAGCATTGCAATTTTAGGTGCCTAGCCCAAAGTGGCATCCACAAACCCTGGGTTATATAGGTGCCTCGGTTCCCTATAGAGTGGATTGGGAGAGGTAAGTGCCTGAGAATGGGATCTACAAAATGCCAGCATGCTAACCAGGGAGTCACGTAAACTAGCCATAAACAGATCCCAAGGAGAGAGATGTGTGCCAAGTCCCACCCCTCTCAGGGAGTTTGATGCCTAAGTCCGGACTGGGGGGAGAGGCCTGTCTCTGCTTGGGATCCCAACCGGGGCCTGTTTTCTCCTTGAGTCAGGCATGTAAGATATTTCCTGAAAGAAACTCCACACAGAGTGCAATGGTAGAGGGGAAGGCTTTCCCTAAAACCATTAGCCAAATGGTTAGGGAGTTTTACCCAGGTTGTGAGAGACCCTGGTTCAATTCTTTCCTCTGCCTGACATGGTCCTGTCAGGTGTCCTAATTACTGGTCCATAGAGTCATTCTCACTTTCTTGAAGGCTCAATGCCTACTTAATTATTTATACAGTGGAACAGCTTCAATTGGGCAGACTGCGAGTCACTTACACTGAGAGATTTTTAGGCAACTCTAGAGTTAGGTGGCAGCTTGTTAGGGATGTTGAGGATCTCACTGGTACCCATATTTTGGGTTTGAACACCTGAAATGGGAGTTAGGTACCCTTTTGAGGATCTGGGCTGAGGTGACATAGCGTGAAGTGCTCTCCAAGGCTGATAGTCTGTTGATTGGTCAGGAGTGGAGGAAGTTGGAAAGGAACCTGCATTTGATTTTTTCCTCTAATCTCATGATTACATCCCATCCGATGATCACTGGCTGTCTAATGAAACTTTTAAAAAATTGTGGCAAATGTAGATGTTTGGAATCATTTGACAGGGTGTCTTCAAATGGAGATAATGACTTTTAGGGAGCTGTTCCTTTTCCAAAAGTGTCCAAAACTGATCTGTACCATAAATGGATGGTCACACTATTTAGTGGGATCTGGGAGTATTGGATGGGGGAAGAGTATTTAAGGAGAGGAAATGGGGAAGATTATCTCAGCTTTCCTTTTCAGAAGTAGCCAGAGTTATTTGTAAATGAAATTTGGTCTCCATTTTTCTTTAAACTATTTTTCTTCTAGCAAGCCAGTTTAAAAAATGTAAATGAGAAGAGATATCAAAAGCAGATTTTTTAAAAAATATTTTCCCTTCAATGAATTAGATTTTACTCAGTCACGTTTTCAATAAATCAGTTACACCGATATGCTTGCTATGTGACGGGCTGCTACTGAACCTCATTATTCATATATGTCTGTGTGATATTACTGAATCAATTTGTGCTGTATCTGTTTTGTACTCATGGATAGTTCATGCTCCCTTATGATCAGAAATAGTCATCAGGCAGTAATGGGAGACATGGAGCAGCAATGGATGGAGCCCACAATCCTTTGCTCTGTGGCACTAGGTCCTACTTTCATCCACTTCCAGTGTCTTTTTTTCTTGCCTCATCAATATGTACAAAGCAGCGGCTATGTCAAAAAGCAGATACACTCTAGCTCTTTACAAATCAATCCTTTTACATTGTAACAGGCACAGAGTTAAATGAGGGTAGAGAAAGGTCTCCATATTGTCTGATTGACAGAAGAGGGCCATGCATGAGTGTAATAGCTTATTGAAGGCAATTCTGTTCAAAGACACTGACTTGGTATGCCAGTCTTGCCAATGCTTAGGCTAGTATAAACCAAAAGGCTAGCTGAGGATATCATTTTTTGTTGCTGCAGTACTGTGCACAGCAGGTATGAACTGTCTGTTCTTACAAATTTCATTTGGTAAATAAGTAAAAAGGCAAGAAATCTTCTGAAAAAATATGATATATTCCTCTGTAGCAGATATCTTAATTAGTAATTAAGAATATGTACACTATGATCTTATGTATCTTCATGTATCTCCTATCCAACCACGTTTCTCTTAGCCAGGCACGTTCCTTTGCTTATGTGAGAAATGCTGCTTTATAAAATGAAATAGAGATGACAAACAGAAAGGACAATATGTGAAATCAAAGTCAAAAGTGTGCTTTTGCTTTAGTATATAACAGCAGTGCCTATTGGTTTTTGGCAGGGGATGACATAGATGTAACCATTGAAAGTGAATTCTAGTACAGTCATCCAGTCCTATTTGTCATCCAGCATTTTGATACGTCAGCTTGCAGGTGGTGCCTTCCTCCACAGGAGTGGGCTCCATTCTCTCTGTCACTCGAAGGAGAAAAAGTATTTTCTTCCCTTTTCTCTCCACCATCATTACACTACCTGTTGAAACTCACTCCCTGAAACTTGATTTGATTGTATTTTTAATTCTCAGCTGTACTAAGTGTACTGGGAATTAAATGATAAATCCCTGTGTCCTCAAGCTCCACAAACTAGCTCCCTGGGGCATTTCATCATTGTGCATGCTTGAGTCCCACTTTAGCTCAAGAGGGCTGTAAAGCGTCTAAACAAAACAGCAGGTTAATATTCTTTTTAAAAATCAATCCATCAAATACAATGACAGGCAGATTTAAGGGGCACGTAGCTAGGACTCACAGCCATGCTTCATGCATCTCTTGTGGCATGCATTTGGCAGCCCCATTGCACAGCTCTGCTGGGATGTCATATACCCAGGAGGACTGCAGGGAGACAGCAGAATTACCCAATGATTCATCCTTCCCACCAGTGGCCGCTGCGGTTTTGTGGGGAAGGTAGCCCTGCTGTCTCTGTTTCCACTCTTACATGACTCCTTTCTGCTGGATCCCAGCCATCATAATGGCGAAGCAGCAGCTGGGGAGAGGAGAGGAGGCAGCACAGCAGACACAAAGGGCTGGGGTGCAGGGTGGAAGAGACATAGGCAACAATCAGGGAGAATATCGGGGAGGAGATGGCACTGGCAACACCAGGGAGGGTGAAGAGGCCATGCAGCGGGGGCAGAGGAGATGCAAAAGGAGGAGGAGGTGATGGCAGTAGGGAGCAACTGGTAGGGATCATAAGGTGAGGGCCTAGTGTTCCCCTAAACTCTTCACCCTCTGTTCTGACTGCCCAATTCCCCATCCTCCCAACAAATCCCTTACGTCTATCCCTGGCTCAACTGAGTCTCTGTCACCTACTAACTAACTAACTTACCACTTGCACCCCTCAACTTCTTCTGAGTCCTCTCTTCTCTACCAGCCTGAACGTCTCCATTCCTATACTGGCCCAAATTCTTTCTCTTCCCTACATGAGGGAAACCATTACAAGAGGGAATTCCAAGAGCCTTCTCATGCTGAGCTCCATCTTCCTTTACAACTGGGTGAGTGGGAGGGAATCTCTTTCTAGTGCAAGAGAATAATCAAGAGATATTTATTGGCTAGCTGGCCAGATAGCATGGAAACAGCATGGTATGATCTGGGAGATACAGATTTGAGAACAAGAACAGATTCTTACTTTTGGTAGTTTGGACTTGATGGGGAGAGGACGGTAAATAAGTTGTTTGCATATTTAACCACTCCTGCCAACTGATTCGTAGAGATGTAGGCATGGAAGGGACCTCAAGAAGTGGTCAAGTCCAGTCCCCTGTGCTGAGGCAGGACCGAGTAAACCTAGACCATCCATGTCCCGCCTGTTCTTAAAAAGTTCCAATGGCAGGGATTCCACAACCTCCCTTGGAGCCTGTTCCAGAGCTTAAGTACTCTTATATAGTTTATCCTAATATCTAACCTAAATCTCTCATGCCACAGCTTAACCCCATTACTTCTTGTCCTACCTTCAGCACGGAGAACAATTGATCACAGGCCTCTTTGTAACCGCTTTTAGCATATCTGAAGACTTATCAGGTCCCCCTCAGTCTTCTTTTCTCAAAAGTAAGCATGCCTAGTTTTTTTAATCTTTTATCACATTTGTTGCTCTTATCTGGAGTCTCTCCAACTTTTCCACCTCTTTCCTAAAATGTGGCACCCAGAATTGGACACAGCACACCTGTTGAGGCCTCACCAATGATGAGTAGAATGGGACAATTATCTCCCATACAATACTCCCGTTAATACATCTCAGAATATTAGCCTTTTTTACATCTGCATCACATTGGTGACTTATGTTCGGGTTGTGATCCACTGTATCCCCCAGATCCTTTTTACAGTTACAGTAAATCAGTGATGAGGGCAACTCCCATTTGCTGACCTGTTACGAGCCTGCTCAACAAAACCATTGATGACATCCAAATATGCATGAAACATGGACACAACATTTCATTGCTTGGTTTGCATTTTGATTTGCAATATTTATTCTCCAAACGGGATGTTTGAGCTCTCTGGAGGTTTAACAACTGGTGAAGGAATTGGAATGTGTTTGCTGAGTGAAGCTGGCATTGCCTGATACAATCTTTACCTTTACCTTTACTCATGCACAAAACATTGTATCCTCCTGCTTTGCATGTACAAACAGGCCTCGCTTGGTTAGATTACAGTGTATGAACAGCTGGGTCCTAAACTATCTGAGACGCTGCAATGTCCTGATGTTACCCAAACAATCAATACATTTTTTTTTTAATATTTTAGTCTTGAGGTAAACTTTGAAATGTCAGGAAAGGGCTGCAGGTGGTTTCTGTAGAAGGATTCCACCAATGTATCACAGTGAGTATCCCTACAATAAAAACAAAAACTAATCAGGAGACACTGAGCTGATTGACTCATTTATACATCTCCCCCCCCCATCAATCATACTAGTGTACATCAACATATGTCAACAAAATTAACAAGTGACGTGAGTCAGTATGATCAAAGTCTGCTTGAATTGGTCTGGTTCTAGTTACTATGCTATGGGTGCTGTATTACATTTCCTGTTGAAAGAATAAAGTCTTGCAATATAGATATACCTACATAAGGAATAGGTACATGTGTATTTGTGTATACCAATGAGTGGACATAAAATCAAAATCAAAATAGTAGGCTGCAGTATACACATACAGATATTCAGAAGCATTATTTTCTGTGAGTGGAGGAAATTTATACTCTGAAACCTTTCTGAATTGGAGGTTCTGCTTCACTAGCTCAGCATGGTTATCTATTATAAGGGTTCTGAATGGATGCTGATGCTAACTGGACCAAAGTGTTGGCTTTACAGTTCGTTAAGAGTTATATGAAAAATAGGAATTTGCACTGAGTCAAGTGAAGAAAATTCTCCATTGTCAGATTGCTACGAGTTCTGACTGCATAGATGGAAAGACACCACTGATTTTCTTAAATTCATAGGTGTCTGTGGAGAGCAGATGGGTAAGAAAGAGCAGGCTTTTCCCCATTCAGATAAACAGCTTCTTGAAGCAAGAGGACAACCTTCTTTTAAAAGCTTCATATGGCAAAGGCATGTGGGTCTCCTGACAGGTAGGGGCATATAGTACAGGTCTGCTAAATAATCTTTCTCACCCCACACATTTACACATTCTTTCTTGGTTAAATGATTTCTGGCAACACATTTGACAGCTTTAAATGCAAGGGTCTCCCTGGTCTCCTGGACAGACCCATTAGGAGCATGAGAGGATCTGGGCACAAACATGGTTAGCTGGCTTTTACTAATCCTGACAAGAAGAATTTAAAAAATGTGCCAGCTTTAGCGGTCAGAGGCTAAAACATGGATGTGTTTAATTCATATTCTGGCTGTCCCTCTATTAGATAGTTTTACACATTCTTTCAGTGAACTGTGCAAAATAAATATGTTAAAAAACAGAGGAAGGGGAAACATCTTCAGTTTCGGGTGCCAATACTTTATCTAATTAATGTAGCTATTTGCAAGCAACAAGCAAACTTGGTGGAAATGCCTTTGATTCCTTTTGCAATTTGGACATGCAGATTTGAAATATTTGGTGGTGTCAATTGTTTAACTTCACTAACCTCACCGTACGTATACAACCATGGATAATGGCTTGGAAGACTACTTGTTTGAGACCTTTTATGGTGTGTGGGCTTATTGGCATTACCCTTTTGATAACTCATTTAAAAGGCATAAACCAAAAACATGGCATTATGTTCAGTCAGCCAGGTGGAAGGACCTTCTTCACACATTATCATATATTATTATTACATAGACCACCTTCACACATTATCATATGACTAAAGCACGAAAAGTTGCATTTAAAGAACCTCCACTCCATGTATGAAATCTGGATTATAAAAAGAAAGGTCTATTTTTAACTCTTCAGTCCTTTAACTTCTCAGTTTTTTATACGTGATCAACTTAAGTTATATGTGATAAGTTTTTTATATGTGGTCAACTTAAGTTTTTTAAGATATCATATAAACGATTCTATCATGCTGCAGAATAAAGTGGCATGATATGCTTTTTGAAATGACCAGCCTAGAAATAAAATTTGTCATTACATATTACTGCTCATTCAAAGAAATATTAATCATTTACTACAGAAGATGACTACTAATGGAAAGAAGAATTTATTATAGTCAGAAAGTAAAAGTGGTAGAACACAGCATAGCAGTACAGAGAAGGCATGACATAAAATCAGTGTTTAAATAATTCAGGTTTTCGTAATGATCAATAATGTGAATTCTATGTCTTTGGAAAAACACATTTATACAGGAAACTATGGAGAGATGAGCATTGTACCAAGTATAAAAATAAAAGTATAACTCTGTTTTGCAGGGTTTCATTTAGAAAAAACTGGGGGGAAAATAGTCTACTTAAAAAAAATCTGGGAAGTGATTTGTGATTTATGCAGTTAACTCTTATTTATTGTCATTTAGCAGAGGTTAAGGGATTTCATAGCTCTTGTTTTTTCAGTGAAAACAGAATGGAATGATTGGATTGGATCCCCACTTTCAAGGAAGGCTAGAGATCAGCATTTGCTTTAGTTTATATGAAAGTAATGTCAAAGTCACAGAAGAAAATTGTTCAAACTAATTATGAAAGGAATTATTTGCTTTGCTCCATGTAGGAACCCCTTTAATGTTTGGAAGAAGGAGTTAATGATGTGATCTGGCATTCATTCTGTGGTGCATCATCATCATCCAGGAAAAAAAACCCTCAGTTGGCATTTTTGCCCACAGGTTGCTGAGAGCTGATTATTCTTCTAATCAGAACTGTCATAATCAGGGGAGACAATTAGCTAGGTTATGTCTCTGCTGATTTCTCTGTGGCCCTTAGCATCATATGGCTTTGAACATTCTTGAATCATATCAACAAGTATTTCTTTAATACCTGTTCTGCTCCATCTGCTGTCATTAGGACATATTTTAATCCCCTGAAGTGCTGGATTTTGTGCATACTTAGATTAACTTGGGGCTGCAAGGTATTACCATCTTTTAAAAGAGAAAATTTGCCAGACTTGACAACAAATGGAGAGTTTAAGCATCTAGTTTATAACATAAAACAGAAATCATATTAAGATTGAGTATGTGTGTATTTGTGTCTAATCCTGTATTTATGCCCATAATAGATGCATTTTAGTTCATAAAGTAAATATATATTTAGAATAGACAATTATGTAATCAAATATACAGCATAGGGATATCATATATTCAGTGAATCTGTGTGTGTTTGTAAATTATTTGTGCATCACAACATACTTCTTCCAGCATTCTGCTTCTGTCATTAGTTCTGATTTTCGACTAGTATTTTTTTCATACAGCAGATGCTATTTTGTTTAATAGGATTTATCAACCACAGTGGCCTTTCTGATAGCTGAATGAACCAAATACTACAGATAATGGGTGTGATTCTGCTCTCAGTTATCCCATTGTAAATATGAAGTAACTGCACTGAAATGTGAGAGCTAGTCCAGAATTATACTGGTGTAACAATAACCAGAATTTGGTCCAGTATTTGTTAGGCATATGTATCTCTGCCAGTATGTTTGATCTGAGCTAGATCAAAACTCTTGATGACTCAGTTATACTTCTGTCTTCATTCACTTGCACCGGCTTGCCTTTTTATTGCACGCAAAAGTTTAGGTACAAAGTATGCTGGTAATATATAGTTTGTGTGTGGCAATTGCTGTTTAAGGGTATCTGGTTGAACTACTTGATAAAAACAATCTATTCAACAAATTTAGCTCTTTCATGTGCAGAAATTGTTAACAGATTATGGATTTTACAGCTGTTTCCTTTATTTAATTTTTTTTCAGCAAACGTATTTGAGCTACAAATTGTGAGTGAATTGTTCAGAGGAAGTATTCAGTCAGGTATCCCGTATTTGGAATTTGCTACTGGAGCTGTTTGACTGGTCATCTAGGTCACACAATACTCTCTTTGCTCAATGAATAACTTAAGCTCTGTAAACTGATTCTGCCTGAAATGAATTTTCTTTTGACATGAAACCCATTTCAACAAACTCTTATATGGGTCCAGAATTCTTCTAGCATTCTTGTAAACAAACATTGAATATTTGTAAATGGTGAATAATAAAAGGAGTATAAACAGGTTGAATTGAAACCCAGTTTCTGATTTGTCAAACTGTTTGTAAATTGGTTTTAAACTATTCAACCTGTTTATTTCAGTAAATCCCTTAATAAAGCCACTAGTAAAAAGAGAAAACAGACGGAGCACATATAGATTGAGAAAAGATGGGCATTGGCCTTGTAGCTAAGGTATGTAAAACAAAAAAAGCAGGAAGTGGCAAACTATTGAACCAAGTCATAATATCTGTAACTTTTTTTTCTTAGAGGCTGCGAAGGCTTTTTTTTTTGTATTATCAGAGTAAACTCTATTGTATGTCTCTAACGTTAAAATTTGCACTGAAGTCTGAATATGTTTTGAGCTTGTTCTGTAATAGGAGCTGTTCTAGTTACGACTGTATGTTGGAATTGCCTTCAGATTAAATACAACACATTTGCATAACTTCCAGATTGTCCTGTCCTTAGATGAAACAATTCTCTCTGTCAGTGCGTTCCTTTTCCTCGCTAGTAGGCAAATTGACTAAGCTAGTGACGATGGTGGACTTTTTTAGTCAAAGTTGTCCTGATTCTGTATGCACTGAAATCAGTGGAAGTCTTGGGAACAGGATCTGGCTCTGTAGTATATTATAATGCTAAATAACAATGTCAGGATATAGAGTTTTAGTTACTTTGTAATTTAAAAATAACAACGTCAGTCTTCAATTCCCTTAAGAAAAAATGTAACTTCAAAATATAAAAATGAATGAAACCATGTTTGGTCAATCCATAGTAAGAACTTTCCTTACTCATTGCGCTGCACTAGAATGTGATCTCTGAGTTTCAGGTTGACAAATTTAAAATAATTGATTTTTTCATGAAAGGAAGGGCAGGTTTCAATTAGCCTTAAATTAAGTATAGTCATTTGCAATGGATTAAAGAAAATAGGTGTTCCATAATCTGTGCATTATGAGTGTACAGACTTGAACAGATTGTGTTTTTATGCAACACACAGACATAAAATTTTATATTAACTAGTAAAGTTATTTAGTCTCTTGCTGTATAGATAATTAAATTAGGAATATTGTCTCAGCAAGAAAAAGCGAGCAAATTCTGGGCGAGGTAAGTGAATCTTTGATACTTGAGTACCTAGTTATTGTGGGCAGTTGTCTACATTCAGATTCCTAGAGAGAACAATGGAGGTATATTGATGACGCCTGAGATCATCCTTTTTTAAAAAAATCTTGCCTACTGTGAGGAGTGGTGGTGATGACGTCATGACCTTTTAATGGGCCAAAGAACCATATAAAACGTTAATCCTGGCAAAATCTCGTATCTCTCTTACTTTGGGCTTAAGAGTAGGTGTCTGCTCATTAAAGTAAACGTTTTTTAACCTTCCCTCATTGGTGACTAAGAGTCAAGTATTGAAAGCTACATAGCTCAGTTTCCTGGATATGGGAAAATAAAAAAGAAAGCTGTAAGAGAAATTACTTCATTATATTGATGATTCTTACCATGAATATTATTGGTTATGATATTACATCTCAGAAAATGCTGTGTTCACAAAGTTTTCATAGTTTTTGTTTGATGGCAACAACAATAAACATTGCGGACAGGCTGAAAAATAAGCAGTTCAATATTTGATACCTGTGGAATTAAAGGATAATTTGTTGAATTGTTACCTGGGCAGTTAGGCCCCAGTTCATTTAAACATTTAGTGTTGTTGTAGCCATATCAGTCCCAGGATATTAGAGAGACAAGGTGGGTGAGGTAACATAAATTAGTATATACAAGAAACCCACAAATCACCACGCTTACTTTAAGAGCTCTAGTAACCACTCCAAAGACATCAAGAAATCTGTTATCTACACTGAGGCACTCAGATAACATAGATATGCTTCAAGGTGAAAGTCTGGGATACACTCCTTAACACACTAAAACCACCTTCACCAAACAAGGACACCACCAGAGTAGATTTCATCATGGAATTGGCCACCCAAATACCACTAGAGAAGTTGCTTCAATATAGGAGGGGGGGAGAGAGAGTCTCTGACCGCATACCCCTAATTCTTCCTCCCATCGTACCCTGGAACCCATAGGGGGTGTAATTAAAAAAAAATTGCAACCTATATTTGATGGGGATCATATCCTGAAATAAATCTTTCCCGTACCGCCTTTTCTGGCCTTTAAACACCCCCCCTCCCCAACCTTGCCAAACTCATCAGAGGCAAGCTCCCCACATATCAGGCCACGCCAACTCAAAGCAGCATGAGCCCGTGCTGTAAGAGATGCAGAACTTGCAGACCTATCTCCATTGGTACAATGATCAGTACCCCCCAGAACAGAGCTTTCAAGATCCATGGATCCTGCACATGCCTATCAAAACACAGGGAATACATCATTCAATCCTGGCCTACGTTAGCAAATTAGGTCGGCGTAACTACGTTGCTCAGGGATGTGAAAAATCCAATTAAACTGACCTAACCCTCGGTGTACGTAGTGCTAGGTCACTGGGAGAATTTTCTTTTTGGCCTAGCTGCTGTCTCTTGGAGGTGAAGTACCTAAGTCAGTGGGAGAAGCCCTCCCATTGTCATAGGTAGTGTCTTCACTGAAGCGCTACAGTGACTGCAGCAGCATTTTAAGTGTAGGCAAGCCAAAACACTCTCTGCCTCCATAGCAGCTATGGTGGTGAAACGGGATTATCACTATGCTCTCGAATGAACTCTCACTGAAAAATGATAGACAGAAACACAATATCACCCATGGGAGAACACTTTTCACAGAGTTATTACTCCATATCTGATCGCTCTGTCCTTGTACTCAAAGGAAACCTGTACAGCACCTTCAGAAGATAAGCCCGGGAACTTAAATTCATAACTCTGCTAGATACGAAAAATCATGGCTTTAATAAAGATACTGGATTTATGGCTCATTACAACAGTCTGTAAGCCACTAACCCTCCTTTGTCCTACGACTGTAGAGATGTTAACTGCCCACTTCTCCTTGAATGGTCTCTTGCAACATGTGTTAAGGCCTTAACTGTTCCACCTTTGTATTAGCTGTGATACTGAATACATTCCCGGATCTGAAGAAGACCTCTGTGTAAACTCAAAAGAATAAAAGATATTACCTCGCCCACCTTGTCTCTTTTTAAACATATAGGTAAGTTCCATTGATTTAAGCATGTGCTTACAGTTAAGTGCATGTATAAGGGCTGTGCTGCACAGGGATGTTTTCCAGAACTGGGGCCTTAATAGCTAGTCAGATCTATAGGTATAACCTTTAACCCTTTAAAAAACTATAGTTAGTTGTAGCCTTCACAGCTTAGAACCAATGTGTCAGGCTTAATTAGTTATGTTAGTTATAACTATAATTTAAATAAAAATATATTTCATTCCAGTGTAGCAAAATCATTCTTCTGTCTAGTTACGACATGCTATAAATGGCTTCAAAGAGCATTAGAATTTCAGTATTGGAACATGTTAAGATGTGAATGAGTGTAAAAATACCTCAACTAAAGAGCAAAAGGCACTTATTAAAAATGAATAGTTTGGAAACAGAAACAAAATAACCAGTGAGATGGTGGTGGAACAATTCAGTTCCTGTAGCCCAGTAAAACAGTACATTGTTCTAACTAATGGCAACAATTTTCCATTAGGCAGACTTGTCTGTGTTACTGTAGGTTACAAAGGTGGTTTTTTTTTTATTTAGAAGAAGCTGTTTTTCTGCTCTGGAGTGTATCAGAAAATATACCTGCCCAGGAGTAGTATAGAATGGTGGAATCAGAATGAACAGAAAAGTGTTTTTTTTTTTTTTTTTAATTGTAACCCATGTTGTTCCCTTGACATAAAAAACTAAGTGTTATAAAATTCTTCTTAATGTTAATCATAAATAAACCTAAATTTATTGGTGAAATAATTAATAATGTAAAATACATAGTTTGCCTCACTGCTGGGACATGCAGGTATCTAGTGGGCATGATAACAAAGAGGTTTTTGGTATGTCTCCTTTACAGAAAAAATGAAAAGCTTGGAACTGAAAGTGAACTGTGTCTGCTCAGCATAGTGTCTGTAAATTTGGTGAAGGCTAAAGCCTTACATTACCGTTTGTTTTTGGGATCTTGGAATGCATAATTTCCTTCCTAAAGCCTTTGGAATAGGAGGAGATTTATCATTCAAAAGAGGGCTGGACACACATTTTTGCTCTTATTGTTTTGTATGGGGAGCAGATGTAAAACAGGTTTGATTTATGCATGCTGCACTGTAAAAATTCCCACAACAGGTGTTACAGGCATAGATAACCTCTCAAGAACCTTAAATATTGAGCATATGAGGACTATGCTATTAATCCAGAACATTTGACTGACTGATTTGTAAGGTATACACTTCTATGGGCACTATATAAAGAGAATAATAGAATAATAATCTCCATCATCCATGAAGTGCATTAACAGCTTAGAAATGCACTATGAAGTGTCTTAGGGACAAATCCCAAAGTCCTCACTCTGTTTTTATTCAGTCCTTGCTTGGCAAAACTCCCACTGCAGTCAGTGGGAGTCTTGCTGGGTTTGAGGATTTGGTCAAAAATAAAGAAAACCTAGAATCCCTTTTTTGCCTCAGCTCATTTTACACAAATACAAAAACACTCTTGGAAAGCCAGTGACTTCCATTTGGACTCAGTATTCTAAAGTCATCATTTACATTATGAAGTATCTGGTTTAAAATGTCACCAATGGAAATTCAGAGATAACATGGCAACTCAGATTCTAAATCTACTGTATATTCCTCCAGACAGTAGATAATTTTACATACCAGATGTGCTGCAAAATCACATCATCCGGGGGCTGATTAGAGATCAAGTTTTACCCTTAACTCTTGATATTGTAGGTTTTAATCAGTGATGGGGAAACCCCGGGAGGTTCAGAGGTTCCATTCAAGTGTTCATCAAACCTTTTGACCCAGCATGAGATTTGACTGGAGACGTATAGTGAACTGATCCATCTTCTAAGCAGGTGTTTCTCCTTCCCCTGTGATTACCCATTCCCCCCACCCCAATGTTTCCTTTCCTATAATAGTCTCATCAAAAGTTACAAGTTCTTTCATCCATCCTTAGCCCTCCTTATCTTTTGAAAATCCATGTAGCAATAATACATCTGGCTACAGTTGCTGGACATTTCAAACATACTGGTATATTTGTGCTTCCTAGAAGTGAGTGCTAGGATTTTTGTGGCATCATTGTTAAATCCCAGAATACGTATACAAAATCAACACATTTCATTTTTGTGATCTAGGACTCATAAAGTACACTCTGGGTGAAGGCTCAGAGTATTAGGATCTTTTAAATGAGCAGGAGACTAAGGGCAAACAGAGCGCTTTTCAGTGGTTAAAAAAAAAATGGGACTAATATTGGATTTGGTGGGAAACCTATGAGGGATAGAAGAACAAGAGATTACAGGGTATAAGAAAACAGAGGAATTGATGGAACAAGAACGGAAGAGTTCGGCTTTAGACTGAGTTTCACTTAAGAACATTAGAAAAGCCAAGAGAGAAATTGGAATAGAGTGGGCAGGTGACAATAGAATAGGACTTTTCTATTTTGTCAAAGTGCTTCACTCCTTAATACAATTTTTGTTTCCTTGTTTGTTTGTCTCTTTAAATACTAGCTTAATAATATTAATAAAAAGGAGAAACCATTCATGTATAAGTATAAGCATCTTAGAAAAAGGGAAAACTTACTGAGAGACAATAATGGCTCCAATCACTGACAGCCTATAAAAATAGGTAATGTTGTGTATATAGAAAAACTGCCTTATTGGGACATGATTTGGAGTGTCTTATTGCTGTTACACTGACAATAGAAATAAGGAAAACAAGCAGACCCCTCAATGTAATTAGTCTCTACTTCCTATTTAAAACTGTAGTGTAGCATTCACTGCTCTTAAAACAGTTATGGTATCCTACCACGAAGATGGCCATGATTCCATTGTGGGGGAAGTGATTTCTCTAGCGGCTGAAGATGAGAATTGTGGTACATACTTTGCTGAAGCCCTTTGGGATGAAAAGTACTATGAAGAGATTGAAGGTGCATTTTAGAAGTTTTAACCGTTTTGAACGATATGGTTTTGAAATCTCTCTAAAAATAAAACAATCTGATTCTGCAGCCCTTACTCATGTTACTGAGTGGTAGTCCTAGGTATGAAAGGATATTTTTTAGGGTTAAGTGCTATTTAATTTGAGTTAGAGATGCAGAATCAAGTAACCCCCATAGTAGGAGTATAATTAGAGTAAAAAATTTCAAAATGGTAAAAGTTCTAAGTGTGCCCACTGAATAGAAATATATCATTTACTATACCTCATTCAGCTAAATGATCCTATGATAAGTTGTCCAACAGACTGTAATCTTTGTTATATTTGATCAAAATATTTGGCCTTGAAATATGTGTTAAATACTTACGATAAATAATCTGTTCCGTCTTGTATTTAGCTGTGACACACTGAGTACATTTACCAGACCTGAAGAGGAGGCTCAAAAGTTGTCTGTTTTGTCAACAGGAGTTGGTCCAATAAAAGATATTAGCTCACCCACCTTGTCTCTGTAATATTCTGTGACCAACATGGCTACAACACTGCATACAGTATTTCAGTATGTTCAATTATGCCAGATACCAAAACACAGGTTATATTACAGGCTAATTGCCATTTTAAAAAGCAAAGCAGAGCTATTTGAATCGTATTGGTAAGCATAATCTCCTGTCTTCCTCCTCCCCCCAATTCCCAAATCGGTACCTTTTTATTTTGTTTGATTTAGGTAATTTACAAAGGCACATTTCTCTGGAAAAAATGTTTTAAGTTAATTTGTTCTGAGACTGAGAGTACCAACATTCAGCCTGATGGACAATTTTATAGACTAGTTGTACTGTAAGTCTTTAGAAAAAAACAAAAGCATAAAAAAGAATAATATTTATGTCATTAATACTAGCTTTATTTTGTGCCGCTGTAATCTGTAATATAGAACTGTAGTATTTCAGTGTGCCTGGAATACAGGAGTATCTTTTAAAAATACTTGAACATAGAAAGTTGAAAAAAGAGAAGTTTAAATTATTAACTTTTCCTTTGGAACCCTTTCTAAAATTTTTCTTTTGATATCTAGGTCAATCTTTATTTCTTAGGTCTCATAACTAAACATGGTTGAACTATTTGTTACAAACAATTTATTCATTGATTGTAGCCCTCTTTTCTGATAGCAAATTGCCTGTGAATAGATAATAACTTTTTACGCATTTGTTAATTATTCTTAACGGTTCAAATAGATTTTGCAAATGTATTTGAACTTATGGGTTATTCATGACCTGTTCATAACAACTCCTCTTTCAGCATTTGATGTTAGGATTTTCCTGATTTAGCAGTTAATTCCCTGTTACGTCGTATAGCATGTGTTCTCAGATTTGATCACCTTACCTTTATATATTCTGATTCACAAAAATATCCGTATTCAGGTCAGCACTTCAGTATTTGCATTAACTTTAAGCACTTGTTTTCAATGGGACTTAAACTACTTTAAAGAAGGGTCATGCTGTTACTCAGTGTTGAGATTCTACAGGATAATGTGCAAATAATTGTGAGAAAGCTACCCATATAGTAGTATTGGACATATAGGTCTTAAAATAACTCTTTTCCCCTCCCATTTTACTGTAAAAATATTTTCAGTTTGTTACAAAAATTTAGTCTCAGAAGTGAAAATAGCGTACCTAAGATTAGCAAAATACAAGGGAACTGGCCATAACCAAGTTGGCAATTGTCACTTATAGAAAAAGTGACACACACATTCTGTGTGTTTGCAGCTCCTTTCCCACAGAATGGAAGTGATAGACTAAGGCACAGTTTTGCAGACTGAGGGTCCCAACCCAAAAGGGGGTCACGAGATGGTATAGTGTCGCCACCCTTACTTCTGTGCGGCTGGCGGCAACGCTGCTCTCAGAGCTGTCACTGCCAACAGCAGGTGCGAAGTAAGAGTGGCAACATGCTTATGGTATGGTATTGCTGTACCGCCACTCCCCTTCCAACTGCTCTCCCCCCTTTTCCCTCCCCTGCCCCAGCAATGTCCTCTGTTTGGGAGCTTGGAATATATTAACCTTACTTTACAGTCTTTGAAAGGCTTCCGTGCTTTTGACTGCAGGGATAATGATTACATGCTTCGTTTAGTGGTCCTATGACTATGTACAGTAATTTGCTATCACTTTGTTTGCACCAGGTGGGGGAGGGCAGTCATCACAGCCTGAAATATTTTCAAAAGGGTTTCCAGCAAAAAACGTTTGAGAACCCTGGACTAAGGAATAGAGTTTATATCATGCATTGGCTTTTTGGGTATTCATGTTGCTGCTTGAATGGAACCAGATTGGATCAATTTGTGGTGTTAGGTGTTCCTCTTAAAAATAGGTTTTCATCTTACTGCACTGTGTTACAGGATATGGCGATGACACCATTTAGGTGAAGAGTTGTGAAATTATGACAGTACATGTGAAGTTTGTTAAACCTGAAGATAAGGGAAATTCTTGTGCACAAGAATTTCCTTTTGTGTTTGCAGAGAAGGAAATTAAGAGTGAATGTAATCCAGTTAACTTTCAGCAATGCTAGGCCAGCTGTTTTTTATAATTCTAAATTGATCGCTAAACACTTAAAACAAAATAAAAGTTTATACATGAGAGATTAATTATAAGCAGGTGTATAAACAACAGTTGGAATGTTTTATGCACCTCATAACTATATTTACGTAAATATAAATTCACTGTCATTTACTGTCCAACTCTTCAGCTGGTGTAAATCAACATAGCTGTTTTCCCATAGAGTATTGAAGTCAATGGAGCTATGCCGATTTACACCAGCTGGCTCTAATTCTTTAGTCAGACTTTAATCTATTAGTGGGGAAATTTGTTTGCAAAGATGACCTGCATTAGTGTCAGTGAACTATTTATTCTGTACTCCTCAAGGTGGAAATTGACTCCACTTTATCTATATCAATCCACTTGTAGGTCAACATGCGTTTTGTGCAAGTGTTCTTTCTTTGGCTTTGTGAGTGTGAAAAACAAGACCTTTTTGCAGAATGGGCATTGTTCTCCATCTCCATTAATAGATGTCAGTGCATGCCTCGGGCAGGGTTAACAAACACCAGTCATGGATTCACATTCCATCCAGCCTTATAGACTGCGGCTTCTAGGTTTGACACATGGTCAGCATATGTTATGCAGTGCAAGTCTGGACTGTTTAGCACTAACTTATAATTACTATTATTGCCCTGGACTTGCCCAGTTTAATTTTTAAAAATCCTCAGTTTTAACTTTGACTGGGGGGAATTCTGTCCCTAACCTCTGCTGATCTTAAAGCATGCGACTGAAATCTGAGATGCAGACCCTGATGCTCATTTAAAAAAGAAAAATCTGCCAGTTAATGGCCTAGGATGGGATAGTGATGAATATTGATGTGGATCTTGTATTTTCGAGTAAGTGTGTATTACACGGAATATAAAAGGAAAATCTTGTGAGCTTCCGTGAATTTTTGCAGGGGTTTGTGTGTGTGGGGAGGGATGTGGTGGGTGGAGAGTATTTGATGGCAACATATAGAAATGTGTGGCTGTAAATTATCAGCTTTCCCTATTTCACCTCAGATAAATGGGAATAAATGTGGAGAGTCTGATGGTGAGTGTTGCTGCTTGATAGAACTAATGTGAACAGAAGTAATTGGGAATTGAAATTCACATAAGCACATGTCCACAAATCAGTCTAGCAAAGAGGCTGGCGTTGTTTCAGATGTTCTGGTTCCACAGTCTGGATAAAGAATATGTGGAAACCCAGACTGACGTTAGTATCTGCTTTGGTGTGATACCCTGAGTTTATGCGACTCAGGTCATCAATACTGAAGTTTAGTGTGTAAGTTCTAAGCAGTGCCTCTGACAGAATGATAACTTCTCCTCTCTCTCTCTCTCTCTCTCTCTCTCTCTCCTCCTTCCCCCTCCATCTGCCCCAGTAAGTTAAATGACCCAGCAATGAAAAAATCAATGAACAGGTAGAGGCTGCAGTTGCCGGAGTTAAAGCTATTGGAGCTGGGAGAAGCTAAGGACGGGAGTCTGACCTCTTTGGGATCCACACTCTCACACGTTGCAGTCATGAGGGTGCCCTTTATTACCCTCTTACTTTATTGGTCTCATGTCTTTGGCATCACAACTGTGTCACTGAAGCCCCACAGGCCACAGAAGTGCTTCACTTCACAGGCTGTAACAGAACAAAAAATTTTTGAGCTGAAGAGGAGGGTCAGGTATGTTTACTTTGAACTGAAGTTCTTTTTCAAAAGCAGACTTTGAGAAAGTAGTTTTATTAAAAGGAATGAAAAATGTCCACGTCATCAATAGGCAGTGTGGAAAGGATGTGAAGTTAAGTGGGTAAAGGTGTTGGAGTACTTGAGCATCCTTGGAGTGCTCAGATTTATAGGTGGGAAATAAAGGTTGATTTGTTTATTTGTCCCGTCCTCTTACATTTTCTCAGGAAAGAGCAATTAGTTTCTATTTTTTTATGATTGTATTATCATTGCATATATATCTTTCTGCAGCGCTGGCTATAAAAAGACAATATAGGACCCAGCTGTACAAATAAATATAGTTGTAAGTGTGAGGAGGAAATAATAGTAAATGGAGCAAACACATTTTTGGATAGATTACTTAATACTACTTGATATTACTTAATAAGTGATTCTCAACCAGGGGCACCCTTGGGGATACGCAGAGGTCTTCCGTGGTGGTACATCAACTCATCTAGCTTTTTGCCTAGTTTTATAACAGGTTACATTAAAAAGCACTAGTGAAGTCAATATAAACTAAAATGTCATACACAAAATGACTTGTTTATACTGCTCTACAGACCATACAGTGAAATGCTTGTACAATATTTATATCCCAATTGATTAATGTAACAATTATATGGTAAAAATGAGCAAGTAAGCAATTTTCAGTAATAGTATGCTATGACACTTTCATATTTTTATGACCAATTTTGTAAGCAAATAGTTTTTAAGTGAGGTGAAATGTAGGGATTTGCAAAACAAGTCAGATTCCTGAAAGGGGTTCAATAGTCTGGAGAGTCCTCTGTATTTTTAAGTTAGGTGCCACTGGTAGTTGCTTTGATGTAGCTATTCTTCTGAAGCACTGAGACTGAAAGTTTCTTCAGGGCTCAGTGTTTTTAATGGAATTAGCATAGAATGTGCTATTTGAAAACATTATACATACCCCCAAGAGAAAACAAAATAGGACATACTACTTTTCTGCTCAAATTCATCCCTTTCTCTTCCATTTGGCAGTGTCTCTGATGTAATGCCACCAATACAGACCTCACTGTGCTGGCTGTCATTTGTTCAGTGTGGAGGGCCACTTTCAACCATCAGTACTGCTCAGTTCTAAACATATTCCTTGGATTAAAAGCCAAATGCCAAGTTAGCTTTGCTGTCCTCTTTCTCGTCTGTTGGTTTTAGCGTGTAGCATAATATGCCATATCTGTTGGCAGTTTATCAGAAGGGTTTGTGTTGTCATTATTGTTTAACAAAAAATAAAATGTCTACAATGACGAGTGATTGATAACTGGGGGGGGGAAGGATGAATTCCAGAAGGAAGGCAAACTATATAAACGGACCCTGTGCTCTTCAAGCTAGTTTAATGTCATTTTGTTCTTGTATTGTGCCACTGTGCTGTCTTGTCTTTGATTCCCTCCCTTTCCCCCCCAGTCCAAATTGTATGCCATATTTTTCCGGCCAGTGCGGGAAGGCAGCAGGAATCAGAGGTGAGATTATGTCCCTGGCATATTTGCACAAAGTGAAAGGCAGGCAGGAAGACCGTCTCGGCTTTTACTGCAAATGCAATAGGTTGTTGCAGTCTGTTCAGTAATTTGAAGTCTGATGAACTCTCAAGTGCAGGGACCTGATTCTCCTCAGCTGTGTAATTGTGATGGAAGCGGGCCAAGAGGCAGAGGCACAATCTTTTGGGTGCCTGGCTTCTCGTGGAAGCCTGACAATTGCAGAGCAGCTTTAGTGAAGTGCATGTGACCACATCTTATTCTGATCAGCTGTCTCATAGCAAAGACATGTAACTGTTATAATCTAATAGTTAGCCTGGCATCCTTTCCTAGTGTTTAATTACCCCCCAATAAATGATGATTGAATAGGGGACTTAATGACGAGTATAACTTTCACTCTGCTTCATGTACTTAAATTGCCTCCTTGTCTAGGCATCGTTTCGTGGCATTGCTTGAAGAACAGCCTTGATCATTTTCCCTATTTGTTCTGTCAGTCATTATTTTGTCTCCTGTATAGTGTTTTCTCATCATATTTGAACTTCTCCTAACTTGTGATAGTGTAACATATTGAACCGAAAGGTCATGGTCAAATCTTCATTACTTTCATTTTTGTTTGTTTGCTTTCTGAGGTTGGTAATACGCTTTTAGATGCTCTGAAATGTCATTTCTTTCGCTCTATGCTTTTCTTAGCATCTGGAAAATGCTGAATATTCTTCTAGTTTGAATGGAGCTGAAATTAAAATAGCTCTTTGATTACTTCATTGTGCATCAGAATTAGTGATGATGTCAGCATAGCTATGTGAACAGAGTTTGTTAAATGTTATGATAAAGCCAATAAAGGGAGCAGAAAAGCATTAAAACAGGTTATTTATGGGTGCCACAGAAATAGCAGCTCTAAAATAAATTCACAGCAATAAAATTATGTACTTAACACCACAACCTCCTGCATTATTAGCAACCAGAAGACTCTTCCCATCTCACAGAAATTTTAAGGTAGATCAAATATGGGACTTGAACTGTTTAAAAGAACAAAGAATAAACAAACATAGATTTTTCTGTTTTGAGCTACCATGCCTCAGTCAGAATTCAATGGTAGCATGTGTTTAATTTTGGATGTTAAAAAGGTTTTGAGTAAATCTGTTCCTTAGTTGATTTAAGCCACCGGTTATGTGTTGTCATTACAAGTAACAGGGTTTAGTGCTGCTTTGGGTATATACATGCATGGAACACATTTGAAGGGACATCAAAAAGTTGTCATCATAGACATCATGTCTCTCCAAAAAGGTTTGAATTTTGTGTAAGACTGTTCTGCATTCTTTCATACAAAAATACCCAAATATACACTCAACCTCCAAAACAAAACCAAAAACCATGCAAAACAAAAACTCTACTTGGCCGGTTCTGAGGAAGCCCAGCTAGTTTGTTCGTTCTTTCGTTCTTTCTTTTTCACCTCTCTCATTAAATTTATTCTGAGAATTTGTTGCTTCAATGACCCCGATTCACTCTTGCCCTGCACTTTGGGTAGGCAGTAACACCAGGGCAAATGGGCGTTTAACGGTGCTCTGATTTGGTAGAATGCACTTTGCATACGTGTTGACAACTGTGCAAAGCGCACGACAAGGGACGATCAGAATCAGAATGCCACCCTCTGCAGTTGACTACTCCTGGGGCTATAGTCAGGACTAGAATTTCATCAGTCAAAGTTACCGCACTTACTTGAACTAAATTGCTGTTACAATTAAAAGACCTTCCATCCGTTTCATAGAACAAACTCTGACGGAGGGAAGGGATGACACTGTTGAAGGAAATATTTCCTGTGTGCTCAGTTTGAAATAGAAGAGCTAATAGTAGAACTTGTACTAATGCAGCTTTTTATCCATCTATATGATGATGGACAATTAATGTCAGGTGTGCTGTTTTGTAAATCAGATTTTTATATTGTTTGTTTAAAGAAGGAAGGAAAGTAACATATGCGAAATGCTATTACAGTCTAAATATCTAGTTAAATAAATCATTTCTTATTTCAGTAGCCAACAAAGTTACTAAATTCAAGGTGAGGCTTGCATAAGCTTCAGAATTTATAATTGTGAAAAAATGCACGTGCACAGACTGTGCTTCATTTGCATTAATGGATAAACTGCACTAGAAGTACGTTCAAAGCATTTTTGTCAGCATCATGTTTGTGTCGTTTAAATTGTCATTTAGTTTTTTCACCACGTCCTGAATTGCTGGTTCTAAGGATTAAAAAAAAAAAAAAAGGAGGCATCTGAGAAATTAAATACCTTATATCTTTTGTTTCTCCCAACTATTCTATACTGATATCAGAGTAAGTTTTGTTTAATGAACTGGTATGTGTGGGTTATGGAGAAGTTTAGGGTTAGAAGCTCCTTAACTATCTGTCTTTGTCTTCATAATGTCTCTTATCACCTATTAGGTAGCCTGTTAGGTAGCTCAGTAGTATGTAAGTTTCCATGGCACCGTATGAATATCACCTGACAGAAAATAAAGGATAATTGTTTGGAGGATGCCATTTGTCTCTTTTTTTTATGCTAAGAGGAATATTTGCAGAACCCTCTTGGCTGTCTCCTTCCCCCACAGTATTCAATTTTGGGACAAAGTAGGCATGGCTGCTTTCTCCTTAAGTTAGATCGTGATCCTGTCTTGGGTCTGCGCACATGAATCCGTCCCTTCTGGCCGCTCATTGGGCAGAGAGGGTCCTCGTGAACCCCAGTGCACAATCAGAGCCAAAGTGAGGAAAAGTAGTTTTGGGAGAGTTGATAGGAAAGCATAAGATTTACTTTCTGAGCTGAAAGGAACAACAGAAGTGGGGGAGGAGAAAGATACTTGTTATGACATAAACACAGACTGCTGTTTTTCTCATAATGTTTCGGAACATATTTGTCAACTAATTCCGCCTCCCCTCTGAGTTTTGCAGCATACCATATGTAGTTGGCTAACAGGCGCTGATAAATATTTTTATTTAATGCAAAACCTCTGTCTTACTCTAATATCTGGCTTTACACTAATAATAGTAGGTTTGCAGCTGGTAAATGTCATGTTCCCTTTGGATTCAGTTTAGGGTTTTTGAGGAGCTGTTTCATCTTCTAGTTTTGAGGCCTCTGAGATGATAGATTAGTATCGCCAGTTACTAATCAGCATACTTAACCTTTTCATACAAGAAATGTCCTTTCTTTCTTTGTTTTCCTGTCTGAGTGCAATATGGCAATTGAAGAAGGGAGGGAAAATGTAATCTTAATGTACTCTGATAGACACATTGAAAATTACATAACCTTTACATAATCTTTGGTAAAATCAAATAAATTTCTGAAATCCAGTGAGCCCCTGTTCCACTTAGTTTGGACTCACATTTTGGTTACTAGATCCCTCAAAATATTACAGGAGAGGGAATAAATGTCCTGTCTGCTTCCTACCACTCTAATATCCACTCTGTCTCATTTTCAGTATTGCTGTTACTATATTTATGGAGGGAAGAGACTTCACTCAGTTGCTTAATAAAGTATCTGGTATATGTTTTTCCTGAAGTAGGTTCATTGCTATGCCAACAATATCAGCTAAAGACCAATTTACACCACTTTAAACGTGCCATCTTCTTCCTTTTTTAGACATTTAAATGTAAATGCTTTTTGGAGCTAGCAAACATCTATGGAATGAAAGTACAGACGTTGTAGGGAAAAGTGATACCAAGAGAAAAAAAGACTTAAGTGTGCACTTCAGTTGCAAATCTGCTTTGCAGTTAATGTTTCCTTCAAAGTTTTCGCTTTCCAGCTGTCCGTATTGGTGGCATGGGAGTAACTGAAGAGATTGAAGATGACCACCTTATCCATCACTTGTAGAGGCAGAAGTAAGGTCAGCCAGTGCTTAATTTGTGCTAGGGCTGAGCCTCGGTACCTCTAGGCTTGGCAATTCATAGCCCCAGCACCTCTGGAATACCAGCCAGCAGCCGTTGCTCTCTGGCTGCCCAGAAGAGAAGGTAGTGCAGCCGCCAGCAGCAGCACAGAAGTTGTTAGCTAATAATTTAGATAACTGTGAATTTATTTGAAATGGCTGTAGTTCAAAAAGGCTTTTCTGTGTTACAGGAGGAAATCATGGGGCTATGTGTTGGCTAGAATTATACAGATATATCAGGCTTTGATGTGTGTGTAGGTTTTTTCCTTTAAAATCTATTTTATTGAAGCAAAATTATTGTAGGTATATGAAAAAATATAGTTTGCTCTGAATATGTCCTTGGAGGACCAGCCCATCATTGCTTTTCTCTGAAATTAGGTAGATGGACCCAGATGGCAGATTTCAAGCCCATGAGGTATTTAAAATATGCCCTTCAGCTGAAAAGAAGTATAGTATTTAAATCTGTCATTATCCCTTTATCATTTTGTGGTACACTTGACGACTGTAGCAGTCAAAGAAAGAAGCCACAAGTAATGATGAGCAGTCAGCCTGAAGTGGAATGGGTCGCTGTTTGGTTGCACTAGTCGTCACGGGGAAAGCTGACATCCACTGACAGACTTACCGATGTTGGCGTATGGAATATTGAAATGTATCAGGGTGAGCTCATGTGGAGGGGTTGAATTTCTTCTCAGAGCTTCTTCCACAAATCATGCCAGGCATTAGAGAGGCAAAGTAAGTGACGCTAAACCTCCTCCCCAAATGTCTAAAGAATTGTCAGTAATAACTATATAAAGGAATGCATCTAGGCCACTGCCTTGCGCTGCATTTCTCATCTGGCTCTTATTCAGAACTGTCAGGTTAGGCTGAGTGCTGATAATTCATATCCCAGCATCCTTTTATCTGAACATAGCAATATCTCCTCTGTGTACTTTGGCGGCAGCCTTACACTGCTTTTCAAATACCTTTAAAAGGCAATACAGGCTCTTCTTGCATCTTGACAAAGTGTTGCCAGTAATGAAGAAAAAGTAAATGTCATTGTGCTGCTGTAGTAAATTTAAGTACTTTTAGCCAAATCACCCTGCAAGACAGAAGTGATTACTGCTGGATTTGGCAGGGATTGGTGATTTTGTGTCTGTGTGTCTGTGTAGATATGTGTAGTGAGACTGGTTTGGTGAGGCTAGTGCAGTTTCCTCTCTTTTCCTCTTTTTCCTTAATTTTAAATACATTTAATAAAAAACCCCTATGTGTTCAGAAAACCACAGGAGAAAATAGATTTTAACTTAGTGTACATCAGCAAGAAGATAATTCTACAATTTGAGGAAGTGTGAATGATCATTAGGGTGACCACCTTTTCAAAAGGTGAAAGCGGGACACTTACAGGGCCCCTCTGTGACCCTGACCAAGGCCCTGCCTGCTGCCCAGGCTGGAAGCAGGATCTGTGTAAGAGCTGCCCAGAGAGCTGATGCGGTGAACTCTGAACCTTCCACTTGCCCTGGGAAAGGGGCGGGGTGCCAAAAAGTAGAGTGTCACTGCCCTTCTGGGGCATGCCACCTAGGACAGGTGGAGGGGTCCAGGGCTTTCACTGAGAAGAAGCAGATGCCACCCATGAGCCTCGGACCACAGGGAATCTGGGACAAATGCTATCCTGAGTTATTCAGCCTGGAACTGGGACCTGAAATCTGTATTTCAGGACTATCCTGCCCAGTTCGGGATGGGTGATCGCTCTAGGGATCATGATATTGCGTAAGCAGGTGCTACTCTGCGGATGTCAACAGAGCATCATCCATTTACAGCAGGAGTGAATTTGAACAGGATTATTTTAAAAAGTGAATGATGTGGCTGAATGAAATAAAGTGCAAGTAATGGCATAATCATCATGGAAAGAGAACTCTGTAGCTAAATATCCTGAATTAACGCTACCTTTTATCTGCTTTTTTATTTAATTTTAGATTCCAAAGGGGTGACTACCACATTGATGTCTGCATCAATGATTATTTGGATGTGTTCTGCCCTCACTATGAGGATTCAGTGCCAGAAGATAAGACTGAACGCTATGTTCTTTACATGGTGAACTTCGATGGCTACAGCTCTTGTGATCACACCTCCAAAGGATTCAAGAGGTGGGAATGTAATCGGCCTCACTCCCCGAACGGACCGTTGAAGTTCTCAGAAAAATTCCAGCTGTTCACTCCCTTCTCACTAGGATTTGAGTTCAGGCCAGGCCGGGAATATTTCTACATCTGTGAGTATATGGAGATTTGTCATTGTTGCATAACAGATGTGAAAAAACTAAGTTAATTTTCTGACCTATGTTTTATGGAAATGCAAAGGACTGGCCTACATGTGTGGCAGATGTCTCTTAGTAAATGCAGACTTCAGGATCCCCAGATTCATTAGGTGGGAATCTAGAATAAAAATGAGATTAAAAGCAGTTTCTTTTTGCCATATGAAATAGCACATCATCCCTTTCAATGAGCCCTTAGTGACTTTTAAAGCTAAAGATACTACTTTAGTTTTTCAAACACTTTGAAGTAGCATGGTTTCCTAAAAAATTGTTAGAGGAAACCCATTAACTTTGTATACATAAGTCCCTAAACGTTCTTATTCATGTAATTGAAATACCCCTGCTATCATCATCATCAAAGGGGAAATGCTGTATATCCTGAAGATACTATAGCTGCACATACCAACGTTGTTTGAAGTAATAATGTCTCAGGGTGAAAACTACTTGCATGAAGCCAAAGAGAACTTTATTCAGAGACCCTGTTTCTTTAAGGGTGAGGTATGTGGAATGCAGTGGAAGCAGGCTCCAAGCAAATTAGCATGAATGAGCTCTCACACCTGCATCAGTAAGTGATGGTGAACACTGTGTACTCTGAGCTCTGTTCCAAGGAGATCTGCATGAATACTGCTTTGGGCACCAGAGATGAGGAAGGCAGGAAATTTAGAGAAGAGGCAGGGTAACTGCTGGGATTAAAGGAACAAAAATATCAGGAGGCTAAAACTGGAAAGTTGAGCTAACTGGGATTTCTTGATCGCATAACCATGCTGAATGGCTGTCACTCCTTCAGAAATCTTGTTTGACTAATACTCCAACAAAGATCTCATTTAATCAATTTGTTATGTACCTGAAGGCGCCCGTTTCTTAACAAGCTTCAAGTATTACAACTACAATATTTTCCTATGTTTTCAGTGTCAGACGGGGGAGTTAAAAGCTTTAAACAGGCAGTAGGTCCCAATAAATATTGCCTTTATGTCTGTAGATGCTCTTTCTACTGTGAAACAGTCATTCCACCTCATTTCACCAGAGAAACTGAATACATAGCATTCCTATTTTTCAGCCTCATTTCTTCAGCATTGAGATTTTTTTCCTTTTTAAACCTACAGGGAAATGTACTCCTAGAGAATTGTTTTCAACTTCCTTCCTCCCCATCAAATAAAGTTTTATAATAAGAGGGATTTCAGCAACACAAGAATACTATCTTGTTCTCTCTCGCCTGCTGTAGAGTACTAAAAAAAATTGAAATGTAACAGTTTTATTATTTCAGTATTGATTCCCTGAGATAGTCATGAGAAAACATGTTAAAACCTGATGCCATTTCACATCCTGTAAGTAAATAAAAATGGGAATCATAGCTATATGGAGAATGTTGTAGAATAAATGAATTTACATTGTTTGGGTCACTTTATTCATGAAAATCGGCCATTAACTTCAGAAGGAGTTTATGTCACTATAGATTGCAAAATCAAGCCCTGTGTAATCACCAGGGTTGTCCTTTGTGTGAATGTTTTCCTTCTTAAAAATCCTGTTGAGGAAAGTAATGAATTGCAATTTGCATCATGTGATTGCTTTGCAATAAAATGCTGTACAAGTACTATACCACACAATTTGTTCAAATCTCCTTATTCGCTTCCTAGATTAAAAAAATGAATTAAAAATGAAAACCAAACAAGAATGTAGAGAAATCTCAACTTGGTCTAACTAGCTAATAGCCTGATTATTAGAAAATACAAAATCAACTGAGCTTTATAAGCAAGACATTATTATTATTCAAATGCACCCCTGGTGCTTATGACTGGTTTTCCTCATTTGTGGTTAAATTCAATATTTCACTAAAAATCATTGTGTCTTCTATAACATTCATTTAATGGAGTCATTTAACTGTCAAGAGTTCCCATCAAAGTAATTGTTCCAAAGAGCTTTAAGACATCAAGAGTTTTATGCTGTTCAGCTGAGTTTAGCTGGAATTACTTTTTTTTAATGAAAAGTAAAATAGCACAAAATTAGCAGCTAAGAGATGTCCATTTACCATTAGTTTATTGGTCTGGTATTCAGTGAAATGAGATTTTCAGCCATAGTTGAGAGACACAAAAGCATTCTCTCTCCTTTGCTATAATAGTTGGAATATTTCTTCTCTTCAATCTTTCATTCTACTGTGCTCAGTAGCACCGACTAGCTAATCCCAAAGAAGCATTATATCCTGTAGTAACAATTAAAGTGAGGATTCTCAAGAGACAGTTGCCCATCATGACATTAGAAGAAAAATAATGTGCGGAGAATGAACAAGATGGTGAAACAGTTCCTTGCTCCTTCCTTGAAGTTATCAGCATGCCCTCCAGTGCGGGTTACCTCACTATCTGAAGGGTTAATATGCTCATTGCTCAGCAGGTGGATGCTTCACCTACTCTTCAGATCCAGAAACTGTGACCTTTATAAACATGTTGTCCAAGGACAGAAGACTAGTAGCTTTCAGCTTGGTGTATTCAGGGAAACTGGAATCAAATTGCCCAGTGACAGGATAACCTGGGAAGTTAGGGGAAGTTGAGAGGTTGCCTGGGGTGGTGCAGTGTTAGGCTAAATTTCTCGGCATGTCCAAACACAGACCAACAAATAGAACAAGAAGGGCATTGCCCTGTTCTCATGGAAATTTAAGTCACAAAGAGAAAAATAATTTTCCATGACTAAGAACCTGGCAAAGCTTTGCAAATTGCCAGTTTGGCTATTATCCCTTAGTATTATTTTAGCTATCTCAGGAGTTTTTTCTCTCTTTTGAAGGAGAGACAAGGCTGCATTTTGAGCCTGTAAAGATGTGCTTGAGAAATTTATTGGTTCTATCATATTAGCTGGGTTTCTGAGTCCATTCTATTGTGTATGAATTTTCAGAGCTGTATTAGAAAGGACCATACAGCTTCCTACTTTTGCCCAGATAAACTTTTAGTTTTTGCAGTGTGTCTGTGAATGATCTGTATAACGAGGCACAGAATTTAATGAGATAGGTTAATGAATAGGTTGGATTAGTGTGATGAGGGGACAAGAAGGGAGGATTAGTGAGTGCAATCTTATTTTTTCACAGATTATTTGGAGCATGTTTAAACCAAAACTAAAACACTTCAAAAGAACACACTGTCCTTTCAGTCAAGGAAATCAAGTTGGTAAAAAGAATCAAGGCAGGCCAAATCAGAGTTACCGTTTTTGCCCTAATATGTCTCAGATTCCAGAACTAGTTTGAAAGTTACCCAGATAACTTCTGATATCACTACATAGAAATCTGCTGACTCTGAAGCACTGTATGGCTATATCAGCCCAAAATTGCTCTAGTTCCCAGCTTGAATTGTGTGAGCAAGTTCCTGTTGGAAAGTGAGATACAAAAGAGAAATTAGTGTGACTACTGTGGAAGAACCCAAACTCGGGTGTCTTTACTTATATGTCCGTTGCCCAGAGGATGGTCCAAATAAGCCAGACAGCAGTTTAGCAAAGTCAGGAGTTTATTTCTTACGTAAGGAAGGTGTCCCCTATATGCTAGGAGAGACGTCGAGCATACATTTTTAAAAGCCTTTATAGTTTTTAATAGTCTATTTAGTTTCTATAGCAACAGTTTTACATAACCTCTGATACAGAAATTTTTTAGCTCAACAGTTTCAACTTACTCTATCTAGGAATAAGCTTCTCTTCACATTCCATTCCTGCCTACGTCTTAGGCCAAATACTTTATCTTCTTATTGCTTGACATTCTAAGGTTAAACAGCTGGTGTAGAAGCATATTTTATTTTAGCTTGAACATCACATCTCAGGGTCTGTCAGCCATTTCACAGACTTGTTCAAGGTGAAAAACAGAGACTTCATTTTCTTTTCCTCCCACACTACTCTGTTGCAACTTGGAGAAATATTGAAAGTCAACCAAGGCTTCCTGTAGATTAGATCACTGTCTCTTCAAAATAGAGATAATGAGGTCTTTTTTTAAGGAAATCTGTTAGATATTCTCAAATTCTTGCAGAAGTTGCACAGTAATAGCTGACTAATAATATCCATGGAGTACATTTTTTCACATCTAGTGGCCTTAGATAATGCAGTTTGTCTATAATCTCTTATTTCCATAAAGTCAGGTCTTTTGGGCCCCAACCCCATGTACACTAAAGCCACTTTACACCATCTGGCAATGCAAAGGGGCCTAGTAGTGGGCATAAATTACAGTTATATCCACTTTAAGGCTCCTTTGTACTTCCAGAGTGGTGTAAAGTAGCTTTAGTGTAAATGAGAATCTGAGGTTCACAGATGTGACTAACTTTAGAACTTGGTAAGATAATGATTAATTCTTCTCTGGAGCCTCAACATGGTTGTGAAGAAAATATAAACTTCCATTTGAATGAGTGGGCTCTATTTCTCCATTTCTGCCATTAAACTTTTCTGAAACGATTACCTTCTTAAGAATTGGGTACCCTATTCAGTATTTTCTCTGTGGCTTTTCATGAGGAAAACTGCTACTTTGCAGTCTTCTGGCACTGCTTCTCAAATGAGAGTCCAAATACAGCATTAGATGGTAAATTAATTTCACCAGTGTTTGCTGTAATTCTTCCAAATTATAAAGACTTTTTAACATTATCTTAATGTTGACAGGGCCATTCCTTTTTATTTTGTTAAGTAACAAACCTTCCGCACAAGTGGCTGTCCTTTTGAAGTTCCCAGGAAGGCGTATTAAGTTTATGGCCTTGTCATCCTTGCCAAATGGGTAAAGACTTATGTCAGAGCAGGAGGAAGATTTAAGGGTTTGCTAGTCCCAGTGGAATCTAGATTCTCTTCATCAGGGTGGGCTTTTCTACTTGTGTAGAGTGCTGTTTGCCCAGCAGAAAGGAGGATAGAATATGGCTAAGTGAAGGTCTAACCATGGAGATCTCCATTCCTGTGTGTGGAGTAGTCAGGTTTTGAGATCTCTCTCTTTTTAAGAGTGTTGCTATTAAGAACCCATCTGTCCTAAGTAGCAACACCCAACCTTGGCAAAACTCAGGGACTGGCAAAATCCAGCAGGAAACTGATGCTTTGAAATTTTGGTTAACTAAAACTTTTTTCTTTTTTTTTTTCTTTTTTTTTTTTGGTATCTATTGTTTCCCTTGTCTTGAAGTGTGATGCAGAGGAAATTAATTGAAAGGCAATTTAGCTTCATTGTGACCTCTGTAGGTGCTCATCCTTTCTTGAGATGTTAGTTTAGAATCATAGAATATTAGAGTTGGAAGGGACCTCAGGAGGTCATAGTCCAGCCCCCTGGTCCAAGCAGGACTAACCTCAGCTAGATCATCCTGGCGAGGGTTTTGTCAAGCTGCAGCTTAAAAACCTCTAATGATGGAGAGGCCACCACCTCCCTAGATAATCCATTCCAATGCTTCACCACCCTCCTAGTGAAAAACTTTTTCCTAATGTCCAACCTAGACCTCTGCCACTGCAACTTGAGACCATTGCTCCTTGTTCTGTCATCAGGTAGTTAAAGGCTGCTATCAAATCCCCCCCTCATTCTTCTCTTTTGCAAACTAAACAGGCCTAGTTCTTTCAGCCTCTCCTCATAAGTCTTGCGCTCCAGCCCCCTTACCATTTTTGTTGCCCTCCGCTGGACTCTCTCCAACTTGTTTTGTAATGTTTTACAGCAATACTCCCTACTGAATCACAGGTATACCTATGCCTCCAACAGCATCCGTGCTGTCTTTCTCCACTGTCAAGGAAATACAACTGTCATGAGAGGGTATTATACAAAAACCATTAACCTTTCTACATAGAGAATTTACTAGTATCAGTGTATTGTACAGATCTAAGAGAAGACACTTTTTTTTATCGTAGCTGCTTTTCTGAGCACATCAGTCATGCAGTTTAAAGTCTGGTAAAATTTGGGATGGAGCAGGAATATTTCACTTGGGTTTTTCTCTTAGGGACATCTAGCTATGACATCCTTAGGAATGGTGAACTGGTGACCAATGACATAAAATTTAACAAATGGGACTCACAAGTGGAGAGCACAACAACGCATCAATTTGCATTGTTGGTAACTAAGTCATAGGAATTATTTTACTGCCAAAAGTTTAAAAATTGTTGCCTCAAATGGAAATTATAGCCTGAAAAAGCTTGGGAAATGAAGACTAGTCTGGTGGTTCAGTGAGTTTTATAATAAAAGCTGTTGGCTTTATTTCCTTCATTTTAAAGGTCCTACAGTTAAGCCAGGAAGACTACATTTGTTTTAGTTTTTAAATTTCTTTTTAAACATATGAGATGAGAAAAGTTCTTTTGGAATTCTCCCCAGCATCTTAGAGAATCATGAATGTATTCCAAAAGCTACGAAATTAAGGTTAACTAAGAAAAGGTTAGGAAGGGATAGTGAGGGAATTTAAAAACATGTTAAATGTGTTAATAGTACTTTTCTTTTTGGGGAAATAGTTGTTTATTATTAAGCACCCTATTAGCCTTTCAATCAAGAGCTGATCCACATAAACAATGATGCTGCTTTGACAGTAGTGGGCTCAGACACGCCACTCAAGTAGGAGTCTTGGCTTTGATAGCTGGTTCACCCCAATCACTTGAGATGTTCTGCGTGAAATCAATGCAATTGGAAGGGTTTGATAAAGGTGTACATTAAAGAAATAAATTTTTTTTTAAATGTTGTATGATGACAAAAGCAAAGACAAGCAAGGTGGCCATTAAAAAGGAATTCATGCTTAGTCTGGTGCATAGATTAAAAGACTTTTTGCTGTTAGAAAGCATCATAGGAATCAAGTGCTGGGTCTGGGTTTTTTCCTTTTTTAGGGAAAAAACAAGCTGGAGCAAGAACAGTCACCAGAGACTAATAGGGTTTGACTTTGGTAGGTTCTTAAAATTGTTCAGAGGGAGTGTTAGAAGCTGCTGAATAATTTGGGACTCAGGAGAAATCCATATTAGAAAATTGAGAGAACCCACAGAAGCATTGGTCCCTATTGTTTGAGTTGTTCAAAGAGAATGTCTTTCAGATAAGTTGAAAGAAGATGATTTGGATTCATATGCTTCAAAAATTCAAGTGCCATTAAGACAAGGTGGAGGGGGGAAGGATACTCAACACATCTGCAACTTTGCAAACTGTCTCGTGAGCATATTGTAGAAGGTCTTGACCCCTGTAGGAGGATGAATGAATTATGTTGCCTTCCAATGTTATATGCTCCATTGATACTGGACATTAAAAGAGAGTGTGGGGGAGCTTTTATCTTTCTTTTCATCTAATGTTGGAGGAAGTCCAGTCTGTCTCTCAGGGAAAAAGCACATGTTGAATTTTGTTAGATATGTGATTCTATCAAATCACATGACTTCACAAGAGATGAACTGATTAGTACTTGGATAAAAACCTCAGAGGAGCATTTAGGTGCTTGGTATTTCAGTAAGTCACATTCTTGCCTCAGTGAAAGTACTGAACCAATGTCTCAGCATAGTACTAGGGAACACTATAGATCTGAAGGTAATGTCCTTTATAAGATATGTAAAACTGAGGTTCTTAACATTTGTGGTCATTAATCTCCCAGTCACTTTATTAAAAGCACCATAAGTGTGTTGATTCTGGTGTCCTAACCAATTCACAACTTGAGCAATTAGAGTCTATCTACACTTCTGCAGTTTTTGGCTAGAGCATTTATCGCTTCCTGGCCTAAACAGGTTTTGATGTTGCTGTGTGGTGTTAAACAGCTACCTCTTTTCGCTTCAGAGATGGGTGCATTTCAGTGGTGAGTAAAGTTATTTTGTAGTGATATTTTGTCTCTTACTTACTTCACAGAGATGTAAGGAGATTAATAAAGTATGTAAAACACTTAGAATCCTTGGATGAAAGGCATTGTAAAAGTGGAGAGTATTTATTATTACTTCAAGGATGCTGTTTCTCAGATTTATAAACCTGTAGTACTGTGCTAATTTGATTTCTGAGCTAACTGAAACCAATTTAATGAGCTTCTGTATTGCATGTTTGTATTTTGTAACATGGAGCAGATGCCAAGAGAAGTGGAAATAACACACCAGTGACATTTGGAATAAGTGTTTATACTCCATTGCCTCCATGTCATCAGTGTGTTAGTCTCCCAGTTCCTCAGACTAACTTAGTGAGGCAGCTTATTCTAGGCTGATGTTGTTTGTGTGTCATGTTAGAGAGATCAAACACTTGAAAGACCAAAACAAAATAACCTCCAAACAATAAACATTTCTATATTCTGAACAATTGGCTTGCTGGACTTTTTAAAAAATATGGGTATCTTTGATTTGGATGTACAAATCGTTTAAACTGAGCCAGACTTGTCTATCATGATATTACAATGCCCTTTAAAGAACGGGAATGGTATTGTGGGCATTTTTTTCCTTTACGAGTGCATAGAACTTTATAGAAAGACCTTGTAAACTCCCATATGCAGTATTATAGCCATATTGGTCCCAGGATGTTAGAGAGACAAGGTCAGTGAGGCTTCTGCTGGTGAGAGAGACAAGCATTGGAACTACAAAGAGCTCTTCTTCAGGTCTGGGAAAGGTACTCCTAGGATCACAACACTTTCAAAAGACGAGCCTGGGAGCTTAAATCCGTAACTCTGCTAGACACTAGAAATCATTGACTGAACAGAGACACTGCATTTATGGCTTATTATAACAATCTATAACCCGCTAACTCCCTTTTTGTCCTTGATTACAAAGATATTGACAGGACACTGTCCCTTGCACTGTGTGCTAAGTACTTACAATCCGTTCTGATGCTGGGAGTACCTTTTCTAGATCTGAAGAAGAGCTCTGTGTAGTTTGAAAGCTTGTCTCTCTCACCAGCCAGAAGTTGGTCCAATTCCAATAAAAGGTTCTACCTCCCGTGCCTTGTCTCATGCAATTCTTGGCTTAAAAGGGTGTCACACAGCCACATGGCAGGTTTATATTACCTTTCGAGTTCTCTGAGGCAAAATAAATCACCCAAAATTAGACTTTTCACATCCAGAAGTATTCAGAAATTTGCAGAAAGACGTTGCTTGCTTACTGAAAAAATATCTTCAAGCCTGCAGGCACTCTCACACTTGCTTCTCTTTGGCAAGGTGAGATGTAAGTCACTTTTGAAACTTCCAATTTATTGCCCAAGGAATTTTTGCTGCTCCTACAGATTTGTAGGCTTTTCTTTGCACTGTGGATCATTAATGCTAAGTATGAAGTAGTACCACCAGCTAGACATCAGCACTTCTTTAGGGAATTAGAAATGGCTTGAAAGGCTGTAGAAAGCTGCAGCATACCTGCTACAGTGTCTGGACCTTCATTCACAGAGGTAACTAGGTCTTCGTGGCTCCTGGTGATAGGCACGTTGAGTGCCATCGCTGTTGCTGATCTGCTGGAGTGCCTGGATCTCGATTATTTGAAGGATAATCAAAAGGGCAGGATGCTGATCATTTAAAAGACCACTGGCAGGGTAATTGTAGTAGTGGAGTGTGAAATGCTGCTGGATGAGGATTACCACACAGTAGGGGAAAGGGCCTGTCCCTCCTGGTCAGGCTCGAAGGGAGACCATGCCCCCTCACTGCCACAACTGCTTTATGCAGGAATTTAGCTAGCTCTAGGGCGCCAGCACCAGGTATCATAAGGCCGATACGCCTTCAAGGGGCCCGGCCCTCAGACAGGGTGGACAAATCAGTCTATGGCCTCATGCCCTCCGGTGAGGTGAGGCAAATAAGTAATCTAGGGGCTCCCTGATGGGGTGAATGCTCATGCTGTTACGTCCATACTAGGGCACCCCATCCTTTCCCAGTCCATAGGGCTCAGGGGGGAAAAGACACCTATCCTCATCCAATTCATACTCTAGGGGCTCAGGGTCACCTGAACCCAATTCATAGAGCTCTTGGTGAAACTAACCTTGTTAATATAAGTACCCACAGCCTTTCCTAATTCACAGGGCTCCAGGTGTATACTCCTGTTGGTTTGCAGGATATTTTACCAGTGAGAGAGTCTTACACAGTAATAACCTTAACTTCTATTTATTAACAATTACCAAACACAGTACACGTGCTAATCATACAAAGATGCTCACTAATCCTGATCAGGCAGGCTGAATTTCCCTTTTGGTCAGGCAAGGTCAGCCTCGTCTGGATTCTGGTTGCTGCACATCACGGTCATGCAGAGGATTCTAGCAGCTCCAATCTTGGCCAGTGCTTTGGAAGTGGATTCTTCTTCTTCCTTCAGGTCTTTCCTCCTCATTCTTCTTGTTCCCCTTTTCTTTCATCTGGCCTCCCTCTTAGACACCAGTTTTTATAGTGAAACTTGCTATACCTTAGCTATACTTTAACCAGTAATTTTACCAAAATAATTCTTTGACCAATCCTAACATATTGCAAAATAATTCTTTAATCAGTCATACCTGACCACTTCAACTGATCACACTTAATTCTGCAACAGACAGAAACAATCAAAGAAGCAGACAGAAATCATTCAGATAAACAATAGGGAAGTGGCTTCCATAAAGTGTAGATTTTACAACCACAGCTGTTAAGTGATTCCTTTCCAGACAAAATGCTATCAAACAAAGTTTTCTTTAAGCATCTTAAGATCTGTTTCTTTATCTGCTGATGGTAGGTACTAATAGGACAGTGTCAACTTCTTAACAGCCCGATATTACATTGTCTTGATTTAAATTCAGGAGTGTGAAGATATGACCACCTGCTATTTAGATTATGGTTAATATGGCTCCTTCCCATGCATACCTTTGTGCAGGCTGGGTCCAGCCTGATTTCTTGTACACAGAGCATGCAAACAATAATGTACATGGACAGGATCTGCAGTTTTCTAAGGGAAGTAGGTACACTTCACATTGAAAGTCATTGGGAGTTGGGTGCTTAACTCCCTTAGGCTTCTCTCATAATACTAACAAAAAATAAAAGGAAGGACTGGCTTAGCCAAAAGTCCATAAGAGCATACTCCAGCCAGAAAAATGGCAGAAGATTGATAGCTCAGTTTCCTGAAGACTAGAGAAGGTAAAAAGCAGATGGAAAAGGTATACTTTGAGAGAAACTAAAATAATTTCTGAGGAGGAAGATGATAGTAGGTCGTGGCTCAGGCCTGAACACCTGCCATAGGTAAGTATTGGTGTAATACATCTCTTAATTTTTATACCTTTTATGACTTTTCTTAACTGCCAGCTCTTGCTTGCTTGCTTTTAGCAGTTGAGGAGTGGACCATATTGGAATGTCTGTGTGTGAAATAATAATTCTGTTAAAGCTTCAGATTAATAAAGTTTGTTTAAGAATACATTTAAAGTTCATTTATGGTACAGCAACAGTTAGGTATTGAACTTTGATGTCTACATTGATCTCCAGAGACAAGGATATTGTTTATTACCTGAGCACTGGTGATATCCACCTTTTACACAGCTCTAGGGTCTAATAAAATAAACTAGAGGCCATTGGAGCTTCCTTGGACTCTGGGGAATTAAGCAACTATTTGGCAACTAGATGGTAACATCCTGTGGAATGTACACATTGCAGCCTACTCCCAAGTTTTAAAGAACTCTCACCTGGTCTTTTTTCAACAGTGATGTGTCCCCCACTTGACTTGGAGAATTCCTGGTTTTCTCCTTGGTTTAATTGCTGCCTAGGGATGCCTCTGTTGATATGGCAGTCACAGAGCTGAAAAGATGCTGTTGAGGAAGCAGAAGCTGCACCCTTGTTCACCCTTTAAATGACTCCTGTGCATGTGCAACATATGGCACTGCCAATGTGTTAATAGTGAGATGTTAGTAGGTGATTTTGAATGTCATCCTCCCTGTTGTGCCAAAGCAGAGTGATAAACAGTTGAAGATGTGGTTTGCACTTGGTAGGATTCCTCATACATAGCAATGTACCTGCACTAGCTTTCCTCAGAACCATGCAGTGATATGATAGCATGTTGTGCACAGTCCCACTTGAAATACTCAGTGGTAGCTCAAGCAAAATTGTATAAATTACACTCTGTCCCATTTAGACATTAAAAGTGGAATTAGTAATTTATATTAATCGCTAATGTTTCTCCAAATTTTATTAACAAGTAGACTGGTTGCCAAAGTGCTTTCTGGAAGACTTTTTTTCTCCAACCTGCCACTGAGAATAAACCAGTTATTATGGTCTCTTAGATAAAGATTAACGGTTTCAGCAGTTCATTTGAGGAAAGACGTGTTTTACTATATATTCCACTTCAGTGCAGGGCGTCACTGCTGGCATGATTTGATGGCTCTTTGATAAAATTATACAGTGGAGACACAAGATGGTGTAATTCATTTTAAGAACAGAAACAGGTTAATCAATAAAACAGTCTAAAGCTAAAATCAAACCAGACCCACAGTCTTAATCTTTTGGCAAGTCCAGCAGTCAGATAAGAGAAGCAAGATGTCTATCTAGCTTCTGTTTTAGCAAATACTGGATCATTTCCCCTTCACACTTAAGCGTTTTTTTCCGTCCTCTCAAACAACACCTCCTCCCTCCCCCCCTCGCCATCCCTAAGGCTTCTTTTCTCAAGAATGTTTCATATGCCAAATTTATGACTCCAGGGGGAAAAACGGGGGGCGGGGGGGGAATTGAGACTATTTCATATTCTTTTGATTTACAAGTAATTCTCTAGAATACTGTAGGATCTATTCATGAATAATGGTACAGAATATGTGGAGCTGACCAGAATGATAAGAAAGAGGATAGAACAAAACCTGCAGGGTCTAAGAGCAGTGTAGGGCAGACTGTCAATATGACCTTCACACTTTATGTATGTTGTACAGACAAAATCAATTTTCTAGCATACTACTTTTTGAGGCTTATCATGTTCCAACAAATTAAAGAACAGTCATACAGTATTTTATTCTGTTAGGGTTAACTCCCCTTTTCCTCTGTACTCTCTTGTGTTTTAAGAGGGTAGACAGAAATGAAACCAAATAAAACACACACAAAATCAACTGCTTGCTACAAAAGAGACAAACAAGGGTGAGGGAGAAAGAAGCTCATTAGAAAGAGATTAGAAAATTAATTGATTGGTGGCTCTGACAGCTCCCATTGGACATCTAAGGGCCCCGCAAAATGAAAATGTAGTTTCAAACATAACATTTCTTTTTCTTTTTCTCGGGAAGGAACTCCTCTGAAGCATCATTAAGTTCCAATTATTTTCAGTGAAATATTTCACAAGAAAAGGGCATGATAAAATCAGCAGTGGTGGTGTTATTCTCTGGAGAAACCTACTATGTAAAAGAGGAGGCTCCTATTCAGCAAAAAATAGAGAAGGCTGCATAGAAAGGCTTCTGTTGTTTCACACAGAGTTGAAACTCTAGTGGCAAGCCTCTTTTGATTGGTATTGGACATTTGATGAATTTAGTGTTGGTGAGCTGTGACAGTTTGAACAGATCTCCTGGACTGACTAACATAAATATAAGTGAAATCTTCATTGAGGGATTTATTTTTAAACATGACTTCTCAAGATAGGTGTTGAGTTAAAGATTTTAATTTAAAAGTCATGGTGTCATTTTCAGAAACTACAAAATATTTGACATCTTTAACGGCTGAGGATTTTGACTGTAAATATCACTCCATCAGATTGTGTCTCTAATCATGTGAAAATTTTCATTCAAAACTGTTTTTGATAGAAAATTAGTTTTTGACCAAACAAATTTTTTGTGGGAGGAAAAAATGTCTGCTTTCTGTGAAATTTCATTTTTTATCGAAAAAGTGAAAACCCAACCTCTCCTCCCTCCCACTCCCAAAACTTTTTTTGGTTTTTTAAGTTGAAAACCAAATTACTTTGATTCTGAAATGCCACTGTGGTGCCTCATAGGAGATGTAGTTTAGGTGCTCATTCTCCTCTTTAGGATGGGATGGGGTCCCCAGTTGAGCTGCTTCTCCGTGGACCATGATGCATCCCAAACATGCAACTGCCATAAAGTGTTACCTCCCCTCACCAAGAAGGAAGGCCATCGTACATTGTGGGAGATGTAGTCTCATCAGGGAGGCTGATCAGAGAATGTGTGTGGCACCTGAGCTACCACTTCCATGAGGCACCGGGGCAGCATTTCAGAAATGAAATACTTCAGTTTTTCTATCCAAAGTAGTTCAGATTTCAATTTTTCTCAGAAAATGCATATTTTTTTGTTTTTATTTAAATTATTCATCGGAGAAAAAACATGTTTTTTCTAACCATCTTTAATATGTAATATATCAAATTACCCTTTTAAATGTAAGAAAATTCCTCTTAGAGCAGCTTTTCAGTTGATTTGGGACCCAATCCTGTAAAGTGCTGTGCACTTCCTTTAAGATGGGAGCTGCGGGACGCCTAGTACATAATGTGAGATGCTCAGCATCTCCCAGATTGGGACCTCAAGGCACAAGTGTGTCTAATTACATCAGTTACTTTTCCCTGTAAGAATCAATGATGATCTCTTCATCTGACACATGATATTCCTACTGCACCAGATTTTGTACTTGGTTACACTGGTGTAAACTCAGAGTAACTGCACTGACGTCAATGAGGTCCACATAAACTAGTGACTGGAGGGAAACTTTCCAAATATTTCAGGCTGTCTCAAAAAGACATGCTGTTAGTAAGGATTTTTTTTGTTATAATAAAATTATCTTGGGTCAAAAATAGTGTAAGCCAAAAAGAAATCGTCTCTGGAACATACTGTCATGCTTAAGAAATCAGGAGGGAAAAAAAGATAAACTATTCTGAACTATATGGACTATAAAGACCAGGATGGACTATAAAAACCTGGAGTTAAAACCCATTTTAATATGGGGACATAAATTTCTATGCCATTCCCAACCATAAAATTGTACACGTGCAGGATCTGATATTTTCAAGCCAGGAGTAGCTATGCTTAGGCACACCTGCACAGCTTTTTGCACCACCCCACTATGAATAAAAAGTGGGTGAAGTATCAGATATTTCCCTGTAAGTTCAAATGTAAAACTCAGCAATAAAAGCTTTCACAAAAATGAATAGATTGCAGCTAAAATGCTTTGAAACTTGTTTTAGTTTGTAAAGTGACTCCAGCGGTGTGATGTAGAAGGAGGACTCTTAAAAGGAACAATATCCTATGAGAGCAATCATAATTAGAAATGTTATATCTTTTCCATTCCTCACAGAGCAACAGGGTGCTTTATAAAACTGTACAATAAAATGTCCAGTTTGGGCTTCCATATGAAAATTTGGAAAGGCGATGTTCAGAAGCCTGGTATGTAAATGTAATTATAAACATGACATGATTTGAAACCTTTTTAGTGACAGGTTTATGAAAACTACTATTAAGAAAGATGGCTCAATTCAGCTCTGATATAAGTAGCTGCCACTCACATTGACTTCAGAGCATCAATCTAAACTCGCCAGGAATCTTTCCACTGACTTCTGTGAGCATTGGATCAAGCTTATAGAGCATATATATATTTTTTCTTAGATTGGAAAACAAAATAGACGAAAAACCAAAAATAGACTATTCCGTTCGATTAATTTATCCACTATCAAGATAATCCCATCTCAGATCCACATGCTCCTTCAAACTCTTCCACTTTCCCTTCTCAAAAGCCTGGTAAAGTAGAGACACCTTTCATTATGAGCCAGGTTTTCAAAAATGTTCAGCATCTACAATTAGAGATGTTTACAAGAATGCAGCTCTAATGTTGGCATCCAAATGTCCAACATGCATATTTAGTGTGGAGATGCTCTGAAAATTTGACCCATGTTGTGGGTGCTAAACAGTTCTGAAAGTTTGTCCCGGAGTTCTTTTGAAAATGTGTCTGTGTCTTACAAATACCATAGCTGACTTGCTATTGCAACATGCTTGTAAAAAGGAGAGCAAACACAATGGTGAGTTATACATAGTTTAGCATCTATAGACCAAATCCTGCTCTCCAGGGTCAGTAAGAGCTGAGTTTAGTCCAGAGATGCTCTGCATATGGATAGCATCTCCATAAATTTGCTTTTCTTGTTGTACATAGGTCCAACAGCAAGTTTAAAAATATATGAAAGGGCAGACAGCTGCAGCGGCACAGGAGCCAGCGAACAGGGCTGCTAACAGGGGAGTTTCAGTGGGAGTTTCCAGGGGGAGCTTCCAGAGGAGACCACAGCAGAGAAACCTACAAGCCAGAGGAGGGAAGGGGCAGGGGCCTGCCAGCAGCCCAGGCCTTGTTGGTGTCCCACGGTTCAGTGTGAGGCCTGAACCGCCAGGCGCAGAGTTGGGAGGCCATGAGTGAGACAGAGACAGCAGTGAGAGACACACTGAGGATGACCGGATGTAGAACCTGTGGGATGACAAACGGGAATCTGGATGTGGTGGTGGATATTACCGTATCTGAGGTAGAGGCCAAACTTGAACAGCTTAATGGGACAAAATCGGAGGGACCGGACAATCTCCACCCGAGGATATTAAAGGAACTGGCGCGTGAAATTGCGAGCCCGTTAGCGAGAATTTTTAAGCAATTGGTAAACTCGGGGGTTGTGCCGTACGACTGGAGAATTGCTAACATAGTTCCTATTTTTAAGAAAGGGAATAAAAGTGATCTGGGTAATTATAGGCCTGTTAGCTTGACGTCTGTCGTGTGTAAGGTCTTGGAAAAAATTTTAAGGGAGAAAGTAGTTAAGGACATTGAGGTCAATGGTAATTGGGACAAATTGCAACATGGATTTACTAAAGGTAGATCGTGCCAAACCAACCTGATCTCCTTCTTTGAGAAGGTGACGGATTACTTAGACAGAGGCAATGCGGTAGATCTAATTTACCTCGATTTCAGTAAGGCGTTTGACACGGTTCCGCATGGGGAACTGTTAGTTAAATTGGAAAAGATGGGGATGAATGTGAAAGTTGTAAGGTGGATAAGGAACTGGTTAAAGGGGAGATTACAGCGGGTCGTGCTGAAAGGTGAACTGTCAGGCTGGAAGGAGGTTACTAGCGGGGTCCCTCAAGGATCGGTTTTTGGACCGACCTTATTTAACCTTTTTATAACTGACCTTGGCACAAAGAGCGGGAATGTGTTAATAAAATTTGCGGATGACACGAAGCTGGGGGGTACTGCTAACACGGAGAAGGACCGGGATACTATTCAGGAAGATCTGGACCACCTTGTACACTGGAGTAATAGTAATAGGATGAAATATAATAGTGAAAAGTGCAAGGTCATGCACTTAGGGATTAATAATAAGAATTTTAGATATACGTTGGGGAAGCATCAGTTGGAAACGTCGGAGGAGGAGAAGGACCTTGGGGTATTGGTTGATAGCAGGATGACTATGAGCCGCCAATGTGATATGGCTGTTAAAAAAGCAAATGCGGTTTTAGGATGCATCAGGCGAGGTATTTCCAGCAAGGAAAAGGAGGTGTTAGTGCCGTTATATACGGCGCTGGTGAGACCCCACCTGGAATATTGTGTGCAGTTCTGGTGTCCCATGTTTAAGAAGGATGAATTCAAACTGGAACAGGTTCAGAGACGGGCTACTAGGATGATTCGAGGAATGGAAAATCTGCCTTATGAAAGGAGACTCAAAGAGCTTGGCTTGTTTAGCCTGGCCAAAAGAAGGCTCCGGGGGGATATGCTTGCTCTATATAAATATATCAGGGGGATTAACGTTAGGGAGGGAGAGGAATTATTTAAGTTTAGTACTAATATAGGCACGAGGACGAATGGGTACAAACTGGATATTAGGAAATTTAGACTTGAAATTAGACGAAGGTTTCTAACCATTAGGGGAGTGAAGTTCTGGAACAGCCTTCCGAGGGAAGTAGTGGGCGCAAATGACTTATCTGGCTTTAAGACTAAGCTTGATAAGTATATGGAGGGGATGTTATGATGGGGTAGTTTAATTTAATTTGAGCAATTGATTTGGATTATCGGCAGATAAATCTGCTCAATGGTCTGTGGGAATGTTGGATGGGATGGGAACTGAGTTACTGCAGAGAATTCCTTTTTGGGTGTTGGCTGGTGAGTCTTGCCCACATGCTCAGGGTTTAGCTGATCGCCATATTTGGGGTCGGGAAGGAATTTTCCTCCGGGGCGGATTGGCAG
>ML675629.1:59436080-59524592 GCA_007922155.1 Mesoclemmys tuberculata | reverse complement strand
GATTCCCTGCAGCTTGAGGTCTTCAAATCTCACTTTTGAGGATTTCAATAACTCAGTCATGGGTTAGGGGTTGTTATAAATGTGTATGGGTAGGGTTTTGTGGCCTGCCTTGTGCAGGAGGTCAGACTAGATGATCATATTGGTCCCTTCTGACCTATGAGTCTATGAGTCTATAAGACCTCTTCCATTCATCAAGTTAATGGCCCGATACATGTAAGTATGTAAATTGTAAGTAAAAATCGTGACATCACTTTTGCTCCATAGGGCCTTGTGACCCAGTTCTCTTATTGCTGGGACTAGTGCAGTTCTCAAACTGTCTTGCAGTTACAGACCATCATTGGTAAAGGGCTTTGACATGAAAGACATTGGATGAAAGCTACAGTGGGCTTGCTTCTGAACCCACTGAAGCCAGCGGAAGTCATTACTCCAGCATGCTTCTTATGGACTTTAGTGGGACTGTCATTTGCATGAAAGACTGTTTGTTCCATCAACATGGAACACAAGTAATATAATAAAACATTTACTTTTGAATATTAGTTACTCTGCACATGTAGTACCTGCTTTTCATAAGGCTACCTTGAACAACACTGAAAACATGTTATGAAAAGATTGATACTGTTCCACTGGCAATTAGTCCTAGACTCAAACCCCAGATAGATGATATAGAAACTCTAACTAGCAGATTGCTGTGATTGGATTTGCATATAGCAGGGGGTTTTTTGTTTTGTTTGTTTGCTTTCGTTTTTTTGTTTGTTTGTTTGTTTGTTTGTTTTAAAGCTGCTTTTAAAATAACTGGAAGGGGTACACTTTCAAAGCAGTGTGGCATTTTTAGCGCTATGACTCTCACTTCTCCCATCAGTGTCATTAAGGAGTGTTGCACAGTTCACATCCTACACAGCCCTGGCAATGTAATTTGTATACGTAGGAATTACTTGACTCACCATGGAGATGCAGACACTTCTTGCATAAAATGCAGCCGTTGTTTATTACACTAAATTGTAAGTGACTGTGCATTTTCCTGTGAAACTCTTTTGGTTATGGCGGATCAGAAGAAATGTCTGAAGTTATCAGTACATTTTTTAGACCACTTTTTTTTTAAAAAAAGGTGTCACTGATTTCATCCATTTACATGGAAGAAAATTCACATCCAAGACGGATGCTTTTAGGAGAGATGAAAATTAAAATCATCCACAACTATATCAAAGCTAGAGCTGAATGTGATCTGTGTACAGTTTCTTTAAAATGACTTATTGTGTTAATACTTAAATCCATTTTAGAAATATAAAGATGAACAGATTTTCATTATCAGAAATTTAAAAGCTTATAAAGAGGTTCTCCACATCATGTTCTACTTCTAACATACGTGCACTTTGCAACAATTTTTTTCCTGTGATGCTGGTTGCTTTCTATTAGTTTTAGATTTATCAGAGAATATGAATAATCTTCTAAAGCATTTTCAATCTTTGCATGTTTTTCTCTTTCAGTTCAGAGATTGTAACCTGTTAGCATTTCTTCTTGCTTTCATACTTCTGGGGGAGAAAGATAGAGAGCCTCTTGCCACATTCCTTGCACACCCCAAACTCCAGTTGACTGCACTGGAAGTTTTGCACATGGGGTGGGCTATGTAAGTGGGCTCATAGGCCAGCATTCCAAATTTAGGAGCCTGAAGGTAGACCCCTAAATCTGTGCTTAGGTAGCTAAGTAAGGGGTCTGATCTTCAAATGTACTGATCATCTGCAATTCTCAGTGAAGCACCCTTGAAAATCAGGCACTTTTTATTTAACTATCTAAGTATGGATTTAGGTGGCTAACATTAGGCACCCAAGTTTTTACAGATTAAGACTAGGAAGAAGTGCTGTGATCATCTTGTCTGACCTCCTGCAAATGTGAACCATATCATTTTATTTTAGAGGCAATGCTGCATTTCTTATACTGGCAAAACCACCAAGGCCCTCATTTTTGCTCCCATTGTCTTGAGTGGGAGTCTTGCTAGAAAAAGGAATGAGCAAGGAATGCAGTATTTGGGCCTCAAATTTGTTATGTAATGAATTATTGCACGGTCATGAAAGTCAATGCTAGCACAAGGTTCATTGCCCTACTTCACAGAAGGTACTGAAATCTACTTGCAGCAGGCTGCTGAAAGAAAGCTTATTAAGGATGCCAAACCTCACTGGAATGTATGCTTTCTCTTTGAACAGATGATACCGTACATGAGTCAGCCGAGCCATCCCGCGGTGAGAATGCAGCACAGACACCGAGGATATCCAGTTGGCTTTTGGCAATCCTACTGTTCCTCCTGGCGATGATTTTGACATTATAGCACAGTATATTCCTGTAACCTGTCACAGAAAACATCAGGGTCTTGGAACATCAAAGATCCACCTAACTGCTCCTCCCAAGAAAGGGACTTTAGATTGGTTTTGCAGATGTCAAATTGGGTTTTTTTTCTTCCTTTCTTTCTTTGTTTTTCTTTTCTTTTTTTTTCCTTTCAGCCTGAACTATGAGCAAGAATTTGAGGGGAATAACTAGTTTCAGTCCCCAGCCTTTCCCTGTGGCTTTCCTAGACCCCTCCAAAAATAAAAGGACTCCAAGTGAAAATGCCAAATGATAGCAGTGATACTAGGGATTCTTATTTTCCTCTGCATTCTCCTTTACGAAGTCCCACCTCCGCTAGCTCACTGTGTCATCTCTGTGTGGACGTGGAAGAATAGTGGCAGATGCAGTCAGTGAAGGTTAAGGAACCTGAGTGGAAGCCCAGGAGGGTCTTACTCTCCAATACAATATTTATGCCTTCTCATTCAGTACTGTAAGATGATCATGCAAGGCATCATGTCACCATGTCAGGACTGCAGGGGAGATATTAAGAACAGATATTATATAACACTATTTCCTCTAGGAGTTTCTAAATGAACAGGCTTCTAAAAGGAAAAGACACTATTTCTTCTAAGACTCTCTTGAAGCATCATTGATGGTAAAAACTTGTGCTCCACAATAGAAGCTCTCTCTTTAGAGAAAAAACGGTTATATTTAGGAATGTTAGCACACAACAAGCAAGGTCAGATTTAGGAAACTTTCCTGGGGGTGCGACTGCCTCTATTATTTCTGTTTAAGTGGGTAGTGCACACCAGATTATTTTCTTTCAAAACAGATCACCATGGTGCTACAACTTTTTTTTCTTGAAATGCAAAGAGGCATTTTTTGTGAATAAAGTGACCTTCCCCAGGGCTGACTTAGTAGCTGATAGCCTTGTATGCTGCTCTGGGTGGCGATGTTTTTAAGGAAAGGACTTCAGTGGTCAGAGGAAACATGACTGGGACACTGGATCTCCAGTGTGCTCTTGATTTATCTCCCCTGCAAGTTTCACCACCCTGGGAATAAATCAAGCTGGAAGAAGCCAGGACAGTCAATCGGCATTGTTTGGTGGGGGGAAAGGAAGGAAGAGTGTTTGAAAGTGTGGAATACAAATTCACGTATTGATTTAATATCTTTTCCCTTTCCAGCACAGTTTGAAGAGTAGAGGAAATAAACTAGACGGGCTCCCAAAGACTTTAACAAAATATTTTTTTAAAAATCCACTAGAATAGAAAATACATTATTTAGATATACTTTATGCTGAGAGTGAGTATATATGCTTGTCCTATTTAAACATGAGGAAAGTGGTAACCCTTGCTGCAATTAGGAATATGGGAACTGTTCTGTTTGATGGAATTAGGGGTGACCCTGTTTAAGGAATCTGAGCATGGCCAAGAAAGGACTCAAGAAGTCATTCACCAGGAATTGCAAGCCTTGGGGTTTCTATTGGCTAGGCTGCCATGAACTTTGAACTCTGAAATATAGTCAAGGAAATGTCAGGCCAACATCAAAACAAAGCCTTTCAAGCAAAACTGTGATGTTTATGTTAAATGTGAAAAAAATGAACACATTCCAACAAAACAAGGGATTTTATGTATTAGTTGTCAAGAAAAAATATAGTTAAAAATGAATAGGTATCATTAGTGGGCTGCATTTTGTGACTATGATTATAAATTAAATAAAATAAAAGCTCCTTCCTTTATATTAACTAGTCCATGATTCAAAAAAGAGAAAGGAAAAAATGAATATAAGGCACCCAGGGAAACCGTACACATGTTAAACTAAAATCTGGGGTTGCCTGATACTATGCAGCAGAGGCAGTCAATTATTTTTTATCCAGGTCCAAATTTCTTGGTCAAGGTATAATCATGCTCCAGACTCCAGAGAAAATAATCATAATTAAAAATGACGATGATGATGATTAAATAAATAAATAAATAAATAAAAAGATTTCAGGGTCTATTCAAAACCTCTGGAGGTCCAGATTTGGCCCATGTACCATCTATTGACTACCCCTACCATACAGTATGGATATTAATGCAGAAGCTCCCCTTAAGATAGGATCAAGGAAATTTCTACTAAGATCAAACACATGCAATGAAAAACCACAGTCTAGACACTGAAGAAAATAACCATTTCATTGCAAGATACAGTAGTCAGTAAATTTCTCTTTCTCCAGCATGTATCCTTGGTGCACATGCTAATGTTTCCTTCAAGTAAGAATTCCAGAGCTTTGTGGGAGGTGGGCTTAAGATTGAAAACACACCTTATAACAGGCAGAAAAGATAATATTGCTAGGTAAGCACATTTCAAAGGATTCACATTGGTTGCAGTTAGTCATACTTATATTAATAGTGCTCATTTTATTTTAGAAGTGGTGATTTCCATTCTTTTCCATCATTTTCCATTATTTGTCTATGAATGACAATGGACTCTCAAAATCCATACTTACCAACAGCAAACTTTTTTCTAATAGTGTTTCCCACAGTGAAATTCAATCCTTTGTTGTATCGCATTGCCACTGCTAACTAAATTAATTATAGCTAGACTATCACAGGTAACAGACAGACCAATACACCACATACAATAATATCACTGAAAAGAGCAAGCTTATCGGACGTCAGCTTGGATTCTTGATGGCATCAGGCAATCCCAGTCATATCAGTTAAGCAAGTGCTGCGAATCATTGAATCTCTGGTGTTTGTTGTGCTGAGCTACAGAACTCTGGAAGCTTTGAAGGATGTTGGTGCAAGTTTCAAACCGCTTTTCCCCCTGCAACTCCCCCTGTGAAGTCTGAGAGACTAATTCTGCAACAGTCATCTCTCAGCCCAGATACCCCCATGTCCTGCACTCCTGGTTGCCAAGGGCTTTGCAACGTGAAGCAGGAAAATAAGGATCAGTCTGTTTAGTGGATACTGTGTATCCTTTGATAGACAAGGTAACATTTTGTGTTAGTTTAGAATATTGTTTTGTACTGTACTTTCTTGGATGGTGAAGGAAAGACAAGTAAAACTTTACAAAATGCTATGTTCTTTAAATTCTGTATTATTAGCAACCTCTGTTGTATATAGTGTTTGATAATAAAGTATTCATTTGATTCTTATGTCTTTTGTAAGTGAGAATAGACTTTCGGGATATTAAAACATGCATTGATTATAAGACAGAGCTTTGAAGCATCAAGTGTAATCATGGCTGAGAACTGAGCTGTAAGTGGCCATGATACTGCATCATACAGGACTCATCTGTGAAAACTTCACCTGATCTCAAGACTTCACAATGTCAAGACCTGGAACAACATGACTTTTGATGATCAATGTTTTGTCCTCAGTGTTTAAAGGTCTGATGTTACAGCCCTGTGATTTTTGTGTTGGTTTTTTGTTTTGTGTTGGGTTTGTTTTGTTTTTTTTAACATGTTGGTTTCTAAAAGGCTTTGGGGATTGAACAACCCTTCTGTTCCTTTGTTTTCTTTATCCTCTTTTGTCTTCTGTTTTCCTTCTGTGTTTTCCTCCTCCCTCCCCACCCTATGGATAATTTCTTCCCCCCGAAGGGATCTTGCCAGTATCATGGGTGACATGTGCATGGACTTGATTCCAAAACAACAAGCAGCAGATTTGGGAGGACTCAGATGTGGATTATTTCCTTTCCTGTATAATTGTGGAAGGAAAGGGATTGTATTTGTACCTGTTAATTTTTCCTAGAAACTGAACTTTACCTGTTGCCTCATGAGAGCAATTGTTCTGTCAGCTTCAGAAAATAGTTTAACTTCTCCCTTCCATTCATTGCACTCAGATTTGTGCCTACCGGTTTTACTTTACAAACTAACTCTCCACTTTACTTCCCTCCCCCTCCTTTTTTTTTAATTTGGAGCAGTGAATGGGCAGATCTGTTTCTGTTTTGGCATCACTGAGTTTTTCCCATGCATTTGCCCCTGAGCTTCTCGGATGTGAGACAAATCTCCCTACAATAGGCTTGCTGCCATTGTCTGTACAGTTTAATAGATGCTGGCATGTTGGAGGTTACCCATGAGTTTGCAAAATCCGCTTTCCATGCTTACTCTTGACACCCCATTGAAGCCACTCATTGTGTGTGCCTTTGGGTATGAAAATCCAGCTCAGTGTGGTCCTGTGCTTGTACTGCCCTGCTTTGCAGTTTCTTTGCACTTATTCATTGAGTGCTGTTTTTGAAATGCTTACGTTATATGAACTTACAAGAAAATGTAAAAAAATTAAAAAAAAACCCAAACCCATAAGATCTGTATTTGTATATACACGTGTCCGTACAATTATACCTAAATAAAAATTAAAGATTTTCATCATTTTAATTGGTTTTCTTAGGCTACATTTTTGTTCACTGAACGATGCCTTCATTTCAGGGGCCATTTGTATTTCATCTTACATATTTGTGGGCAATGGAAGACAGTAAGGAGTACAATAGGGAAAGGCTATGCAATGTGAGGAAAGCCATGTGTGCAATGACTAAATGCGTGGAGCTGCACCCTTCCACCCGCAACATCCTGGCTGGTATACTAAAATCTGACAGCTGTGAGAGTCTTCACCCCAATGTATGTGTTTAGAGCCTTCCAGAGTACTTGGGAGAGTAAGAAATTGTATCTTCCAAGTGCTGGAGTTCCTTAGCTGCTTTATATTACAGCGTTTGCCCCTCACTGGACCGTTTTGATAGCCTTCTTTCTGTCTGTTGCAAAGAGATGTTCACAAGTTCTAAGGCAAGTATTGTGCTCACAGAGGATCAGAGTAGGTGCAAGGGACATGCAAACAGGGCATTTACACATGGCGCCCCTTTCCCCATGATGCCTCTTTGACTTACAAAGAGAAGGGGGTTCGTAGCAGTTTTAAAGTAAATTTTATTTAAAAAAAGAAAAGGAGTGAGAGCGGTGGGAGCATTTTGGCATGTGGGGAGAATTTGAACAGTGGTGCCTACTCCTGGGATGAGGGGTGGGGGAAGTGAAACAACTAGTTGCTTCATTTCCCTTTTTCCCCCAAGTATTCTTGCAGTGCCTCTAAAATATGTAAGACTGGATTGGCTAAGTTTTGTACACAACTCTGAAACTGTTTTTCATGGTGCCTATTCCAGGATCATATGATAGGTACAACAACTTAACCTGAGAAATTAGGTCATGAGAGGTAGGAAATACATACTGAAACCTCTAGGATACACCCCATGCATTTCCAAACTCAGCTTTAATTACACCATGTTAGCATGAAACTCATCAAAAGCTTTTTATTGCATGCAGTTAGTTGACAGGGCAGCAAGTACTAATTGTAACGTACTGTGACCTCTTTTACAAATGAGGAGTGACAGTTTCGTGGGAAGAGGAGCAGTGTATGGGAGTGCCTAGTGCAAAGAACGGGTGCACTGGATGTTCACCTCTGGAAGTGTGAGCTTAAAACCAGGGCAGGATTATAAATGACACACGTTCAGTGTGTCTTACTTAATATAATAGCCATGTCTGAAAATTACCCTGCTGTTTGACGCAGCTAATAGTTCTGGTTCAGAAGTCACTGCATTTGTTGAGAATGGGCTTCGATTTCATTTCTAGTCCCTGGTATACAATATGCCTCTGCATTGTTTTCTCCGTGAATAAGTTTTTCTGATACACCTCACGTCACTCTGATACACCAAAGTGGGGGGTATGGTTTGCTGTCCACAACACAGATCATGGGTTATTTTGCTTAATGTAGAGACACAACAACCAAATAGGATTCTTTTCCCCACAGACTTTGTGTAGAAAACTAAATGACCCCTGCTTTTGGGCGTCAATGTCATTGTTTTACCTTAGCTAGGAAACTTGGTTTAAATATAGATTCTAATAAACAGTGCATTATTGTGGCACTTAGGAGCCACCATCAAGAATAAGGCTTCTATTATGCTAGGTGTTATACATCTATGTAAGAAGGACACTGTTGCTGTTCTAGAGAGCTCATTATTTTGGCCTTCCAGAGTGAATGGGGCTAAATTGTGACATTATGATTAAAATACTTTTCTAGTCTAGCTAGGAGTCTACAAAAAACATACAAATATTCTCCTAGATGAAAGAATGCCAGTATGGTACTTAAAACCCAGTTCAAATAGTTTAACATAGCCCTCTAAGTGAGTGAAAGTACAGTAGGATTGCAGAATATAAAAGGCACAGACAGGTTTTTTTTCAGGTAAAACACCTGCCACACTGACACAGTCATTGTTAATTGAGAAGGATTCAGACTTTTACAGTCAATGAAATATCTGGATTTTCCAGTGTTGATTATTCCAGAAAGCGCTGGTGTCACTTGGTTACACAAGGGTGCTTGTCAATCCTGACAAGACGACTAAGGAAGAACAAGAAGCAAACTAGATACATACGCTGGGGAAAAGAAATGAAATTTTTCCGTGGTTTGCTAAGAATGGCTAGATTGTAAGTAGTATTTAAGATAAGGTAGCCAGCGTGTCTTCTACAAACTTGCTCTGTTCTGTAGTAAATTACAAAATGAGTAAGTCCCTCTCTCTCTAATCTTAAGAACATCCTTCCTGTCTTTCAATTCTCATGTTCAAAGTTTGCTTTATCTGCTCTTAAGTTCTGTCTTGTGGAGCACACATGCCCCCTTGGTGACTTGTATTTGTACTTGTTCTGATTTTAACATTGAAACACATTTCTTTCCCCCCCAGAGATAAAAATACCATGGGCAAAACTTCAGTTTTTGTCTGTACAGTATCTGTAAAAGGAAAGGTCAAAGAAATCCAATAGCATACTGTAGATATAAGCATCCCTCCCTTACTCCTACTGCTGAGACCTAGTCGTGTCTTTGTTCTTGTGTACTGTAACTTGCAGTACCTTAACTAAAGGTTCCACAGAGGGTTCAACTAATAACCTGCCTCCGAGTCCAAACACTTAAAGAAGGGCTTCTTTATCTCTGCACTTTCACTTCACCCATGGCAAAGAAAGGGCACAGTAGAAAAATGACCAAAAATCAAATGCAACAAGAATAGGTTCTTAAAGTATATTTTACCCTGATCAGCAAGCCAGAGGTGATATTGTTGAGCTGTTGCCTTTAATGTTTGGTGATTGGGAATAAAAATAGTGATGGCTGTGGGCCTGAAGGGGCTGTTGATCTTTGTCTGAGGAAGGTAGCTGGATCAAGTCCTGGGCCTGATGTGATAACCTAACGAAACTCAGAGTGTTGTGCATCATAGAGCAGCGCATGTTTTCAAATCCTTCCACTTGCTATTAGGAGGGTCTGTTATGAGCCAGATTTCATTCAAGCAGGAATGTTTTCAGTAGGAGTAAGGTGGTCTAGACTCCAACGAAGGAAATGGCTATTGATAAAAACATTCTCTTTCAAGTTTATCCCCACAAAAAAGTCCTCCTTTAACTCTGAAAATGCATTAACAATCTAAGCAGGAAACCAGGAGGACGCTGAGCTGGGATTCCCAAAATTACCCACCATTGGCCTAACTCTAGGCCTATTGAAGTCAATGGTGTTTTTATCATTTGTATCACATAGTTAGGCCAACCCTAAGCACTTCTGAAAATCCCACTCCCAAAGAATTTAAAAAGCTGAGGATCACATTGTTATTAATTAGTTGTACAAGCACCCCAAATATGCCAGTTGCTTTAGAGAGCAAGTAAAAAGACAGCTCGCCACCAGAGCTAACAGTGTAATACATAATGCACGGAAAGCCAGTTGTAAATAATAAAGCACATGGGGTAAAGAGAGGCAAGGGACACTGCAAGTGCTGGTTATTCAGCTGTAAGACATTCCATTACACTCCCCCCTTTTTTTAAAAAAAATCAGACAAATCATTTCTTGTGAGTGACACTGGAGCACTAGATTTTATCAGAGATTATATGAAGGGAGGGTACGGCAGAGAATGGTGTTTTCTAGCTATGCATCATGCTTACTGTCTGCAAAATCTGAACTACTCATCTGTGAAATCTCAATCCCTTCAAGGAGCTAGCCCCTCCTTTGGGCCTCACCTGGAGCAGAGGGCACTGGGTGTGTACTCAGCATCTATGTAGGATCAGAGCCTTAGGCGGGAAGAAGGAATGTACAGCTGCCCCCTGGCTGCTGAGCATTCTATGCACTAAACGTTGTAGTAGGTTTAATCTTTTCTTTTTTTTCCATCAAAAAGACCCGAGTGCTGAGGCAGGAGTGCAGAGCACAGATAAACCGGCTTAAAGGAGACAGGCAACTACTGAAGTTCCATCCAAGAACACTACAAAGATCAGGATGACTGCTGCTATGCTTTAAAAATGATGTTTTCTGATCTTGAATCATGCATGATGTCAATAATTATACATCAAATGAGAGGCAGCCCCCTGTAAACCAATGCAGTGATGTCTGTCTGGCTTTGTAGCATTGCAGTTAAGTCCATTAGTCTTGTAGCTTCCTGGTCCCTGTAAAACCCTTGTAGTGCAAAATGGTTTGTATTATCTCTTCTCAATGACATGCAGGCAAAAGTGAGCAAGTGCATGAATCTTCATCACCAGTGAATATGGTCTTTGTTGGTTTATTTTGTTTTATAAATTGTTGTTCTGCATTTTTTTTCAGGTTAAAAAGGAAAACATTGAACACATTTCCTGTGCTCTGGTCTCATTAGCCAGATTTCCGCCAAACTCTTGTGCTCCAAAGAAGTTTTGCCAAGTGGCTAAATGAAATGCACACAGTTGCAAAGTGTTATGAATATTTATGATGGTTTAATGATGGGATTTTTGCATCCATGAATAATAAAGAGTTTAACAAGAGCAGATAACAAGATCAGTACAAAACAGTGAAGTGGTTAACACAAGAACCTCTTGGTGCAGAGACCCCACTGAGAGCAGCAGGGGCTATTCAGCTCTCCATTCCTCCCGCTTCCTCTCCAAACCAAACCAAAAATACCAAGTCGGGATGCACAGATTTTTAAATAGTTTCCCAGAAAGCAGGCGAGTTATCTGTTCTTTATGCCCTAGTAGTCAGCTCCTGCACGCTTCATTTGAGGAAGTTCAAGGTTTTCAACAATAAATTGACCTTCAACTTTTGAACGTATTTATCCTAAATATTCTCAGGGTGACATTTGCATCTTGAGTACAGGCTGAGGCTGCTGCTTTGCATTCTCTCCAGGGGAAATGTCACTGAAAAGTATTTACAAGAGGCGGAGGTTGCAGGGTATCGCAGTATATAAATAAAGTCAAAGCAGAACAGTTGGCACATGGTGACAGAGGGGAAGGCTGCACCAAACAACTCATTTTAAAGGCAGAGCACATAACGAAAGGATGATTAGACTTTTTCTCAGAGGTGGGGTAGTGCTCCCCTTCTTAATCGTACAACCTGTAAGAAAGCAGTATTGAGTAAACTCTGCTTGTAGGTTCTTATAAGGAAACAGCTAGGATATGTCTACACACCATCCGGGAACGAGCCTCCCAATCTGGGGTGACAGACTTGTATTAGCAGGGCTCGAACTAGTGTACTCTAAATAGCTGTACAGACATTGCAGTTTGGGCTGGAGCCTCGGCTCTCAAGCCCACCTCTCCCAGCATCAGCGCCCAAGCCACAGTATCAAAAGCAATATTTACACAGCTATTTTTAGGGCATTAGTTCAAGTCCGTCAACCCAGCATGGGAGACTCGCTGGCAGATGCAATGTAGACATACCCCTGAACACCCCCACACTCACTGTAACTATTCATAGCCTCAACTGCCAGAGGGCTGGCTTTTCTAGCACCTTGGTGAGCTGCTTCAAGGCCTCATTAATGACGTGTGGAAATACTGAACGCTTTATTTTCATGACAGGTTTTAGAATCAGGATTGTGTTTTCTGTATCAATCCTGCCTGGTATACTGATCGGCTTATGTGGCAGCAGGTAGGTAACCTGGATTTCACGTTACGGTACGTAAAGTTAAAGCACCAAAAATACTCACTTTTAAAAGTGCTTTTAAAAGAGTTGTAAGCTTACTGAGCCATAGAAGGCCAAATTCATCCCTGATTAAGTCTACTGCAGACAGTGGAGGTACACTAGGGATGAACTGGGACCATTATTTCTCAATTTATTAATCACCGATGATCCAGTTCACAAATCTTCCACTTGGAAATACTACAAAGTGTTTGCCTGAATTTTCACTTTTGGCCAAATCTCCCTCAAAAATGACATTCTGGCTACGTCTATACTGACAGCGGTGCCGTCAGATCGATGTCTCTGTGTAGACCCGCTCAGTCGATCCAGAAATCGATGGAGGAAAACCGCCTCCATAAGTGGTGCAGTGAAGTGTGGACGGCACGCAGAACAGATTGCGGCGAAGTTGACGGGAGATACACAAGTTTTTTAAGTCACTTGCATATCTCCCATCGACTGCTGCCGAATCCGGAAGGTAAGTGTAGACCAGGCCTCAGTCTTGCTCCTCATTATGAACCTGCCCGACGTAGCTCAATAGACATGTGATGAAGTGTGGGCCTGAATTTGCACCACTGACTCTGAGCATAGATTGTCTACCAAAGCAAGGGCTAAAAGAGCTGCAGGTAATGTTAGAATGAGATTACTGTGGTTAGGAACTTTTTATAACAGAGTGTATGGACATAATGCATGAGAGGCAAAAAGACTGAGGGAGAGTTTGTTATATTGTAAGACCATTTTCTCACCCCTCCCCCAGAAAAAACAGGAAAAAATGTAAAACAAAAGGGTGAACATGAAACGAATTGAAAAAGGACACAGCAGGGTGCCTTTTAAAAAAGAGGTATTTAATTTATATAGGTGGTCAGTCAAGGAAATAAAAAAAGGAGAGATTTTTGAGTTTCAGTCAAGTCTAAAATAAAGAAACATAGCACTTAAGTCACTGCTTCCCCATGCTCCTCTACATGGAATTTTATTTTGTATTATACCTGACAGTAAAGGGAGAGCAAAAAAATCTTGGTGTGCTTAAATGTCCATGATTCCATCATTTTTTTTAACTTGTAGCAAACTGGGTGCATAAAACAAATGTGGCTGGTAATGAGCTGTTGCAGCTATGTTTTCTCACAAAGCATACACACTCTATACAATATAACATGCTCTGTCTGACTCTGTTATCTATGTGCCTTATGCAGGGATGCCCTTTAACTCCATCACAAGCTCCTATGGCAACTTTGTCACTGTCATTTTGTGCTCATTTTCTTTTGGTGAAAAGTTGTCTGCACAACCCACTGTTAAAGGCTATGAGGTCTCAGTCTCAGACATAATGAGTAGGGGGAAATTGCAAAAGGGGAAATTAATAGACAGATCCGCTACCTTAGGTCCTGCTTTTCCAGATTGAACAACCACCAGAGGCGCAAGGAAATCTCAGTTAGAAAGGCATGGCAATGTCTAAGTGTTATAGGGAAAGCTGTCTAGTTTAAGAACACGGAACGATAGTAAAGCATTTTTGTTGATGGGTAATACAAATAGCCAACTGCTTTTGCTGTTGATAACTAGTTACAGTATGAAACTCTATTATCTTTTCCTCTTCTCTACTGAATAAAATGTGAAGACCTAAGAGTCGCTGCTGAGGAGATAAGAATTAAAGCCCTTACTACTGCCACGTGAAGCACTTGATGTATCTGCAGCAACAGCAAGAGACGCAACCCAGATTTAGGCCACAGAATACATAGCCCACATGCTAAATCTGAGTTTAAGGAATTGGAAAAGCTGCTGCTATCGGAAGAGGAGAGGAAATAATATACTTGGTCTTATGAAGTAAAAACAAACCTGCAAGACAAAAGGGGTGCTCTTATAGGAAGCCCTAGAGCCAAGTGAATCATGCCCTGGATGAAAACAAAGCCATTCACTTTTAAGACCAAAAGGGAGTGATAACAATTAAAAGAAATCCTCTGTAGGAGAGAGGCTGATGATCCATTGGTCAGGCAGCTTTCACCTGATGGAAACAGTAACCAAAAAGCCATTAATTGCAACATTTGGGAGTGGTCCACATCAACACAATAGATCTAGCCATGGCTATTTGTGGCATGTACATATAGAGCTATGGAAATCATGGTGGCAGATCTACAGTCAGGGTGACAAATACATGTAATGTATCCCCCTGTTAATCCGAACAGACAAGTGATAGATAAAGAATAGTGCTGGACCTAAAGCACACTGCAATTGTTATGAATTAAACAACTTTGTTATATAGTGTAAGCTATGCTTTTAATTTTTAGTCTATCTCCAACTGGCTGCGTTACTAACAAACATAGTCAAATGCCACATATCTACAGCTATAATCTATAGATATAATTTGGCCACCTATTGGTTATGTTCATGCAGCTGTTCTATTATAATGTGTGGTATAAAATCCTAGACAGATAGATTGGATACAGACTGCAGGGGAGGCTTGTGGATTTGGAGTAGAAGCCATTAGCAAATGTCTAATACAATTTAGAAAAATATTTTGGTTCCTCTTACTCTTTGTTTATTGCCGCTTCTTGGGTCCCATTAGCTGCTCCATTCTGCCTCCTGCAGTGGTGTTGAATTTGTTTGTCTGAGACCACCAGCCAGTCATTTTCAAAGACAGGCTCTAAAACATGTCCATTCGATATAGTTATTTATACAGTGCTCATCACCAACTGATGATGTCTGAGTTCTAAGTCATGCATTAAGCAATGTGACTAATAGCTCTCAGGAGTTGTTCAGCTTCTCCCCAGGGTGAGACGTTTGTGCACTGGAGTATCCTGTTTATTATTAATAGGGGTTTTTTTGGGAGGGGGGAAGGGTTTTTTTTTTTAATATATGTGTTGCTATGCATTTGTGTAGACAAGATCAAAGAAACATGCCTTGCACTTGGCGTGGAACGTCCTGAGGCTTGTGATAGATCTGTCTCTGGCCCACGTGAACTGTATTATAATGAGTTCAATTTTGCCTAAGGAGAAGAGTTGATAACTGTGGTCTTCATCCTGGAGGGCTAGCCGGTCTTTTAGCTACCCTGGGTCCAGGCCATGCAATGCTCTGCAGATAGGGGAGCTGAAACCTTGATTTGAATGGAAATTTTTGATTTGCAATGCTATGGGAAGCCAGTGTAGAGCATGAATGACAGGTTTGATGCACTCGTGGCAGCCTGCTTTGCAGTGTTCTGGACTAGCTGAAGTTTCCTAACTGCTCAAGGCTTAATGCCAAGAGATATCACATTGCTGTAGTCCAGCTGAGAGGTGAAGAAAGCATGAATAACTGAGGCCAGGTCATCGTCTGGATTGTCCTAGCTAAACAAAGAGGGTAGAAAGCATTACTTGTGGCTACTGATGTGTGAGTACTTAGCATTGGTGAGAAGTCCAAGAGTATTCCTGGACTATGGACTGAATTGACCAGTTGTGGGTGTGTATCTTCAACCAAAAGAGACTGCAACATGGCTGGGAACGCTTCCAAATGCTTTCCTTCACTAACCAGCATCACTTCTGTCTCGGGTGGGTTCAGCTTGTTCTTCATCCATGAACTGATCTTATCGAAGTACTGGGCTGGCTTGGTGGCAGTGGTGTTGCTGTATGTGTGAAGGCTAGGTAGAGCGGTGAATCATCGGCCTAAAGCTGGCCCTTGAATCTATTTCATTTGACCTGTTCACCTAGTGGTCTAGTGCAGCCTGGGCCAGGCCTTCCAGGGCCCAATAAAGTGTACCCTTTTTCCCTCCCATGTGGGGGCCCTGCCTAGGCTCTAGGACCTGGGGAGCTTGAGCTCCATCCTGAGCCCTGTGAACCTGAGTCAGCTGGTTCAGGCTAGTTGTGGGTTTTTCTTTGCTGTGTAGACATCCTATTAGACCCTGGTTTTTTTAGGCCTTAAGTGTTTCTTACAGTTCAATTAAATGAAGGGTGCATTCTCACCCAAACTCAGAGGTCGTATTGTACTCTCCCATGAAAATGCTCACAGGATGGGGTCAGAGGGACCAGAAAATTCCATGATGCTTGTTGAGTTTCCTACTAATCTTCTCTCAAGGGGAAGGAGAGGACTGCTGAGAAGTAGGAGACAGGGACTGCAGACTTCCACCTACTCATACCACTCATTCATATCCACAAGGAAAAGAGGCTCCAGTCCCACAGAAGGCAATGAGATCACTCACCCTGCTATCTCTTGGCTGCATGGACCTTGCATTCATCAATCATCCTGAACCAACATAAAACCTCTCTCACTGACTGAGATGAAGGTGTGTAGGATACCCAGGGCCAACCCCAGGCCTACCCACAAATTAATACAGGGCCCTGACTTCCCAGAGTTCAGCTGTGTGTGTGTTTGTGTGGTGAGGAGGATCATACTGCTGAACTGGTACTTCTTCCTTTCGATGCCCCATCCCTAGCCCAGATGCACTTTATCTGACACGCCCCTCTGCACATGGAAACAGAGGGCCAGCAACACCCCTTATGACTAATGGATATCAGCTTTCAGATCAGAGATTGGATTCACTCCTGGCTGGTTTCCAAAGGGTTTTAATATATAATTTCAATGTCTTTGTTCTTCTCCCCCACCTCCTCATCTTATTTGAAATATGCCATTTATTATAATTCAATACTCTCTTGGCTCTCAAGCTTGGCTAGCCTTATTTTTTTATTTTATTTTTTTTCAGGAGGGAGGCATTGCAGGAGTAGGAAGAAATGAACCCTTTCCCCGGGCAGATGGATTATTCCTCCAACTCTGACAACTCCCCTTATGTTGCACCCCTTAGTGTGGAGGACAGACTCAGCAAAAAAAATAAAATAAAATAAAATAAAAGAGAATGGAAAGCAGAATATTCTTTTTAAATGGCTTTTTGGCTCTTTCTCTTGCCAGTCCAACTGTTTGGGTTTGTCTTTTTTAAGTAGAATTCATTGACCTCTCACTAAAAATATTTATCCAATGTGATTTCTATCAGATGGATAGTGACCTTATTTTCTTCTTCAAACCTTTTCTTTAAGTGTTGTTTCAAACTTAATTATGTGCTGTCACATCACATGTAGCCTTTGCCAGTTCCATCTACTGCAGAACACAGCTGGGAGGTGAAAACCACTTGTGATGCCCCAACTCAAGAAACATTCATCTTAAAACAAATCTCTTTAAAATATTCTGCCAAACTGCATCTTTATAAATTTTTTCTTCTAACATGGTAAACGAACCAGAAACTCTCTGTGTATTAAGAGAAGCATTCGCTACCTATCCAGCTAGGGCAAATGGGAAATGTTAATTAGATAAATTCTCTAATACACAATGCTTCAGAGATCTGCCAATTTTTTTAATGTGGTACTGTAAATCTTCTTTCAGTGCTTCCTAAAACTAGAGTCACAAGAAAAGAGTATGGTTTGATGGAGTAAAAAATAGACAGAATAGCTGAACAATGCTATAATACTTCGCCTGCACTGTAAACAGTCAGACTGGGCTATTTTAAAACTAGCTATAATTTGTATTAAATATTTTACTGTTATAATTCACATGCTGTATACATAGCCATTTCATACCAATCAAGCTTGTTTTTCATTGGGGTGTGTGATTTGTATGAAAACCGTGTCTAAGTCATATATTGTCTGTTCCAGGCGAGCACACTAGATGAAGAGACATTGTACTGTCATAAGTTTAGAACACCGTATGATATAATAATTCCAGCCTCCTTGAATTAGAAATTGCTTCACTTACCAATGCTCTTGTTTCCCCCACTTAACTAAACAAAGCAAAACCCTTTTGCAAGGACGGATAGGAACAAAATATGCACACACATCACATCTTTGAATTAAGACCGACTGGAGATCAGTTAAAAAAAAACACAGTACTCTTTGATGTTTACATAGTCATCAAAAAGAACAAGAAACCAAATGCTAATCTCCTGCAAAAATAGTCAGTCACCAGGCCTGAAAATCCCCACATTAGGAGACTGCACCAACGGAGCAAACTAGATAAAAGGTCATTTTTAGTGCATATTGTCGTTTTCAGTGCTTTAAGCTCTAACAGCCCAGATACATCTGTGTTACAATGGAATTGCTACTTAGCAACAGGTTTGAATCTTACATCAGCTGAGACTGTGGTGGATTGTGGATTGAAGATTGCCCGAACAAAATTCCCAGAGGCTGTGGATGCTTCATATTGCATAAACAATCCCATGGAGCTGTCTCATCTTATCTCTGCATTAAACAGAAGCATGCATTCCTACTATCCCTCCTGGTGAGTGAGGTTTAAACAAGTTTTAACTAGATCATTCACTGATCCTGTGGGCGCATCACTAATGTAGATTTTTCTCTATGTTTCACAACAATGAATTACTACCACATTAGTGACATGTTGTTCTTCTGCACAGCTGCTCAGGCTATTTGGATGACGTCGTTAAAAAGGGATAGTACTAGCGCTTCTGAAAAGTTCATGGTGTCCCATTTATTGTATGCATGTATTCTATAAAAGTAGAATTTGGAGAAGAATTTGTTTAATAATGTATCTGTTTAAGTGGCAGATTGATCCAATATGTCACATATAGCATATACTGCGGTTTCTTCCTACATATGTAGTTATATTATTTAGTAGAGAAGAAAGTCTTTGGATAATATCTCACAGCGAAGCCTAGTTTCTCTAATGATCTCTCATTCATCATTGCCTTGATTTGTAAATGGATACAATGGGAATGGCCAGGAAATAGAAAAAAGATGTTGGTGATATTGGAATATAGCAGGAGTCCTAACCTATATGCATGTCTACGAGCAGAATAGCATTTCAGGATCTATTTGACTACTTGACACTGCTAAATTGTTGTCCTTTTTAGCTAACAGGCTTTTTTTTGTTAGTATCTGGAACTTCTCCATTAGTTTGGTTGCAGCAGAAATTCTTTCAATGAATCTTATCACTTGGAAATCTGCTGTGTCTCCCCCTTGGGAATCATCATCACTATGTGTAGAAAGTCAGGTATGGAACTGTGTTTTAATTAATACATATATGATCAACCAGGGACAGAGATGATGTCCTGCATCTGAGGTAGCTATCTAGGTTGCGATTCTGTGAGGCGTATGTGGAAAGGCCGATTAAGTAATAACTAGAACTAGTGGTTTACAATAAAAATAATGGACTAGCATCACAGCAGAGGCCAAAACTCAGGCAAGTAAAACAAACAAAAAGTTGCAAGTATCAGTGCACAATGAACAGGCCTTTTTACTGATATTCCATGCTAGAAAAAGTCCAGGTGAGGCTAGTCTAACAAAATATAATAAGACTATAACAAACCAATCTCCAGATCATCTGGTTCAGTATCCACAATGAGTATCACCATCCCCTGCGAGACCTGCTCAGAAGTTCTTGATCATACCACGTAGGCTCACATGGGGAAAATATGGCTATCGTAAGGCCTGTTATTGCAAGATGTTAAACACCCGATGAGAGCTGCCGAGCTCCCTGAGATTTCAGGCCCAAAGTGCTCAGGAGTAGCACCATGTCAATCCATATGGCTATCACAATCACATGGGGAAATGAAAACATAAATTTAAATATAAAGAATTACAATCCAAGAAACTCTTTCATCTAAGCTAATGAAAAAAACCCTTGGCGTCATCTTTGACTCTTTGGCATGCGATGCAGAGATCTGTAATTTTTTCACTAGTCCATGCCAGCTAGCTTCTTATTTTTTTAATAATTGTGTCTCATACGCAGAAGCATTTACAAGATCCATGGCACCAACTGATGCATCTTTCGTCTGATTTGAAGGTGCTTCAACTCTCAAGAATGGATCCAAGTTGCACCATCTTATGCAACACTTTGAGTTTTTAAAAGACTGCCCTTCAATGTTATATCCTTTAAGGAACTTTTGCATTTAGTATCTACCCAAAGCATTTAAGTTAAGACTTGGTCAGAACAGATTCACATATTAGAATGCAAGCTAAAAGACATTTGCTGGGGTAAATCACAGTACCTCAGCTGAAGCCACTGGAGCTACACAGATTTATACCAGTGGAGAAGAATATAAATGACTCAGCTCACATATTTGCTGTGCTTTCTGTCTAGCATCTTAATTTTTCTGAGCAACTTTGATGATCTCTTGTAAAACATGGTTCACAATTGGGATGTAGTGATCTAGTGCTTAGAGTAAAAAATTCCTCAAAGATACCAAGATGACATGAGGATTTATTCCTCCTATCTGAGAGGCGTAATAAGGTGACTCCTAGCCATTAGTGCAACTGAAATAATTCTGAATGAAAATTCTCCCAATGACACTCTGTTCCAGTTTTTGAAGGTGGCTTTCTATCAGTGAAATATAGCCTATAGGTCTAAAAATGTTAACACTGATCTTACAGATACTAATTATGATTTGATCTTGTGACCTTTAAACTGCTGAGCAATCCACAAGAGGTGACATCAAGCCAGGTGTGACCACTCCATCATTACTGTTGGCACTGTATGTGAAAGAAAGCATACAGTCACTTCTAGTAAAAATCACCCTAGCATCTCTATGGATAGAAATTTTGTGCTTGAACAACAAGCAGTGAGAATATACTACCACCTACCAAGATGGTGACAGTGATTGTGAAACACTCAGGAGGCTTAGAGAGGCTACAAAGGTAGAACACTGGGCAATAATAATGGGGGATTTTGACTATCCTCTTATTGACTAGGTATATGTCATTTCATGAAGGGATGTAGAAATAAAATTTCCAGACACCATAAATGACTGCTTCTTGCAGCAGCTTGTCCTGGAACCCACAACAGGACTGGCAATTCTTGATTTAGTCCTAAGTGGAACACACATCTGGTCCAAGAGGTAAATATAGCTGAATCGCTCAGTAATAGTAACAGTAATGTAATTAAATTTAACACCCGGGGGTGGGGGGGCAGGGAGAATGCCAAAGAACCCCACTACAATAGCATTTAACATAAAAAAAGAGGAACTACACAAAAATGAGGAAGCTGGTTGAATGGAAATCAAAAGAGTCACATGGGTGCCTACAAACTGCATGGACGCAATATAAAAAAACCATAATAGAGGCTCAATTTAAATGTATACTCCAAATGAAAAATAAAAACAAACAGTAAGAGGATCAAAAATATGCCACCATGGCTAAACAGTAGCTTAAAAGAGGTGGTTAGAGCCAAAAGTCACCTTTTCAAAACTGAAAGTCAAATCCTACTGAAGAAAATAGAAAGGAGAATAAACTCTGGCCAGACAAGTATAAAGTGTAATAAGGCAGGTCAAGAAAGAATTTAGAAAGCAACTAGCTAAGGACACAAAAACTAACAGCATTTCTTTTAAGTACACCAGAAGCAGGAAATCTGCTAAGCAGTCAATGGAGTCACTGGACAATCGTGGTGCTAAAAGAGCACTCAAGGAAGACCAGGCCATTGTGGAGAAGGTCAATTTACATCGATCTTCACTACAGAGGATATGGGAGAGAACTTCATATCTTAGCCATTCTTTTTAGGTGATACATTTGAGGAACTGTCCCAGATTGACGTGTCAATAGGGGATGTTTTGGGACAAATTGATAAATTAAACAAGGACTAGAATACCAGGTCAAGATGGTATTCACCCAAGAGTTTGGAAGGAACTCAAATATGAAATTGCAGAACTACTAACTCTGGTATGTAACCTATCACTTAAATCCACCTCTGCCAAATAGAGGGGAATAATCACTTCCCGCGATCTGCTGGCAATGCTCCTACTAATGCAATCCAATATGCCATTAGCCTTCTTGGCAACCAGGGCACACTGCTGACTCATATCCAGCTTCTTATCCACTGTAACCCCCAGGTCCTTTTCTGCAGAATTGTTGCCTAGCCTGTCGGTCCCCAGTCTGTAGCTATGCCTGGGAGTCTTCTGTCCTAAGTGCAGGACTCTGCACTTGCCTTTTTTGAACCTCATCAGATTTCTTTTGACCCAATCCTCCAATTTGTTTAGGTCCTTCTGTATCCTATCCCTACCTTAAAGAGTATCTACCACTCCCCCTAGCTTTGCGTCATCTGCAAACTTGGTGAGGATGCAATCTACCCCATCCTCCAGATCATTAATGAAGATGTTGAACAAAACCGGCCCTAGGACTGAGCCCAGGGCACTTTGCTTGGGACCAGCTGCCAGCTAGACATGCAGCCATTGATCACTAAAGAGTCTGCACAACTTTTGTAAAGGGAAATCATGCCTCTCCTATCTAAAAAGAATTATTTGAGGAACTCAACAAGCATATGGACAAGGCTGACCCAGTGGATATAGTGTATTTGGATTTTCAGAAAGCCTTTGGCAATATCCTACACCAAAGGTTCATAAGCAGAATAAGAGGTCATGGGATAAGAGGGAAGGTCCTCTCATGGATCAGTAACTTGTTAAAAGACAGGAAACAAATGGTAAGAATAAATTATCAATTTTCACAATGGAGAGAGGTAAATAGTAGGGTCCCCAAGATCTGTACTGACACCAGTGCTGTTCAACATATTGCTAAATGATCTGAACAAGGGGTTGAACAACGAGGTGGCAAAATTTTCAGACAATACAAAATTACTCAAGATATTAAAAATGTAGCCCTTCTGTCCAACAGAGTTGGCAGCAGCAAGGGCTGGGTTCTATAACTAGGGGTCCCTGTCAATGATACAACACCAAACTGGCTCGAGCCCCCACCCAGTCAGCTGAGAAATCACACACTATCCTCTGGGTGCGCCAAAGGGCAATATTTCCCTTCTCTCAAGCACTGTGTCTGAGGGTAGAAAGTAAACCTTTTAACAACAGACAGGAAGAAACACAGCACTGCTCTGGGAAACAGTGCAAACAGAATTCATGAACTCAATGAGCCAAACCCATCCCAGAGTATGGGACATGTCCTTCACCTCTCCCTTCTTGCTTTCCTCTATGCTGACCATCATAGCTGTAATGCCCGCCTCTCGGTTGGGGCTCAGCCAGTCCCCCTCTGCAAGCTCCTGCCGGATGCAGGCTTGACCAGGCCTCCTCTGTTGTACCCTCCCGCCACCTCTGGGGCTCAGCAAGCCCCGCTGCTGGCTCTCACCGTCTGCTGGCCCCCTCTGACTACAGATGTTAACCAATCCTGGCATCTGCAAGCACTGACTGCTCCTGGCTCCCGCTGGTGCTGACCGCTCCCGCTGTCTGAGGTGCTGCCCACTGCTGTCACCTCTCTGGTGGTTGTCAGTCAAAGTTTCCCAGTCTCTCTAATGATTCGGCTCTCAGCGCATGGGAAAACCTGCTGACACAGAAGCAATGTCCCTGCTTTTAACAAACAAAAGACTCCGAGAGGAATCATTTAACAGTGGAAGGAGATCATCAACCCATGCCTGAAGGGAGCCCTTTGGCAGGGCTAGTGCAATCTCAGGAAGAGACTCATCACCCCTCCCTCCCCTGGCAATGCTGAAACACCTGTCCACCACCCTTTTTTGGGCTCTGTTTGGATGAGAGTGAATTGCTTATCAGAAGAGGCTAAACACAAATCTGATGCCATTTGTTCATACAGTCGAAGGACAACATTTCATTACCCCTGCAGTTAACACAGAAGTGTCTTGTAACAATACCAGACACATCGACCACTTCCCAGCATGTTCAAAACCTAGTGTGCTTATGCAATAAGCTGAATACTTAATTGTACGCATGGAAATACAAAGCCCATGGAAATAACATGGCCCCCTTCCAGCCGCTGAGCAGGGAGAGTGCCACTCAGACCTTGATTACATTTAAATCCAAAGGCAACTGCAAAGCGTTACAAAGGGCTCTCACTAAACTGGGTGATTGGGTGACAAAACAGTAGGTGAAATTCAATTTTGATAAGTGCAAAGTAATGCATCTTTGAAAAAATAATCCCAACTAGATATACTAAATTTACTGACCCCTGAGACTCCCCCCTCCCGGTGGGGCAGAATCCTCTAGTCCCACCACCTTGCTTCAGGGGAGAAGCTCCAAGGTCCTTACCTCAGTCTGGTAGGTGGAGAATACGGGAGGAATAGGGGGCTTTGAGAGCCATGCTTTAACTGTAAAAGAGCTGCATGTGACCCCTAGCCACAGTTTGCCCCCCCCCATATATATAATATGATATAACATAGGTATTACCAGGCAAGAAAATGATCTTGGAGTCATTGTGGATAGTTCTCTGAAAACATCCGCTTAATGTGCTGTGGGAGTCAAAAAAGATATCAGAATGTTAGGAACCATTAGGAAAGGGACAGATAGATAGATAACTAGTAAGACAGAAAATAGTAATGCCACTATATTAATCCAGGGTATGCCCGCACCTTGAATACTGCATGCAGTTCTGGTATCCCATCTCATAAAAGATATATCAGAACTGGAAACGGTACAGTAGAGGGCTACAAAAATTATTAGGAGTATGGAACAGCTTCTGTATGAGAAGAAATTAGAAAGACTGGGACTTTTCAGTTGAGAAAAGCATTGACGAAAGGGGGGGGATAGGATAGAAATCTATAAAATCATGAACAGTATGGGAAATGTTAATAGGGATGTGTTATTTACCTCTTACCCAATGAAATTAATAGGCAGCAGGTTTAAAACAAACAAAATGTACAAACAAAAATTTTCACACAATGTACAGTCAACCTGTGGAAGTCATTGCCATGGTATGGTCTGAAGGCCAAAATTATAATTGGGCTCAAAAAAGAAATTCATGGAGGATAGGTCCATCAATGGCTATTAGACAAGATGGTCGGGATACAACCCCATGTTCTGGTTGTCCCTAAGCCTCAAGTGGCAGAAAGTTGGGACTAGAAGACCAGAGATTTATCTCTTGAAAATGCCCTGTTCTGTTCATGCCTTCTAAAGCAACTAGCACTGTTCACTGTCAGAAACAGAATACTGGGCTAGATGCACCATTGATCTGATCCAGTATTGCCATTCTTATGTTCTTACTGTGGATAGGACTTACAGACTAGGTGGGATAGTTAGGAGTTGGGGGTCGTTCGGATTAAAATCTTGAGGACAGAGTGTCGATTCTATACTGTTATGTAGGACACACTAAGGATCTAAGGAGGCCGTGTTTAAAAATAGTATAATAAAATTAGTACAGTTCAATCTGCCCTGCGGGGCTGACATGACCTGACTTGATGAAGCTGCACAGACTGAATGGCTTTTATTTTTAGGGCACTCTATCTGGGATAACAATGACTGTGCTGATAGTGAAGCAGTGGGTATAGTTTGTCTTGATGGCTGGCACTTATGCCTGAAAAGAACAGAATAGCATATTTAAACTGTCAAGCCTTAATTGTTTCATTAGACGGTGGTACCTTTTGCACAAAAGGAGCAAGCTAACTGCTGAAAGAAAGAATGATGAACAGCAATTCTGGAAGGGCACAGGGGTCCTGCACTAGTTACCTCTCTTTCTTTGTTTCTTCCCAGTTCATCTCTGTCGCAAGGAGAAGTTTAATTTTTTAACATAATGACTGTTATTAAAAGCAGTTAAAAGAATTTCATGAGCTCTGTGGCATAGCTCTCATATTTTTATATAGAAATGAACCACAAAAATATTCATGCCTCTGAATTCAGCTATTGTGTCTCCAACATCTAGTTTATTGATGATAATGATGACTTGCATTTATAAATGAGTCTTTTATCCTGTAGAAACCCAAAGTGTTTTTACGGGCATGATCTATATGAATTACTTCACCCACTACTTGAAGTTCAGCTGCCTTGAGGTGTCAGCTGCTTAACTGTGCACACCAACACAACAAAATAATTTGAGACAGGAAGCAAAGAATATAAATCATAGTCAATTGAAACTACTACACGGAGCTCTCAACATACGCGAGATCTAATAACCTAGATTAGAATTTGGCCAGGACAGCATATCTGACCATGGGAGATGTAAATTTCTGTAGTGGCTGACATGATGGCTATAGAATATATTGAGGCTGAGAGGATTATGTGTGTGTTCTTCTTGCAGATCTGTGGGGTATCAAGAGCTAAGGAAGAATAATGGGGGTCTCTCTTTGATTTATTTCCCACTACCATGTAGAATACATATCCACAGCATGTTTCCTACAACATACAGTTAGGGATTTAGAATCTCTTTTATGGTAAAACGATGGTTATATTTAATCAAGAAATAAAAAGCTTTCCTCTATTTTAAGCATGAAATCAGATCCCAGAAGTAGGTGTATTTCAAGTTATATTTATCCTCTATATAGGGATTTTTTCAGCTACAAATGTGATTAATGTCTTTTTTTTTAAGGAGCTGGAATCCTGCTCTTGGTGCACTGTAGAAATGGAGGGGAGGATTCTTCACAGATGTCCTCCTTTATTCTCTAGAGGGAGGATGGCAGTAGTTTGGCTGTTTCTCCTTTGTGGGCTGTGCAGCCTGCTGTCTTTTAAGATGGGCAAGCTGATTTATTTTAGTCTCTATTTGAAAGTCTTTTTGTAATTAGCTTTCTTCTTCTTAGTCGAGTTTAACTTTTAATTGAATCTTACTCTTTGCAGATATGTGTTCAGCTGAGTTGAACAAGACTGAGACATCTTACACTCAGTTACACTCAGGCCCCTTTACATCACTTCGGCAGTGCAAAGTGGTTGTACCTGTCATTGACATTCACTTTATTATTTTTTTACACTGCCACCATGCTGGGAAAAGCCTGAACATGAATAAGGATCTGGGTTTCTTTGATATTTAGAAGAGAGTTTTAAGCTCTTTTGAGCTGCTTCTGGGTGACCTTGCAGTTTTCTAGCTAGGTGCTGGGACTCTGCACTTTTTACCTGAGTGGGGGTAAGGAGAAAGATGGATTTATGGCTTCTTGATCCAGAGAATTTTACAGGAAGATTCTCACTTTTACAGGTTTCATACTCAGTAACTCTCATGAGGTAGCCTTGGCTGTAGTGCCACACCAACACATAAGAGTATTAGTGAATTCACAGCCTTGGGTGGGTCAGCTTCCTGATTGGCTACATGAACTTGACCCTGATTGGCTGGTAAGTATATATAAACTTCTTGCTTCCATTCTGGCCTTGTTAGAACAACATGTCATTGTTAATTGCCGCTTGCAGCAACCTGACCCTGTCTTGTTGCTTCTCTTCCCCAACCTGGCCTTGCTGTCCTACCAGCTGTCTTATATTTTCCCCTTGGACCTGATCTCCTGATGACTGAACCCCTTGTGTGAACCCTGGCCCCTGATTGAGATTGCCCTCTGACCTGCCTGAATCCTGGACATTACAGTATCTCCACTGACTTCAATTAAATTACTTACAAATTATACCCATGTGATTGAGAAGAAACTCAGACCCTTAGTGTTTTGACTGCTGCTGGAAGGTCACAGCTCTTCTATGCTAGCAGATACTGGAGTGCAGGGAGGATTGATCAAGAGTGGAGGGAGACAGACATCAAAGAAGGTCAGTAATGTGATTTCAGAGTGTGTTTACTTAATAGATCCCTTGTGGAAAAACCTGCAGAATGCTTGAGAAAGAAAGTTTCAGAAAGTTGCTGAGAGACCCCAGAGAATGAGGTGAATAGGAAAGGAAATGGTGGGAATTGCAGAATTGCCTAATGCCATAGTCCCTTTACCTTTGAAGTTAAAGTGAGGAGGGCATGGAAAAACAGTAAGATAGTAGAAAAGCCTCTATTTGCTGTAGGAAGAGCCTGTAAATTTGATTTGTGAGATATTGGGTGTGGACTTATGGTGAAACTTCTGAGTTTCTTATATACAGCAGCATATATTTATACTTTTATAGTTCCCTCCACCCAAAGGTTCCAAAACACTTAGTGGCTATATTTTATCTTTGAAGTTTAGTTGCAACCTTTGCCTAGTGATTCATGATAACTCATTATGTTGTTTAGACCAATACAATGATCATTTGCTATTTTAAAATCTTCACAGCCTTTGAGAACCACCTTTTTAGTGTCTGAAGAGCTCCAGCTCATTAAGGATTTGGGCATCTGCCACTGTTGGTGTAAGCATCACTGAGGTAGTTCAGTCACTCTGGGTGAACGAAAGGTTCTTGCTGTGTCATGAAGATTAGAAAAAGATATTGTTACACATATTCTACAAGGGGAATGAATCACTCTGTTTTATAGTCATCAAGTGCTCTAGTTTTTCATCCATAGTTCTCCCTGGGCTGACTAATGGAAATAAATTGGTTGATCATTCTATTATGTTCTTCTAATCTAACTCCTATGCCTCTATGACCTGTTTACTACTATGTTAGCTGCTCAGTCTTGTCAAATAGATCTCATCTGATGGGCATGGTACAAGAACCAAACTATAATAGAATATTTGTCATGATCAAATTGTATTGACCTGTACTGTAAAGACATGTCTTGGATCAGATGATGCACTGGTAAACACAAGGTTACCTCTGAACTCTAAATCCATTCTAACTCTAGTCCAAACTGGGATGTTGGTGCAGTAATTTTTCTTTGTATTTATTTATATCACACACTTGAAGTTCTGCTTATTTCATTAATTTTGATCATTGTTTGGTTTTCTTTTGGGACTGACTCCTCCTTTACTGACTTTATGTTGTATTGTCCTGTCCTGCCCTGCCCTGCTACAGAATGTTGTTGTTTTTCTCAATCTTTAAAAGCTATTTGATGTGTTTCCTTTAGGCTCATGGAGGCTACATTACCCGTGTTGGATGAGTAAAGTTGAATATTTGTAGCCATTTCCTGGAGCCTTTGTATAGTCAAAACTTCCCTCGGACTCTGATGCATGGTTTAGGGCTGCATGGCTAGGCCCTTACTTTTTAATGCATTTTATGGTTTAGTTTTGATCACTTTTCTCTTTATTCTAAGAATATTTTATGATGCTTTCTGGGTGGCAAAGTACTATACAAATTGCACTGCATAGCCAGTAATTTTTGAAGTAAAAAATGGGTATATTTGAGTGATGGGAGTCTGTGTACAGAGCATATATTGCCACCGAAAGATCTAATAAATTAGATGGCGTGGTGGTGTCAAAATTACAAGAATGGAAATGGTTATGGATTTGTGATAGAGCAGGTTATTCATTGTCTATCATGCATTTGGACAGAATTGTCACAAAGATTTAATATAACATAAACTATGTTACTGAAGAGTAACTTGCATTACAGTAAATGCACAAACTAGAGACTTCTGGGAAGTTTTCCTTCTGGTGTAAAGTGATTATGTATGTCAGTCATATTTGATCCCCGCTAGTTTTGAAGAAGGGATCAGCTTTGTGATTAACATTGCTTATACAATATGGTCATTGAAGAAACAAGAGAGGCACTGAATGCTATGGTTAGAAGGGTTAAGGCATCAAAAATGGCCTACTTTGGCAGTCATCCCATCAGGACAGCTTTATACCTTCTGGAGTTGTTCCACTGGGATTTTTTTTCCCCCCGTGGTGCTATTCTGTGAAGTCAGTTCAAGTTTGAACTTCTTGTTGTCCAGATGAATGATCAGCATTTAATTATAGCTTGTAATATAATGTTACTAACCCATTATTCTTACCTTCATTCCCACCCCCACATTTAATTTATCATAACTGTTCTCTTCAAGTACAGTGCATTACCCTCTTCCTCACCGTGAGTACTTGAGCATAGACACACAGTAATAGAGAGAATGTTTTAGGCCTACTGTATTCCTAATACTTCAGCATATGAATCTGAATAACATTTCCAGGCTTTCTACATTTCTTTCCTGTAGTTTCCCTCCCTTCTTTTTGTAGAGTATCATCCTAACAGCATTTTGAGTTCCCTGTGCTTGACAGTGAATCTGACTTTGATTTGTATAACACCGAAAGAGATTCCCTATTCAACAGTTAATATTGTTTTTTTTTGTTTTCTTTTCTATGACAGTTTCATTCTACTTTTAATGTACTTTTTATAAATGACAGGAGGACATTTAATCTCAAAAGTTAATCCTGTGTCTTGTTGGAAACCCAATACCTTTAAATCTATGCAGCAGCAACTGAAAAGAGGGAAAAGGGGGGGGAAGGATAATTTGTAGGAAAATGCTTTGAAGTATAGTATAATAGTCTTATGTAAAAGAAAAGCAATTCAAACATAACAATGATAAAGATAAACATGCTGTATGGATGGTCTGATGCCTAAACAGCTGGTAAGTAGATATATAGAAGAGAATCTGCTTTCAGTTTTTTGTTCTTATTCCTTTCCATTAGAGTCAGCAGAAGATATTAGTTGAAATCAAAAAACCCAGGGAGATGGAGAATTACTTAGGGCTGCTCAAAATGCGGCATGAGGGAACAGATGTTGCAATATTACATTTCCTGTGTGTGCTTACTATCAGCATCTGTACCTATATGTAATATATGCATTTATTTATAAACAAAAAACAGTGTTCATTACACAATCATAAAATATTAAACAGTACCTGATTTGAGGTCATCATATTATATATATCAATTATTTTATTTATTGCACTCTTTATAGTAACAGTACAAATGTAAATTTGGGAAATATTTAAAAGGTTGCATGGGATTGGAGTTCCAATGAAGGTTAGCAGCCAAAGTGCCACATAACTTGTTTTGGGAAGTTAAAGCTGTTACAAATCTATCTTATTCCTAGTGAATAAATTTACTCTGTGTGTGGAGGGAGGGAGGAGTTGACCAATCTAGGACATTCTCTTTTTATTCTAAAATGACTTTCTCTGAATTACCCCTGGGTTCTGTTCTTATTAAGTTCAGCTGCCTGTTTCCTCTGCAGCGTGGGGTCAGTGATATGGGATTAGAAAGGGACATTGGCTGCTGGATATAGAAGCCAAAGATTTCTGGAAATGTAGGTCCAAATATGGTCAATCTTGGACATCTGCATGCTATGTCTTTGCCTGCATGTCCCAACCAGCAACGGTCACTTGAGTAACTCAGTCATTGTGATGCTATGGGTTCTCAAAGTAGCTGACAAGGTACTAAGACTGCATAATGGACGTTATAGCTGCTTCTAGAATCATTAATTTAGGGTGGATTTTCCAGAGTCCGTAGTTAGCATCCATTTTTGGTGTATTTTTCTCCATTTGCACATTTAATATCCCCTAAAAGTATGCTGTTCAGCTCTTTGGTGAACTTTCCTGTCAAGAAGGACAAAAATTTTTAAAATGGTGCTTTGGCAGCCCATTTATGAACAAAAAGACACAACAGAAGCCACAATAAACATGCACTTCTGCATTTTAGGCCACATTTCAGGCCACCTTTTGAGTCCAATCAAACCAAACTGGGAAGACCCCAAATACCTCAAGATTTCATTACCTAGGCAAATCTGGGTAGTCTGGGTAGGCAATCTGATTAAGACCACAATGTGACAGATCCGAATCTCTTATGCAGATCTTATTCAGGCAAAATTCCTGTTGACATTAGTGGAAATGTTTCCTCAATTAGACCAAATTAAAAGCTAAGGTTGAGCTCCGAGTCAGCAAAGAGAGTTAGTTACAACTAAGGAATCTCATGGCATCTTTTTAACATCAAGACTTTTCTTCCTCCCACAGACTCAGAGTGGAGACTAACCATCTCCGCAACACCAAAACTCAGTTCTCAATAAGATCTGTTCACAACTGCAAAATGGAATACAGAATCTGAATGCAGTCAGGAGTAAAACCATTAAAATGTCACTGCAAAGCAATGGCTAAGGAAGTATATAACAATAACAAAGCTAATGTCACTGAAAAGAAAGAAAACATGCTTAAGTTTGATTCAAGTAACCATACTGGTGCAAGTGTAGTTGCTTCAACTAACAAACTTAATCTTAATAACAAATGCTCTTGTTTCCCCCACAATCCTTTCATTCCAATACATGGATTAGTGTATAAAAATTCTAGCAAAATGGCCTCTTGAGTTTTGCTGACTTGTTATTTGTAGAGCTTAGTGCCCGGACTATTGGGAAGCCCCTCTTTGTATCTCGGGGAACAGCATTGTTTGCCAATCTTTAAAATCAGCCAGTAATGGGCCAGTCAGATAGTCACTGCTGATCTCATCATGTGGAAGGTACACGTGTGATCACAGCAGTATTAGTCACTTGAAAGTTTTTCTTTCACTTTTTTGAAAATAACTCTTTGGGGAGGAAAGAGCCCTCACCCTCTCTCTCTCTCCAAAATGGGATGGAGATTCAACATCTGCCATTTTGTTTTCTGAATGCTAAGCAGGTAGAAGCATGCATGCTAATTGATACAAGAGGTCGTTCAAAAAGTTCTAAGCCTCACCCAGAAGGAAGAGCCATAGCTGAACATTTTTGTTGTTGTAACACACTACCACTTCTTATAAAACTAGAAAAACTAATACAGATTTCTGTTTTAATTTGTGGCAGATGAGGCCCATACAAAGGTGAAGGGTAGTGCGACAAATCTAAAAATGAACAAAACAGAGGCCTGAGCAGTCATAAAGTATCTGCAAAAGAAAGGTATGACACCCAAGGAAATCCATGAGGACATGGTACAGACACTTGCTGAGGACTCCCCTTCCTATGCAACTGTGAAGAAGTGGGCTGCTGAATTCAAGCGGGGCAAGGTGAGCACAGAAGATGACCCTCAGTCAGGTAGTCCAAAAACCTCAACCACTGATGATCAAGTTGATGCCATTCACCGTATGGTTTTGGATGACAGACGTCTTACTGTCCGGCAGATAGCTAAGTCCATAGGCATTAGTTCTGGTTCAGTTCACACTGTTTTAACTGAGATCTTGGGGATGAGCAAGCTGTCTGCAAGATGGGTCCCAAGAATGTTGATGACAGAGCAGAAGCTGCAAAGGGTTGACATTTCCAGGACACTTCTGACTCGCTTCCAGGCTGACCCTGAGAATTTCCACCGCAGATTAGTAACTCAAGATGAAACCTGGGTTCATCACTTCGAACCTGAATCAAAGATTCAAAGCAAACAGTGGAAACACCCTGGTTCTCCACCCCCGAAGAAGTTCAAGCAGGCAGCGTCTGTTCACAAGGTGATGGCTTCTGTTTTTTGGGATTCTGAAGGCATTATCATGATAGACTACCTGGAAAAGGGAAAAACTATTAATGGACAGTACTATGCATCAGAATTAACACAACTGAAGGAAGCAATCAAGTCGAAACGCAGAGGGAAGCTGAGGGCAGGTGTGCTCTTGCTCCAGGATAACGCGCCCATTCACTCTGCTCAGGTTGCAGTAGCTGTGGCTTTGAATTGCTACCCCATCCCCTTTACTCACCAGACTTAGCTCCATCTGACTTCCACCTGTTTCCTAAACTCAAATCCCACCTATGTGGTCGCCATTTTGGAAACAATAATGAGGTCATATGTGCTGTGGAGGAGTTTTTGGAGGACCAGGATGCCACCTTCTTCCGTGATGGGATTGCAATGCTTGAGCATCGTTGGACCAAGTGCATTGATGTGAAGGGGGACTATATAGAAAAATTGTGAAAAACTGTCTTGTTTCTGCAACTCCTTCTGGGTAAGGCTTAGAACTTTTTGAACGACCCTCATAGGCTGGCTGCTTTCGCTCACTGGTCATCAGTTGCATCAACAATGTATTCTATCTCTGACCACATGACTGTCTAAAATGTGAATGCTTTAAAAACACCCACACCAAAAAATCATGTGCATAAAGCCATGCACAAAATTCCATGCAAAAAAGCTGCCAAAATTTAATTTTTCCCAGGTTTTAAGCAAAGTCTTGGAGAGAGTGCTTAATTGATTTGGTTCAGATTTCCGATATCATCCATCTTCAGGTGGATTCTGTTTTTCTTTCCAGGCCATTAGGTTGGTACTATCCATGCCTTCATATGGCCTGAAATTCTTTAGTATTCAGCCATCATCCATCCTTCTTCTGAAAGCTTCTTGTGGTTGAATGTTTAAGCACTCTGAGAGCTGAAAGGTATTTAAATGGGGTAATGAATCCTTATAATTAGATTTACTCTTTTTAATCAAGTATGCAAAATAGTATTTCTTGCTCCCAATGAAGCTTCTGAGTGAGACAGAGGATATGTAACAATAAATGAATCTGCTTGTGCACATTAGAAACTCTGCATCTCTCTTGGGTTGTTCTTATTATTCCATAATGTTCTTCTCAAAGTACAATTATTTTTATGGATGTAAAAAAAACCCAAGCCCCAGAACAAAGATATTCAAGTAATAAGAATGCCAGCTTGGTGAGATTGCAGTCATATGTTGTGGGGAGAGCTATCGTGAGGGTGGTGATTTTTTAAAAAGGACAGAAAAAAAACCAGGAAAAATGGAAAAGGAAACATGTATTTTCACTCCAGTTAAGTTTTGGGATTCCTTCAAACTGTTAATGTGAAACGCAAAATAACTGTCTTAGAGAAGCCAAAAAGGCAGGATATTAAAATACAAAAATCTTGTTTTTCTTAAAGCTGGTAGGGACTCAATAGAGATCTTAGTTAAAACGAATGTTTTAAAAAAAATGAATTTGTCAGTCTCAGGAACCAGTCTCCATCTCCAGATGAAAAATAATCTTGTTGTGATTTATGTATTTAATATTTCACACTGGAAATATAAAACTACAGCAGTTATTTCATAGTGACTGAGATCAGGAAATATAGAGGCAATTTATTATATTATTTTGCTTTATAAAACTATAAATCAACATTATTGAAAATTAAATGTATGTTAGATTGGAAAGGACCTTTGAAGTATAACAATGTTTTACATATGACTTTTGAGGATATGATGGGAATCAGAATTATTCATGGGATCCTTGGATTTTTCTTTGACTTAATCAAATTAATAAAACAATTTAGTTTCTAAAACGTATTAATGCTCTGCAGGAAGAGCACAGCAAAATGCATTTATCTTTAGGGCTGTTTGTGTGTATACAAACACTACTGGGGACAAGCAAAGAAAAGTGCTGTAATTCTAGGGGGTTTTCTTCTTTTATTATGGAGCCTTGTAGCCTAGCTGTTGTTTAGAGTGTGCCACTATTCCCCTTATAAGTTCTGTATTTCAGGGGCCATTTCAGCAGTAAAAATTGATTTAGACAGAAACTTGTTCAAAAGCCTCAGTCCAAGAGCAATTTTTGAAACTATTATTTTAAAAAAATTCAACCATTTAGAAAAGTCAACCATTTAATAGTGAGGTTTACGTGTTTTTGTCTTTTTTTTTTAATTTTTGAGCATATTAAGATCCTGTAGAAGTGAGGAACATAAGCCAGGAAAAAGCAAAGACAAGTGTTGCCTAGGTTTCTGTATACAAGTCTGTCAGTGCTCTGAAAGTCTGACTTGCAACACCTTGGCCACTCTGACTGAGCGTCTCTTACACTCACAATAGCAGCACGGTGATTTCTTTTTTTCCCCCTGCTACACTGTACATGCAACTCATTTCCATTCCTGAAGCCCTAAAATGAGATGCAAAAAAGCATCTTCAGAAATGGTTTCACAGCATCACTTACTCACCTTTCTGCTTGAACTATCCAAATTAGTGGATGGATGTGTATGTATAAAATATATTCTGTTTTGCATCTCTTCTATGTGGACATTTTGGTATTTTAAGTTATTTTTAAGTGTATAAGATATAAAATATCATCTGTATGTGTACACTGAAGACAAGAATCTCAAAAAGGGGTGCCTAAAATTCAAGTTCTGTGTTTATATTTTGACACCTAAATAAGGGACCTGAAATCAATGGGAGCTTTTAGGTGCTCATTAGTATTGAAAAATCAGGCCTTTTATTAAGGCACCTAAGCATGGACTTAAGGTGGAAACCTGGCCCTAATGGAGTCAATGGGACCTTCTCATTGATTCAGTAAGGCTAGGATTTCACCTATAGGTGAGTGAAAGGGCCTTAGGTGCCTAAGTCTAACATTTAGGTGCCATTGACATTCAGAACCTCTTCACTCCCCACCCCTCAGCTGCCACCTAATCCTGAAAGCAACTAAGCACCCCACATACCTAAGTTTCTTCAGTGAAAGTTTTCAGTGCTCTTAAATGCACCTACACAGCCACCTCAGTCTTGATGTAGCACAGCAGCTCGGTGCCTAGTTCAGGTCTAACCCCACTGGGATTAACAAAGTAGGCATTTCCCTGCTTATCTTGCCTTTGGGGCCTCAACTGCTAGGCATATTCAGAGCATGCCTAGACCCACACAACAGCTAATAACACCTTCATAAACCTTAGTTTAGTGGTTAGGAGGCTGACCCAGGAGCTCAGAAACCTAGATTCAATCTCTCCCACCCCTTTTCCTCATGTGAAGAAGGCATTAGAATTTAGGTCTCTCAGCTTCCAGGAGAGGGCCCTAAACACTGGGCTGTTCTGGGGTGGGTGTCTCTCAATCTATCCTCTTGCAGCTGTTCCACTGTGTTTAAAAAAGAACTATGTAAGGTGTCAGTGAAAGACGTAGCCCATAAAACCAGCCTGCTTGCTTGCATTATATATGTATATCTTTTCTTATAGATTTAAGTTTGTTAGTTTGGTGATATAGAGTTATGTCAAGTTTGGCTGTAATGCAAGGTATCTTACAGGCCTCATCATGTATGACAGCTACGAAGTTAGCATACATATACTTGGGACCTTTACCCTAGATGAGTGTTTTGAAATAAGATAGAAATAGTTATAACCTTTGCTCTAGAGAGATCAGGAGGCGTCAACAGGGGATTTTTGCTGCAGGTTACACCCCCAAAGAATCTTTAAAAGTACACCACAAAACCCGCGAGAAGGGCTAGAAATTAAAAAAAAAGGCGAGGTAGAAAAAGGCCAACTGAAATCATATGGTACCATGTGGAGAGGATGCAATATGTCAGCAATATGCATTATAGAATAAGTGTACCCCCAGTAATTTGGGGTGGTAAATCCAAGTTTGGGCCTACCAGGAAGGATACCCATACTTCAGGGTATAAGAAGGAGCAGATCAAGCCATTCGAGGCGATCGATCATCAGCTACTCCTGCTTGAAGTTTCCTTTAGTTACTGTTAAGATCTTAGGTCTTCATTTTATACTTAGTTTATTTGATACGTTTCAGTCTTAGTCTTATAGCTCTTAAGCAGTGATTGCTCCACCACTCCAACCAAGTTGAGGAACCAGATGTCAACCTCAGCCAGGTCATCAAGGAAGGGTATGAGTATATTAGCCCAAAGCAAAGCATATTATAGACATCTATATCATATAGGGTAGATAAAATTATATCATTTAGTATAAGGTTGTATTACTCATTTGATTATTCATTTTATTGCGTATTTTCTGAATATATCAGTTTATCACTTCATTTTATCTATCATTTATATGTTCTGTTATCTTAATAAAACTTATAAAATCACAAATTTGATTATCTCTGAGAACTTCCTGTCATACACCCCGGGGTCCCTTATAATACACCTGGAGCCTGGTTTGGGACATGAACCTTATCTTCTGATCAGATCAATTGACGAGCCTGTAACCCATTAAATTATATAGACTACCCTAAAATCAGGCTACAAAGAGAATGACTTTGTAGTTTGATGGTGAGAGCACTCACCTGAGAGGTTGGAAATCCAGCTTCTTTCCCCCCTGCTCCATGTGGAGTTAGGTGCCTGCCTCTGGGCTGGATTTAAACACCTAATTTACCCTGAGGGATGGGATTTAGGTCGCATACTTCTTCTTCAGCATTTCCTATTAGCTATTTTAGGCAGCTCCCTGCTCAGCTTGCTAGCTTTTGTGAATTTCATTTCTCAGGTGTCTAATTCTCCCCATTCACTGTCCAGGGAACCTGGGCACCTAACTCAGGGTTGTTAGGTTGTATGGAATTTCAGTGGGTAGCATCTGTATCTTTAGATGCCTAAACAACTTTAAAAATCTAGCCCTAAGTAAGTTAGGAGCACAAATCCCACTGAACATCCCAGTTTGGAGCTTATTTTAATCATCCATCCATGAAAATCTAAGTCCTACTTGTAGAATGCCTACTCCACAAAAGGAAAGGACCAGCCTTAACCCCTGTATACTATGATTAGAGGCTAGGCAGAGGGGAGGGCCCTGACAGCCTAAATAACAGGTATGAAATCCTATCACCAGTTTCCTGCCCGTTGGAAGAGGTAAATGCTATTTGAGAGTGGGAGTTTAACCTGCCAAATGGGGAAAGGGTTGTTTGCAGGCCTCCTGGGTCAATTAGTTGTAACAGTGGCAGTACTGGGAGAAAGTGCATGTCTTGGGCAGAGAACATATACTGCTGCTGGAGAGAGCTGTAGCCAGGGCTGGATCTAGCTGCAGCCAGGCTGAAGAGTAGTCTGGACTGAGCGGAGGAAGCTCTGACCGGCACGGTGAATGCAGGAACAGATATCTGGAGACACTATAGAGATGAGGACTCACCATACTGAGTTATCCTGCATCCAAGAACTGGTGATTATTGCCAGAGGCAGGAGGTACCTGTTAGGATGCTAAGAAACTGAGGCTGGAGGGCAATTTGCACTATTTGTCAGGTAAATTAGGATTATTCTGTTGTTCAAGTATTAGAGACACTATTATTGCTAGGGTTACATGCATGACTTCTTTTAGGAGTCACTGAATGATCTCTTTTATGGATTGTGGCTTTGTCCCTGCCCACTAGGTGGCTGTGAGCTAGAGCTGTGTGATACTTATTCTTGGGTAAATTTCTGACTCCCCAATCAATCAAGAAATCTGGCCAGGTCTAGTGAAAACACAAGAATGAGGGGATTATTCAGTGAAATAGAAAGAGGGAAAATTCATCACATAAAAGGAAATACTTTTCACAAAATGTGTGGGTAGACTGTGGAACTCATTGCCACAGGAAGTCATTGAGACCCAGAGTTTAGCAAGATTCTGAGGGTGACTGGACATTTATATGAATATCAAGAATATCCAGACTTCTTATAGTTATTGCTAAGAAATATTTTAGGAGGGATATTAAAGATTAGGATGAGAGTTTATCTTGCCCTCCCCACCATGAATCCCATATCTGCCTAATTCACAATGTCTAGCATATTTCTCAGAAGCATCTGATGCTGGCCACTTTCAGAGGCAAGACATGGGGACTAGCTGGACCACAGATGATCCTACGGTAATTACTATCCTCCTATTGCTACCTGGGTGAAAACTGAGTTGTCTAAACACAGAAGACCATGGCTATAGCTTTCATAGCTAAAGTTGGATTATATGGTAAACCATAATCTTCACAAAAGAAGCATCTGTTATATCAACTTTTTTCATATACTTCTTTGAACAATATTTTTTTCTCACCCCCCCCAATCATGCTTATTGTTATTCTTAATGCAAATATATATGGAAAAATATTGTGACACACAACATAAAATGCATTTTGCTAATAAATAGTTAAAACAAATTACCATTAGACTGTAAGCATGGTCTCTACATGCCTAGTTCAATGCAGCCTTGATTTTCGTTGAGGCCTCTAGGTGCTCATTTAATGCAAATAATTAAGAATAATAACAAAGATGAAAGTTCTACAGGTCATATGATGAAAATGTAGCCAGTTTTTTTTTTCAGATTTGATTCTTTGAATATATAATAAAAGGAAAGCAGATGGTTAGATATTTGGCATGTAAGTTGCTTGTGGAACTACTCAGCTTTTCTACAGCGAGACCATGCCAGGTTAGTTTTCTTGTTTACCTATTTTGTAATCTTAACAAAGGTTGGTGTCAGACAATACAAAAACCAAGGAAATTTTGCCATTCCTAACTGGCATTCTTCACTTGTCTCCTCATGCCTCAGTAAACTATATTATGTATGATTCCAAAACTTCAGACTGCTTCAGACTTGTGGGTGGGGTGCAGTTACATAATATTAAGTGCTTTTGTTGTGGTTTCATGCTTTTGAATTGTAAAGAAATTTTTAAGACATCTCTTGAAATAGGATGTATGGGTTGTTTTTATTGTTTCACCAACAAACAAGTTTCACCAGCTCAACCTATTATGAGTTTTCTTGAGCATGTGGATTATAGATGACACGATAAGAGAATAATTTCAGAATAGAATTTTTTACATGGCTGTGCCACATGGGGTTTAGGGGAGATGAAAAGGGGAGCAGTCCATGGACCAGCAGAAGGGGCCCTAGCTATTGAGCTGGCCACTAAATGGGGGTTCCTAGCCACTGAATCTACATTGTTTTGGATCCAGAAGCCCTGCCTTCTAGTTCATTTGTAAACACACATGTTCACCTATTCAGATCCAATATGGCATTCCTCCAGGTTGGTAATGCAAGCAAGTCTAGAAAATTCATTATATTGTCACTTTCTCGTGGCTTTTTTTCCCCATTGCTCATCTTAAGTGGTACGGATGACTTTCTACCAACTCTTTACATCAAGGTCAATTTCACTCTGAGTATCTATACACTGCACAACTCACTCTTAGACTAGGCTTCTTGCACAGATTCAAACTTTTGCGGAAGTTGACAGTGGTGGAAACTCCACTGGGAGATCAGGTTGTGCATTGCAATGCATTCAAATTATCTTTTGAATTGAGGGCGGGGGGGCCAGAGGAAGCTATGAGGGATTGGTACAGCCCGAAGAGTGAACCATAGACTCATAAACTTTAAGGTCTGAAGGGACCAATATGATCATCTAGTCTGACCTCCTGCACAATGCAGGCCACAGAACCTCACCCACCCACTTCTACAGTAGACCCCTAACCTATGACTGAGTAATTGAAGTCCTTAAATTATAGTTTAAAGACTTCAGGTTTCAGAGAATCCACCAGCAAGTGACTTTTGCCCCATGCTACAGAGGAAGGTGAAAACCCCTCAGGGCCTCCACCAATCTGCCCTGGGGGAAAATTCCTTCCTGACCTCTAATATGGGGATCAGCTAAACCCTGAGTGGGTAGTTCTGGAAAAAATATCTGTTTTATTCTTTGTATTAATGCCCAAGATATCATGATGATGGGTGCTATAGAATTAAATAGATCAGACATTGATAAATGAAAAGAGGACATGGACAGGTCAGCTGGAGTGTACCCTGATTTAGCATCTCCCCACAATGGCTTCCACTGAATTAGGGAGCTCCACTGGGAAATAAAGCTGCCTTTCAGAAGCTACCCCAAGAAAGAGTCTGTCCTTTTGGGGGTGAATATTGTGCAGGATTATGTTAGTTCAAATCCCCTGTGCCAGTTTTGCTGAAATTGGCCTCTGTATCAGTTTCACCAGGCATACTGTTAAGTATAAACCAGCTGTCTCAGAAAGTGACAGAGCAAACAAATTGCAGAGAAACACCACATCCCATAAGTCAGACACAGTGTAATCACTGTCCCATACAGCAGATTTTCCCACTCTTTTAACTGAATAACCACTCATAAAGAGAGAACCCTATGCAATTCCTTAGGAAATATTAGAGACAGACAAGGCTGGAGCAAATAGATTCATCCTAAACCACAGGAATCAATGGCACAGCACTGACCTACAGTAAGGAAGACAAAAGAGAAGACTTTAAAGTTCAATTTCCACATTGAGTGTGGGACAATAACTTGTCCTCTCCTTTCCATCAAAATCCCACTTCTTACCTATCATTTTCCACTCATGGCAAGATAGGTTTACACTGAATTTTGGGCCTCACCCTCAACTATTGTAATTCAGTGTGTCTCCTTTGACTTTAGTGGACCTATGCTGATTGACACCATCTGAGAATCTCGCCCTTAGGTCTCTCTGCTCTAACTGGCTATGAAGTCATGCTGCAATTCAGCTTCCAAAAGAAATCAGTGTGGATTAGATATGGACTGACGAAGCAGTCAGTCAGTGCCTTATTTTTTGGAAACGTGTTTCCTAAACATCCTGGGACACTTCACTAACTGATCCACCCCCAGGGGACAAAGGAACAATATTACTGATTCAAATCCAGGTATAATATGTTTGACTGGAGCTTTTGTAAAATTCAGTGCTAGTTTGCTTCACTTTTTAACCTTTAGGAGATTATATATCAAATACTGTTTTCTGGGAGCTACCATTTATTTTTTAAGGGAATTAATTTTTTTCTTGTTTGATCAGATAACCGATTACCAGAGTTTGAAAGCTTTCATCTGAGTAGCTGAGTTTACCTAAATTTACTGACAGTCCATAACAATATTATCAAATAAATAAGTGCCTGATTCAAGCAAAAATGTGAGTGTGTGTAATGCCTTCTAAGCCTCAACAAGCAAGGGTTCCTTTTAACTTGTGCAAATATTCAGTCAACAACTTAACAATGCTAAATAGCTCTTCAGAAACAACCAGAAATGTACCGTGTTTTGCTTTTCAAAGCATATCTGTTTTAGATTTTAGATTGTCGAGTAGTCAATAGTCCAAGAGTTGCTGTCAGTAAAAATGGACAGCACGAGTAAAGCAAGTGCCCTGCTTAGTAAATGTAACAAGGTGTCTGGCAGATCTGATCCCTCCTTGTCAAGATGTACTTCTGTCACAGGAGAGAGTGGGAGGAAGAACCAATGAGTTTCTTCCGAAAACAATGAGTTCCGCTTTCTTTATGGAAATTCATCCCTCTCCTTTTTAAAACTCGCCTTTGAGATTACAGGACACCTCCAGCAGAGACTCATGAGACATGTATCAGTCTAAAGCCTGCAGGTATCAGTGTTGCTTAAAGAGGAACTCTTCCGTTTGTCTTTCATTTAGATTCGTTGCATGTTTACCAAGGTGAAAGGATTAGTGCCCTGGAGATCATTTGCTTTTATAAGCTTTAAACTGGAGTAGAAAAAGTTTCATGTCTTGATTCTCTTCCAACAGCTCTTTCTCTCTCAGCAAGGCATATAGAAGCAAGCTGAGACATATTGATTGCCAGCAGACTCTTCCAACAAAATTGCCCTGTCTGAATCAGTTAAACTGGTTGGGAAGAGAGAACTTTTGCCAGTTTTCTCCCATCTCTTCTACCATTTGATGAGACACTCAGAGCATTCCTTGGTGTTTTATAATCAAGATGAAATACTACAAGATTTCTAAGTATAAATAATGCCAAAAACCCAGACCATATGTAATGATAATTCACACGCCTTCTAACTTTTTGCATTTTTCATATAGCCTTGCTGTGAAATATTGATTCCCCAGATAATTTTCTACAGAAAGAAAAGTTAAAACATTGGAAAAGGAGTCTTAGTTTAGCATCATTTCCATTTAAATATAAAATCAATTCTAGGTAATGACATTAAAATCCTTGCTCTCCTGAAATTGACATCTGGTGGTTTTTCTCCCCTCTATATGACTGATAGCTTAAATTAATAAATAAATTAAAAAGAACCATGAAACATTTGACTGACTGAAACTGGCTACAATAAGTTAATGCCAGCGACTGGAACAAAACCCTGATGCAGCAACTGCCAAATCAGCTAAATTCAAACAGATGTCTTTCTCTGAATGACGTTTTCAGAGAGTTTCATTAATAATTTTAAATTCCCTGTTATAATCTTTTTACCACAGAGTGTAGTATGTGGCAATGGGAGTAGAGGGTTTATTTACTGGTTTACAGTGAAATACTGTGGAGGTATTTAAGGGATAATAGGAAGAATCCTCTGCTTTACAAGGGACTAATCCAATTCCCAAATGGTTTAACTACCAATCTATAGTAGAATATACTTAGTTTAAGCAAGGGAACTCTGTTAATACTGAGCAAATCAGAGCAGCCATTCTGTTGTCAATATTGCACAACAAGTGAAATCATTCTTATTAAAAGTAAAATTGAGGTTCATTTTAACCAGCTAATTAACCTCAATTCCATTGCATTTTAAACTCCTCTCTCTGATAAATGTGATCTGGGTTTCCCACTACTGCAGCTGAGAGAAAACACTCAGCCCAAGGGGGCTGGGAGCAAGACAAATATATGGAAGAAACTAATTAAAGAAAAATCTTGCATGAGGCAGTATGGTCTAAGGATGGGGAGTCAGCAAGTCTTCAGTTCTAATTATTGTTTTGCCACTGACTTGCTGCATGGCCTACTGTGTCCTCACCTTCTGCTTCCATTTCCCCATCTCTAAAATGGAGATGATTGTACCTGCCTGCTCCACAGCCGTGTTGTGAAGATTGGTTAAATACTGTCTTACTCGGTCACCCCTACTCAAGGTGAGTAGCTGCTTCCTATACTAGTAGTCCCAAACCATTACTCTACTTCAGTACATACTGCAAAGGTAAAGTCATGCATTTATAGGAGAGTGTTGTATCTGAATGCATCGTGCAGAGCTGGAGGAAGACATGGTGACGCTGCCAGACCAGGTCATGCTAGAGTGTATTCATGTTAATTCACTTGTGTATTAATATAGATCAAAGTAATGATTAGATGCATAAGAGTGTATTGGGTGTTTAAACTTCATGAAAATGAATGGGATGTTATTTGCACCGTTTTCACTTATCTCTTCCAGTTATAATGTAATAGCAAACATTTACATTGTGTATACCCCTGTAACTAAATAACCCATCAATGAAATCGTGTGAAATGCTAATGAAGGACTTAAGGACTAACAGAAAATGCTAATTTCAAAGCAAGTGGCCCTTATGTATGAGGGTTAGAGGTCAGAAGGGCATTACTCACTCGTCGGCATCAAAGGAAATGCTCACGTGGGTAGAGAGACTGCCAGCTTGTCTTATGTGAGAAGAAGATAGGAGAATGGCTCTAAATAAAGATTCTTCGTCTCTGAAATGTTTGGAGGGAAGTGTACCAAATGCAAAGTGGACATGCCCAGAGACAATCTGGGTACCCTGGAAGACTTTTGGGGAAACTGGCAGTTTATTACATCATTGCCATCATTTATAGTTACAAATTGCAATGCCCCTGTACATATATTTTACCTGCTTTAATCTCTCCCTAACTCTCATTCCTTTTCTTAGCTAATAAACCTTTAGTTAGTTTACTATAGAATTGGCTGCCAGTCTTGTTTTTGGTGTAAGATCTGGAGTACCAGTTGATCTAGTCTCCTGGGACTGGGAGAAATCTGATATGGTGTGATTTGGGGTTTAAGTGACCTTTTCTCACAAAGTTCAAATTGTCTGGGTGGCAAGATAGGCTGGAGGGTCAAAGGGGACTGTCTGTGACTAAACGGTAAGACTGGTATGTGATCCAGGAGTTCACATTTGTTACTGGCTTGGTGAAATCTAATGATAGAATATGCCACTATCTTGGAATATCTGTTCTGTTTTCTGACAGTCTGCCCTGAGGAAGGGGCTCACAGTTGTCAGGCACTCCAGGCAACATGATCAAGGTGATGTGACTTCTCTTTCCTGGGATAATGTAAATTCTTTTGAGAATGCAGGAAAGGTGTTTGCATTCTAGGGCAAGATGTCTCCTTTTGTGAAGAACACTCTGGGAGGGGGACAGAAAGCATGAAAACTCTATGCAGTTCTGGTAGAGCACCCTTTCAAGGAGGGCAGGTTCACAGCTCTGTGGATATGTGGAGAGGAGTAACTCCAGCTCTTTGGAGGTAGGTGTTTCTTGTCTTTGTGCCCTCTCCACACTGGCTGTATGGCTGAACATCTTACCACTGAACTGAAGAACCATGTGTAATTTAATATTGCTTGGAGCTGCATTATTTCCTATTTTGATTTCTTTTTGTCTATCCATGGAGCAGTGCCTGGCAGATCTGTGGAATGGAAAAGACCTATTTGGTTAGTCCATTTTCCTGCCCATGCTGGATTGTTATTTATTACTCATTTGTTAATGTTCTATTCAGTCTAGTTCCAATGATGGGGATTTTACCACTTCCAAAGGCACAGCACATTCCTTTATACACTAAGGGTGGGATCCACAAAGGGACTTAGGTGCCTAAGTTTTGAGTTTGTGCACCCAAGTCCCAGAGATGCACAAAATTCTTGTTGAACTCGGTTGGCGCTTAAGTTTTCAAGTAAAAGTTCTCTAGAAGCTTATGTTTTTACTTTGGGCATGCACAGTGCTGCCTTGTTCTTGGCATCTGGATGTGCACCTCCTGCCTAAGCCCCAGAATGCATCACCAACTGGGAGAAGATAGATGTTAGGCCACCTTAGTGATGTGCAGGGTCGGATCCAGTAGGTGGCCTCTGAACATGCCTACTGCGTAGGATCCTGTTTGGATCTGACCAGAGAAGCAGATGGTGGTGGTGGTGGTGGTGCTCCCACTCACCTTATAGCTTTTATCCCAGTGGTTAGAGCACTCTCCTGGAATGGGGGAGACCCAGGGTGCAGTCCCCCTACTCCAGTCACTTTCGTTATTTATTTGTCCACAGTGGCACACCTTTGATAGAAGACATTGAGAGAGCCTTCCCCCGCCCAACAAAATATCCCATATTTCTGTGGTTAGAGCACTCTCCTGGGAGGCAAAAGATGCCTTGTTCAAATCCTGTGTCTCCTACCTCCTAGGTGAGTACTCTAACTATTGGATGAAAAGCTATAAGGTGGATGGTGGCACCATCCCCTCTCCTCCCTCAGGCTTTTGTGTAGAGTGAGATAGGCACCCACAACCACCACCTCATCTAGCCACTTAGTGTGGAGCAAGGCGGACGTCCACCACTCCTCCTCTGCCTCTGGCCATTTTGACTTAGTCTGCACTTCAAACATGGGTATTATTCTCAGCTTGCTTAGACCTATTGGCACTAGCTCTCATTGAGCTAGCATGCTAAAAATAGTACAGCTGGGTAGCCCAGGCAGAAGTAAGCCGCAGTACAGAGCTGGGCAGAGTACAAATCCACCTAATCCCCATGGGTATGTACTCAGCCTGGCTAGCTCATGCCAGGCTGACTATGCAACTATTTGTAGTGCATTTATTCAACGAAAGCTAGTGTAGATCATAGAGCTGGAAGGAACCTCGTGAGGTCATCTAGTCCAGTGCCCTGAATTTATGGTAAGGACTAAGCATTATCTAGACCATCCCTGACAGGTGTTTGCCAGACCTTTAAAAATCTCTAAAGATGGAGATTCCACAGCCTCCCTATGTAACTTATTCCAGTGCTTAACTACCCTGACAGTTAGGAAGTTTTTCCTAATGTCCAACCTAAGCTGCCCTTGCTGCAATTTAAGCCCGTTGCTTCTTGTCCTATCTTCTGAAGTTAAAGAGAAGAATTTTTTTCCCTCCTCCTTGTAACAACTTTTATGTACTTGAAAACTATTATGTCCCCCCCCTTAGTCTTCTTCAGACGAAACAAACCCATTTTTTTCAGACATTCCTCATATGTCATGTTTTCTAGACCATTCATCATTTTTGTTGGTCTTCTCTGGATTTTCTCCAATTTGTCCACATCTTTTCTGGTAAGTGGTGCTAAGAACTTGACACAATACTCCAGATGAGGCCTTATCAGTGCAGAGCAGAGTGGAAGAACTACTTCTTGTCTTGGTTACAACATTCTTGATAATACTTCCCAGAATGACGTTTCCTTTTATTTTCTTCTTTTTTTTGCAACAGTGTTACACTGTTGACTCTCATTTAGCTTGTGATCCACTATGACCCCCAGATCCCTTTCTGCAATACTCTTTCAAAGGGAATTATTTCCCATTTTGGATGTGTGCAACTGATTGATCCTTCCTAAATGGAATACTTTGCATTTGTTGTGATTGAATTTCATTCTATTTACTTCAGACCCTTTCTCCAGTTTGTCCAGATCACTTAGAATTTTAATCTTCTCCTCCAAAGCTTTTGCAACCCCTCCTAGCTTGGTATTGTCTGCACATTTTATGAGTGTATTCTCTATGCCATTATCTAAATCAATGATTTATTAATTGATGGAACATATCTATGCAACCTGGGCATCACGTTCTTGTTCACAGACCATTCATTGTAAGGGGACTTGGAAGCTTAGGAACCTAACTTGACTTCATGGCTTGCAATATTTTTCCTGTCATTTTCTAGATGCTTAAAATGTCAGCACTGTTACACTCACTGTTGCAGGCTCCCACCCAATATATTTTCATCTGTAGTACTCATCATGAAAAAAACATTTAATTCAAATTAGAATTTCCTGTCTTGACTGGACTCTGAAGAGGGAGATAGAGATAGGACTAGATTACTTTATTTATAAGAAAAAACAGGCAGCAGATGTTTTCCTTAAGGAGAGGCTAGATGCTGCATTTATTGTCGTCGGCTGCCCTCAGCTTGGGCTCAGCTATAATATCTTTGGGTATCTTGCCCCTAGGTCCCCTACAGGAGTTCCCACTCCTTGGCAATCTTACTTGTTCCTGACAGAAATTCAGCTCTTTCCCAAGTTCTCTTCAGAACCCATTTACAACCCCCTGGTCTCTAGCCCCTGGTGGTACTTCCCAGGGGGTCTATCACAGCCCTGCGGGGAATTTGCTCATATCAAGCCTGTAGTGGCAATCTGTCTCAAACAGGAGGTTGAAGAAAAAGGTTAGCAAATGCCTCTCCCTGAGCTCCTTTGCTACCAGTGCTCACTAGCAATCCTTGGCAGCTTCCCTGATGCTGGGAAAATCCCTCCCTTTCTTGCCCCAGTCTCTCCTCTTTAAGGTCCACTTCTCCAGGTGGAACATGTTCTGCAGGTGCACCTAATTGGCACTGCCTGAGTGCAGTAATGCTCATTAGCCTTTCCACCAGTGGGAGGGGGTACATCTGATCACATTACTTACCTGTTCACTCTAAAAAGGTGTTCAATGGAAATTTCATATTGACAATTATCTGCACCAGAGAGGAAATTTTAGACTGGCTTAATGTAATTCATTGTTACCTGAGTAATGGAGTAATCTCCAGGTGTTGAAACTTCAGGACATGGATTAGTCAGAGCTGTTCAACAAACTTTGCAGTGGCCTCCCATGTTTAAGCTTCCATATTTTTCTGTATTGGTTGTGGAGATGGTCTTCACTCTGTAAATCAATATGCTGTGACTTGTTGGTTCTACTGTCAAGCAGACTGAAATAAACGGTGTGAAGTTATTTTATTCATCTTAATGGGGGAGTTAATGACTTCAAAGCCTATCTGTGACCGTTTAAATGTGAACAATATTAATCAATAGCTGTAACACAAACACTCAGCTTGAATTACTGAAATTTAATTGCATAGGGCAGTTGGTTATTGAATGAAAATTTGTGGTTTTTTTAAGGAGGGAAAAATCCCTGTCATGTTAATTTAGCCGATTCAAGGAGTAAAAAAAACCGTAACAACTGCTTTACTGAGGTTTTAAAAAGTCTATTACTACCACAGTCACAAATTAACCAGTCTGCATGAAATGAATAACTCTCAGCAGTGGTGTCTTTTTGATTACTGCTACAAGACAGCAACTTGCAAAATTAAATTTCCTTCCAAACAGTTCTCATGTGCCCTCTGATTGCAAAGCTCATTTAAATAGAAACCCCCCTTCAGAATTGCTATGAAAGGCTTTAAAAAATCTTTTTATTTCCACAGAATAGTCTCATTCATGCAAATATTATATTACATGTCTGGAGAAGCTACAAGTCCAGATACAGCTAGGGCTGCAATACACTCCTTGTGAATTTGGAGAAGATCATACTGGATATATCAGTACTAAAGTGTCAGGGAAAGCAGGGGGTAAGCTTAGAAGTTGGAACAGATCATCACAAGGTGGCAGGTGTGCTGTGACTGTTTCTTAATACACATCAGAACTGTTCTTCCCATCTGGTTGTTGTATCTGTGAGTTTCCTCTTGTCTGATACTTGCACTGTAAACGCTTTAGTGCAGGGACCATCATTTTGCTATGTTTTGTTAAATGTTTGTACACAGTGGGGCTCTGATCCTTGAGTGGTGCCTATTGGTGCTACTGCTAGACAACGAATAACAGTCAGAATACTTTTGTTCTTTTTTCAGCTTTGCCCTGACTCGCTGTATGGCTTTAGATAAGTTGTTTAACCTTTTTGCCCTGGTTTTCCCAATCCTAACATATCTCCTTCTATCATTGTGAAGGAACTTTGTGAATTTTGGAGAAAAATCATTATACAGGTTCCAAATTGTCTTGTTGGAACAGAAAGCGGTATTAGTTTGGTAAATTTTAGGTGACTCTAGTGCTTACGAAAGAGTCTGATACAGTTAGGTGTGTGGCCAGTCTGTGGGCAAGCTCTGCTAATGTACCTCAAGTCTAACAGTCTAACAATCTTTCTGAGGACGTGTGAGATTTGCCTTGAGACTGCAGTGTCATCTCCAGCTTGTGAGGTGAATATATCTTGCCACTTGTTCCTAATGGCAGAGGCCTGGTCTCACCTAAGAATTAACACTTTGTGATGTATTTAGGTTGATGCCATTGGAAGAATTTCTTCCATTGACCTAGCTACTGATTGTCAGAGAGGTGGTTTTATCTACATGAACAGAAAAACCTTTTCCGTCAACGTAGAAAGCATCTGTGCTACAGTGCCATAGCTATGCAGCTGTAATGTAGACATGGCCTGAGTCTGGGCGACATCCCTTGAATTAAAGAGACATACACCCTTTCCAGCTCAGGCCTGATCTACATTCTGTTGGCATAGCTACATCGAAAAAAAATCATCCCTGGCCAGTGCAGCTATGTCAGCATATCTGTGTGTACACCGGGGGTTATATAGATGGAAGAGTGCTTCAGTTCATATAGCTAAGTTTGGCCTGGTCTACACTGAAAAGTTTGGTTGACCCAGCAGGGTCACACAGGGGTGTGAAAATCCAAGCCCCCTGCCCGCCCCAAGCAGCATAGTTAAGCTAACCTAAACCCCAAGGAAGACAGAGCTAGGTCAACAGAAGAATTCTCTTGAGGAGGTGGATTACCTATACCAATGGGAGAACTCCTCCTGTCAGTATAGGTAGTGTCTACACTACAGGGTTATGCCAGTATAGCTGTGACAACATGACTATGCCATACAGTTTCCGAAGGCTAGACACACCCTAACCTACCCACAAAATATCATTGCAACATTCTCTTCTTGAGCTGTAGAGCAATGTGGAGATATGAAAGGATTATTAATAAACTCTTCTCTTAAAAATCACATGACAAATGAAAATCTCTGCTTTTTGTGGCTTTTCTGCCAATCAGAAGCTGAAGAATAGAGCTACAGGTATACCACTGTGACTCTTGTGACACAGGTAATTTGTGGGGCTCCCATGCAGCCCAGCATAGGCCCATCCTCACCACTTAGTCCTGCCAAAGGAATTTATGCTTACACCCAACTTTCATACAATATCTTGCTGCCTGTGTGTCTCCCAGATCCTGATTCCTCTGGTCTCAGACAAAATGAGAGACCATCAAGCTAATAACTCAGTACCTATTGTTGGCTTTATGTAGACATTTTTTTTTAATCTGGAGTAATTAAGGAGGGAGATGGAAATAATGTATAGAACCTGTTGCTGGTTGTGATGGGATATACTCCCTGCACTGGCCCTGCAAGAGCTGATTTAGGCAAAGTGAGCCCAACCAGCCAATTAGGTTGCAAAGGGGGGAGATTTAGGCTGTGAGGAGAGCTTTGTTTAGAAAGACGCTCAGCAGTGAAGGAACAGGTAGGGCTTCTATAAAGCCAGGAGGCTGGAAATAGTGTATGGAAGTAGCAGGGAAGAGGTCAGCAGTCCTTCATCCTGAGAAAAGGGAGAAGATGCATGATAGGAAGGAGTCTAGGAGGAAGAGCAGTAAGGTGGTGTGCATGCAGACCTGGACTGTTCACTACAGGGTCCTGAACTAGGACCCAAAGTAGAGGGTACGCCTGGCTTCCTCAACGAATTGCTGCAGAGTAGTAGCCCTAAGGGCAGTGAATACAAAGACTGCTGAAGTAATTGCTCCAGTGACAGTCAGGACAGTGGCTGTGAGGACTGCCTGACTTTGTTTACTGAAGGTGTCCTGAGATTGTTCACCTGGAGTGTTTTACAAGCACATGTATTCTAAAACATTTCTAAATTTTACTTTTCCTCCTGTCTGAGATGTTCTTTCAGTTGTGTGTACCACTGTTTGCTATTATAGGAAGTGAATATTGACAGATGCCACAATCTTTCCATGTACAGTGATTGATTTTTCTATAAGTCCATTCCCAGGTGCCATTTTATCAAATAAATCCTTTAATTTATATTCTAATGTTTTCTCCATCTTCAATGCTGACTTATAAATGATTGTCAGGTGAACCTTCTCTTCACTTACATTAGATGCACTCCCAGGTCCATTAGATCTTTTTATGTGCAATATTGGTGATAAATAGCTTGGCCATCAACCTCATGCTAGTTATAGGTGGAGCGCAGAGCCTGTGGCTCAGATTAAGCGCTAACATGGAAGGATTTAGCTATATGTCGTTAAACAGTTTTTGAAAGTTTAAGGGGTTGTAATTTTACATGCTGGAGGCTGGATAACCCCCTCCATCAGTGAGACCTAGTGTGACGTATACAGCATATCAAAGCTCTAGTCTACTTATAAGGAATGACCCTCACTACCGTTGTATTTTCCTATAATATATCTTGAAAGGTTGCTGGGCCATGCAACTTGCAAAGTTGGTTGGCTTTTTTGGGCCTAGCATCACACCTACTTATTGGAGGTTAAGAGAAAAGAAATCTCCCCCAGAAAATCGTTTTCATGGATCATTCTGCTGGAAAAAGGTTCTAACTTTCTGCAGGATGAGCCAAAGGCTCTTTCCCATGTCTGTATGAGGCTCTGGATTTCTGGGTCCTTGACAGGACAGCTTCAATGGGACTCCCAGTGACTTTCTTTGATACCTCTGTCACAAAACCCTTCTTTAAATGAGGTTTCCCCCCTGTGTAAGGGCTCTATAGGAATGGTGATGTGGCACTTGAAAGTATTGGCTTTCTCAAATCACTATAGGGCTAGGGGGGGTGATGCACATCCACCTGGCCTCGCTGCCACCCACTGTAAGGCAAACTGTTTCCCCAGTCTCCACTGTCTCCTCTACTCATATTCCTGGATTGCTGAGTGCCTTTCACGAGGTTTGGGGGGTATGGAGATGGGCAAATGTCATCACCCTTTCCGCCACACACGGATTGTGGGGCATGATGTAACCCAGACAGTCTAGAGAAGTTGTTTGTTTTCACCAGTTTAGATTCCCCTAGAGTCACAGATGCTCCTTTATACATCACTTCTGAGTTTGGCCCAGTGGCATTGCCAGGTAGTCTAAAAGCAAGAGTTGATCAAGCTGATGCAGGCTGTTGTTGAGGCATCAGTTTACTTTTTGGAGTCATTGACTTGATGGATTCGTAAGATTAAACATCAAAGCTGCCAAATAGCAAAGAATCCACGATGCCAATAGCTTCACAGAAGGGAGCAGGAAGGAAATAGCTGAGTTGAAGGAAATAAAAAAATTGGCATCAGCAAGCATGTAAGCAGCACCCACACAGTCTGTCATCTTGCCTTCTGCTTCATCTTGAAGTGCCTGACAGTGTTTGCTAGGCAGGGCATAAAGACTGCCTCTACACTAATCCTCATCATTACTAGCCCTCAGAAAAGCCTTGAATATGTTTTCTGATAACCAAACCATCCTTGTGCTGTACCCAAAAGCCACTGAAGACAATGGAAGCATTTCCATTAACTCCAATGTGAGTTAGATCAGGCCCTTATGGAGGGTTCCAAAAATTAGGGTGTGAAAAGCATTTAAAAAGCTTTATATATAACTTGGAAGGGGCGGGCACTACATCAGCAATACAGCTGTGAGATAAGAGTGTAACAGAATAATAATAATAAAAACATAAACTGGAAGAATAAAAATGTCCCCAAGCCTCCTGTGAAATCACCCTCTTTACCTTGTAAGAAAACAATGGGAAAAATCTTTTCATTATCATCACTTACTAGTACGAAGCCTTCTGTTTTCCAGTGAAAAATGTTAGTCAGATCAAACAAAAGGCTAAAGTGAATGAAAATTCTTGTCTGATTTATCATAAACAAAGCTAAAATAATTAATCAAATTTGTTGATAAAATTGGTTTTCCATTAAAAAGGTTCTAATCTGATAGTGGGTTAAAAATCCAAGATGTCTGCCACAATACAAAATGAGAAAAAATGACAGCTATTTAACTTGCAAGAAACTGCAAGATTTCTACATCTGCTTGGTACAGCAGCTGAAAGTTCAGAATCTGGGCTTTAAAATGATAGAAAGATTAAGCTAAATCTCCATGTGATTGTCAAGATACCAACATTTAAAGCAGATGTTGGCAATATTTTAAGGAATGGAAACTGATACAGATGTTGGACGCTGGAACACTCGAAGTAGTTGGGTTATACGAAACCCTGTCTGAGGAAAAGAACATGATTTTTGCAGAAACGAAATGATCTGTTATTTCTGAGCTCAAAAATGGAGCTTCTCTCCACATGAGTATGAAGAGCACTGCTTTTCTGTGCTTGTGTTCCTGTTATGCTTTGTGACACATGAACCTTTGATTTGTCAGTTATGACCAGTGATTTTCACCTCTTTCTTTATGGTGATGCCACCAGTTAAAATGAAAGATGTTGGCAAAATGCACCCTGGCTTAAGAGAAGGTGCACATTAATTACTCGCACTGGAGTCAGCATTTTTTTATGCCTGGCCACCCCAGACTTTGGTTTATTTTTCTTCTACTTCTTTAACTGTACATCTCCCACTTACAAATTTTTGCTTTTAAATATTCTGGATCAAATTCAAGGTCCTAATTTTAATCTTCAAGACCTCTGAAGAAATGGCACAGGATTCCTCAGTGCGCCTCTGTCGTTGTGATGATGACCTCCCTTGACAGCCATATTCCTCAGAAATTGAGAGCCTGTCAACCTCAAGGGTGAAACTGATGTCGGCAGGAGATAGGACTTGCTTGACAACAAGGCAAAGGCTTTGGAACTCATTACCTGAGGAGATAAGAATGACCACAAATCTTGCTGCTTTCAGAATAAAAACTTACTACTTCAGCGGGTGCTATTAAAAAAGCAGCCAAAAAGAAGAGGAGGAAAAAGAGGCAAAGTCAAAAGGGAAGGAACAGCAGGAGAGGGGGGCAGGAGAGAGAGGAGGAAATAATTAAGAAGAAACAAAACGTAATCCTGAATGGGTAAGTAGATAGAACTAGTTTTCTGGGCTATTGTGAGTTTGGTTATTATTTCTTATGTGATACTCAGCCACTACTGTGCTGGGCAATGTTACAAGAACGTAAATAGAAAAGTATATAGAAATTTACTGCTTTTACTCCAGTTTCCAATGACAGCAATAAACATCCTAATTAAATAGTTTTCTTATTGAGCTATTTTCAACCAATCTTTTGATAACCTATGTGACAACTTCTAATTTAGATGGAGTTGGAAGGTCCCCTTTATCCATAGCATGGCCAGTCATTTTCCTGTTGTAAGATTATTTTGGTACTGCACTAGTGGTCTAAATGTGGTGGAATAGGAAATCAGTTCCTACCACCAGTGCTCCTCTGGCTACCTATACTCTGTTATTACTGGCCAAGCCCTAACTTTCTACTGTTCTCCCATGAAGATCTATGGGTCATCCATCCATCTCTGACAAGTTTGTTGAAATGGGTGACTTCCAGTATTTGTTAGCAGCTTGTATACTCCTACATTAAAGCATATCCACATAAATCTACCCACCACCTTAATTGTGTTATCACTTTCCTTTTTTTCACCTTTCATTACTTGCTTTCCTTCCAGCATACCCCCCTTATTATCATGCAAACACCTATAGAAACTTAATCTCCCACTTTCCCATGTGGGCATCCGGAGACCCTGTCCCAAGTCAATGCTCTGTCTCAACTCTGTTCTGGCTTAATTAACACAACTCTTCTTTTTTCACCTATTATAAGCTATCCCTGATGACAACCTTTATGTGTGCTTTCCCTCAAATGAAGAACTAATTAGGTCTCAGAGTAACTTCTCACTCTTGGCTTGTGTCTCCTTACTCTTGTCCCTTCCTGGGGGGAAAGAAAAAGACTATGATGTTTCTGAGTTAATCAGCTGTTATAATTTTCACTAAAATTAGGACCAAATTCTGACTTCAGATACATGCACAATGGATGATTGAGTCACACATTCAACACTGGAATTTGGCCCGTAGTCCTTGCTTGAGCTACACATGACTGTTTTTTGATACATGAACAGTAAAAGATAATTGCATTTTCTGATGGCTGTAATGCATCAAAGGCATGAAGCAAACATTTCACATCATGGCTAGAAACATGCAAACAAAGCTGAGGATTTGAAATCTTATGGGATGGTGGTGTTTGTCAGGATTTTTGAGGTTTCAACTGTCACTTACTGATTTTTGTTTCTCTGGAGAATAGTAAATAGTATTTCTGTTTTTGTGGCATTATTCCTCTAAATGGTTGGTTGTTTCTGCCAAGAATCAAGCCTTTCATGTAAAAAATCTATAGCCTTTAGAAATATGGCTGTAATATAAATTAGAACTGTAGAGAACAGGTGAATGTATGATAAAACTGGAGTATTCATAACCTGATTTTGTTTAGGATTACTATAAAGAGAGTCTTTTTTCTTCCTAGCCAAGTATAGAAAAATATACTAATTTGATTGTGCTGAAATTCTAAAGGTGCAATATCTGGATACCTGTCTTCTTGCTATGTGGTCCTGGAATTGCACACCTACTGTTCAGGAAAATATAATTTCTGACAACTTGTGACTGTTCTTTCCAGCTTCATCCTAACACCAATGACCTTTTGATTCTCCTGGTGGATCAGACATACTTTTCACTGTGCTTCTTGTATTCTCTGTTAGAAAACCAGTTGGCAAAACCTGGCATTGACCAAAAAGAAGTTGTCCTAGATCTGTCATTGTGTCTGACTTAGAGTGGATGCACCTGGCAGAGATAAAAATGATATGTAGGTTCTCTTGGGAACAGTCTACCTAATGCATTCTTCTGAGCTTCTCAGAGTTTTTGTTTTCCTAACACAGAGCATAATGCCACCTCATGCTGACATTAAAATTTAAATGGCCAAATTGACAATTCTAATAACAGAATATTCTCAGTTAAATTAGGAACAAAATCTAGAGTCAGCAGAAACATTGTACTGATTGTAATCTTGACATTAATATTTACTAAATTCAACACAAGATCATGATATTAAAGTCAGAATGTGTTTATTCTGTCAAGTCATTACAAATATACTTCTTACTTTAGAATTTATTTACTTGGTCTTTTTCTTTATTATTTAGGCATTCTCTCTGCATGGTAATTCCCTTCTGAGGCCAATATCAATGGGAACGCTGCATTAATAAAGATAAAGACATAAAATATAATGTTGAGATAAATATATCTTGCTAGACATAGACTGTATTTGAACTGAAAATTGTCTCAAGACACTTTAATTCTGTCTATTGCTACAGTTGCAGAATTAGTAAAAGCACATCGCAAAGGGGATCTCTATTACATCTATTAATGGGATTTGTAAGAACACTAATAGGTAAATCAAAAGCCCATCTCTATTAACAATAATGCAAATTAATGCAATGCCAACTCTTTGTAATTCAGGTTTATAAATATTCATGATTGTCTTCTATTCTCATATGTATAAATACTTTCAGAATATACATAAATATACAATATGTATGTTTAGAATAAATTCTAATTATATGTATGTCCTGTATCACAAAGGGGAAATTAAATCTACTCAATGTGCAATGATTAAGTCATGTTCCTCCCATTATTGATAAAGTAGAGAATATACTCCAAAGTATTTGTGCATTGTGGTTGTGAGAAATTACAGTATTAATGTGAGTTTATTTGATACCTACATTTCTCACGTTTCCTGTCTGTAGGATTTTCTTATTAAACAAGTGAAAGTTAAATCATGAAGAGACTGGCAACCACAATGGTGTTACAAAAGCAAAATATCCAATAGCGATTAAAAAATAATACCTTGCTCCACCACTTAAGTCATCCTGATGGTGAAAACTAATACCACATTAATATTGGACCTATTAAATAACATGGCCTTTTACAGTGCCGTGATATATTTAACTGACGTATTCAAACCTACTGTGTATCCCGGAGTGTGTGTGTGGTTTATGAGTGTTAAACACCAAGCACAAGGTTATTATTATTATTATTTTTTAGTATTACTAACCATTACCATGGGTCACTTTACTCAGTTTTGTGATATTTCGGGCATATATTTTACTTGATTTTGATCATAACTTTGACCACTATACGTTTCATTCTTTTGAGAGTTATGTAGCCGCTCGCCTATCTAACTGCTCAAATCAGTCTGAGGTTTTAGTCTCAAATACAAATAAACTCAGTGTAGTCTCTGCTTATTTTGGTCTTGTCTACATAAGATTAAAAATGGGATAGCAGAACATTTTAGCTAACCTATTCGAACTAAAAAAGCGTGTGTAGACAAGGCAGTGCAGACTCAAACATGTGTTAGGCTAGTCGAGTTAAAGCCGAGCCTCCCCCTAGGGCCTTCACTGATCTGTTTGGCCTACTTTAAAGCAGAGTGTCTGTACTAATAGGTTAGAAAATTATCTTACATGTTCTAACAATGAACCTTTTATCCTGGTCTAAACAGGCCTTTTGTGTACCTACAGTGCAGACTACAGGAGTTTTATTTTATTTTATTTCCACTGGAGTTTGTTTGCTTTTGATGTGATCCAGGAAATGCTAAAGCAAATGAGAAGTATGGTCACTTTATCATGCTGCAGTAGGGGTTGGATTTTTAAAAGTGCACTGTGTTGGCCTAACTTTACTCCCACTGAAATCAGTGGTAACTACCTTTCCCAGTGCAGCATTCTATTTTCCTCTTCATTATCAAACACTTCTTTATTGATGTGCTTCCTTTACCATATGCAGACTTTCTCAGATTAGACTTTTATTTGATAGTAAACATGTATTTGATAATTGACATGATCTTTTATTCCTTCCTCTTTCCCTCTTGCCCTTCTCTACAATAACTCAGTTTTCATTTATCATTTATTCCTCTATGAACTCCAAGCTCTTCTGCTCTTGCCAAGGTCAGCACTCAAAATATTTTCTCTGAACTCTTAATTCTTCCAAATGTTGTAAATGATGGTAATTTGATTCTTAGAATCAGAAGTCTTGCTCTGAGAATGCTTAGCAAGGTACCACGGCTGTACATACACACATAATTAATATATTTTTAAGCAGAGAAAACATCTAGCACTACCCAGAAATGACAAGATTCTTTTGCGTTTTAGTCCCTAAACAGATGCAAGCCGCAGTCAGTCATAACTTCTACAAAAATATTTGAAATCTAAACAGAGAACAAGGTCAATGAAAGACAACAAGTCAATGGCTAATACTCCCACCCCACAAATACACTCCTATCAGCTGTAGTCTGAGTAAACTCAGAAATACACAGGTATATACAGAAATTACTTCAATAATTATTCTGGTCAATCTTTAAAATATTGTTAGGGCCTTTTAAACAGTACAAACTTTACAAATCAGGAAAGACCAGGGAAAATAGTAATGTGATACAGCAAGGAAACCTGCAGTAGGCACCAGTGGTTGTCCAATTAAAGTCAACAGTTCACAGGTGTTCACTGGAGAATACGCAATTTTGCCTAAGCTGCCGTACCTTTTTAAATAATCCTTAAGAGAATAATACAAAATGCACTTTTCTAGTGCTCGTCATATATTTTTTAAAGCTTTTACATTTTTTATATGTCAGTAATGTTATACTTTTAACATCCCCCTCTCCTCTTATGATGAGGGGATGTCTGCACTGCAGCTTCCCAGTGGGGACAGGCAGACATGCACTAGCTCTGCTCCAGCTAGTATGTTAAATATAGCAACATATCCGGAGGTAGACTGGGCATTGGCTCAGGCTAGTCATCTGAGTACATGCCTGCCCGACCCCCTGCTTACGTACTTGTGTAGCTAGATTGAGCCACCGGCCCTGCCTTTCCGAGCCACACTGCTATTTTTAGTGCGCTAGCTGGAGCAGAGATGACATGAGTCTGTCTATGCATGCTGGGAATCACGGTCTCAGATGCAGTATAGATGTACTCTCTGTCAAAACTGAAAATGTAAGACCTGATAGCTAAAACGTAAGCTCTATTTTCGTTTTGGTTCTTTGCCTGCTTTGATCTTCTCTAATGGGCTGTAATCTTTCCTCGTATCAGTCTTGGTTACAGGCTCTCTAAGCAGAATGTATTAATAATCATTATTTATATTGTATCGCGCCTAACGGGCAGCAGCATGGGTTGGGCTCCGTTGTGCTAAGTGTGACTTACTGTACTAATGTATTAGCCTACAATACTATATTTCTCCATTCTAATCTAGATACACCTCTAGACTAAAAGGGATACACTCTTATTTCAGAAACCGCAATAGCATGAACGGAGTTCTCCTCTGAGCCCCCTTGCAGCTGGACTCTACTGCCCATCTGGCAAAGCACTGAGGAGGAGTATGCATTGATGCTGCCCGTGCTGCATTTGTTTGGTGAATAAATGAAGGACAGCCGTCTCCAGGGCTGCTTTCTAAAACCCTTAGCCTTAAGCAGCACAGTAAAGAACTCTGTCTACACCAGCAGCGGCTGTCCTTAGCAGCAAGCCTCAATGCCTGCTCAACAGCATTTTTAAGTTGTGGCTTAGGCTCTGAAGCCCACCCCCCTTCCTAAGCTTCAGAGCCCGGGCTCCAGCCTGAGAGGCAGCATCTACATCACTATTTAATGTGGCATGTGAGCACTGCAAACTGCAGTCTGTCAACTCAGGCTCAGAGGCTCCCTGCAACGGGCTGTGTAGACATATCCTATAACGAAGCACGCCCAGGCCAACTATAAACCGCCCTCCCTTCAGTGGCAAAAACTTTCAGGGCTTAGCAAGATTTCTGCAAGCACGAACTGATGCACCAATACATACTGTGGGCACAATTAAGAGCCTTAAAATTTAGGCACTTCCCCCTGGAGCCGGTGAGATGTTGCTGTGCAATAGTAGGGCTTCTTAAAAAAAGAAGAAAAACGAGTGCCAATTATGGCACGTAATTGTGATTTCCCCCCGTTCGTTATAAAAAAATAACTTTTTTATTTGTTCTATGAAAACTCCTTGACAACTGTGGGATTTTGCTTGTCAAAACAGAGAGAGGTATATTTATACCATAGTCGTGAGGCACACAGGAGCTTTAGCACTGCACTGTAAAAGAGACATTTATGATGTTGGTGCCATAAAGGTTAAACCTGAGGTACAAGCTACCAAGCTCTGACTTTACCCACCAGGATAATTTTACCATGTGCTCTGCCTCCAATTTACTTTAATAAAGCAGCAGCATCGTCGTCATTTGCATTCATACCCATTAACACCATTCACCCAAGGATCTCAAAGCACCATAGGTACATGCTTTAATTCTCATCATGCCCCAGCAAGGTAGGGAAGCATTATTAAACCCCCTTGGCATTTTTAATAGGAAAACGTTGCTTTAGATTTATCCTGAGAGCTAAGCGGGGGGGTGGGGAGGGCGGCAGTGGGCATACTGAATTTGGGGCATTCCTAATGATAAGCTTTTATGGCTGAGAAATTAAAATAGGTGCTTCCTAGAAATATCTGAAGAGAAACTTCTAAACAGTGAAGGAAAAGAAAATAATAATAAAACAAAAGAAAAAATTAAAAAATCAGAACAAAGTCATTTAGAGGCCTGGATTTTGGTTTTCTTTTCTTTTTTCTTTTTAAAAAGAAAGGCCTTTTGAAGTCTTTCCATGCTGAGCTTTAGAAGGTTAGAATAGTATCAGCTTTGTTCATAGACAAGCTTTTCAGTGCAAGTATTCATATAATTCAAAACATTTCAAAAATATAGTACTGGGTATTTAAAATCCTGGTGTGCTACATGCAGACTACTGAGTGCTGAACAGCAGGCTAGCAAAAAATGCAGCCTTATTTGCAAAGGTGATGGAGTAACCTTCACAACGTAGGTGAAAATCATTCTGGCTTCTTGTCACTTTCTGATTCTCTTTTCCTCTGTCATTCTGCTTCGAGACACAATGGGCAAATACAATCCCTGTTCTCAGTTGAGAGAGAAAATTGGATTAAAATCTGTATGTAAAAAGACCAGTCATAGAAGGGTCAATTCTGCCAGGTGAAAGCCATTCCACAAAGAAAGCCAGTAGGTCTGGAATTAGGTGGGTGGAGTGCAAAGTGTTGGGGATGGTAGAGTTTCTATCACCAAACCAGAACCTGGATGAAGGGTGCTGCATAGCCCTCACACATGCTTTTCAATCCTATAGGTTGGAATCACAGCTGCTGCCTCTATATAATCAGTTGCGTGGAATCCTGGACTCAGCTTATCTCCCAGTCCGTTAACTGAATTTCTATCCCGGTTCATTTATTAGTCCAAAACCATATCAACTAGGCCTGGGCCTGCCCTGAGTTACTGCACATTCTGAGCTTTTATCATGCATGCTAATACCTGTGGCTTTTGTGTTTTTAATTGTGTTTTTCCTCAAACTTGTTAATTTGCAATAGTTCTCAGCATGAGGGCAGGTTAAAGAGGTTCTAATGCCAAGCAAGAAGGGTTCTACTGTTCAATTACACAATTGAAATGTTGAGGCTTATTGTGTATCCGAACTAAGTCAAATTCCTAGTCTTTGAGGTTTGCCCATCACTACTTCTCATAAGGATTTTAATTACATACTTATTATGAATTAATCATATGCATATGTGTAGCACATGATACAGCACAATTAAGGAGGGAGAAAGTTACTAGCTGCTCAAATTTCCTGAATATGTAAGAGAGGGATGGTGAACAAGGACTGGATGGAGTGTCTGGTCCAGAGAATAGGAGTTAAACCAGGGAACTCTGTAAACACAGCTCCTTGGTAGACGGGGGGGAGGGTGGAGAATAGTTTATGGGGAGGCAGGTGTGAATATCAAACTTTTTTGTTTTTGTTTTGTTTTGTTTTTTCTGGTGAACAGTGTTGTCCTTCTTGCCAGGGTATACATTTAAGTCCCCTTCCAAACCCACTGAAAGTCCGTTGAAAGTCTCCATGGCTTCCATGGGTGGCTCTGGATCATGCCCCAGCATTATGAACAAACACTCACATGGTGTAAAGTTCACCCTCATGCAGAGAGCTTGACCAAAACCTATTCACCACTGTCCTTTCCAGCACTGAAGTCCTACTTTAGACACAAGTCCTTGTTCAGGCTCTCTGCACAGGAACAAATTTAACCCATTACGTGCAAGATGTGGTATTCGCTGTAAATGTGCATTAATACGTGTCCTTTGGGATAACTTATCTAGGGATATTCCATCATTTGAAGTCTTTTAATCAAGACTGGATGTTTTCCTAAAAGATGGGCTCTAGCTCAAGCAGATGTCATGGCTCAATATAGAAATCATTTTGGGTGAGTTTCTATGGCCTGTGTTATCCAGAAGATCATACTACATAATCATAATGATCCCTTTTGACCTTAAAATACCTATGAATTAACAATAATACACACAAGTTGGATGCAGCTGAAGAGATTGTCTGATGTGATCACCTCCCAAGGAGCCTTAGACACTATCAAGCGTTTTCACATAGTTTTGGGTTTAAGGGCAAGTCTACACTTAACACTGCAGCCACACAGCTGCACAGCTTCAGTGAAGATGCAGCTACGCCAATGGGAGAGCTTCTCCCTTTGATGTAGTTAATCCAGCTCCATGAGAGAAGGTAGCTATGTTGATGGGAGACCCCTCCCTTTGACATAGAGCTGTTTACACTGTGATTTAGCTCAGCATAATTGTGTTGCTCAAGTGTGTGGATTTTTCACACCCACAAGTGATGTAGCTATACCGATGCAAATTTATAGTCTAGACCTGACCTTACTTGTAATCACATTTTAGAATTCAGAGAGTCACTTCATTCCCTCAGTTTTTCCTTTTCAGTTTGGCAGGCATTCAGTCTTTCCTTCTATTTCTTTGTTCACACATAAGTGCATACACAAATGTCACTTAATATCCATATGTTAGAATGACATAACCATAGCTAACACACATGCCCTTTGTTAATAACAATGTAGATATGAAAATTGTCAGATTGTGTGTTAATTTACACATCACATCTGATTTTTCTTCTTAGGGAACAAATGGTGATTTATTTAGTCTCTCTAGCAGTCAGTCAATCCATGTAGGATCCTGTTCTAGAGTCAGGAAGGCATTGCCTTCTCAGATGTCCTTCCCAGCACTATGACTGCCATGTAGTCAGAGGCGTGGAGCCAAGTATTTGTGCCTGGGTGAGTGGTTGGTGAAATGGGTGTATAGCTTTTAACACAAACTGTCTCCAGAGGGGAAGTGTCCTTCAGGAATCTCTGACTGATAGTTGTCCCTGCCTACAGAATCTGAGGTTGCCACATTGTGGGCTTCAAACACAGGTAGTTAGGATTTGACTCTAATTTTAAATGGGCACAAAAACCAATTTTTCTCCTTCGTAGCCAATCCTGAAGTTCCCAAAGAGGCAAAACTCCTATTTGATTTAATGAGAACTTTCCCTGTGTGTGAACTGCAAATCCGGGCCCTTAATTGTGAAAGATTTCTGCCTTCCCTTGGGCAAGTATTTCATTCAATCTTAAAAAACAAAACAAAACAAAAACAACAATAGTCTTATCCTTTCCTCATTTTTGTGTGTTCAAAGCGGAAAATCTGAAACACTAAAGAACAGGTGTAAATGGTGTATTGTGAGGGCTGCATTTGGAAGAAGTGCTTTTTCTTTTCCAGATTGGTTCACCTCACTGCTGCTAAAGAAAAATTCAGATTTTTCATAGCTGTGTGTAAGCAAAAACAAAATTGCATGCCTAACTAGTTACACGATTACTCTGAATGCATTTGCAAATGTACAAAATGTGTGTGCTAATAATCAATTAAAGAGGACACTCTCAAACTTTCCTTTTAAATGTTTGAGTATTAGCTAACTTATTAATAGAACTAACAGAGAGCTTTGGAAAAGACCTTTTGTTAACTTGCTGCACAAAGATGAATTTTATGCATATATCTGCTTACAGCTTTAATACCTTGCCTAGCTGAGTGTCCTTTCTTTTTATGTATTTACAATGTAAATGAAAGAGCACCCAACATATGTCATTGTGTACTGAACTACTGTGGGTGTGAGTGTGCACAGCTCTGATATTCTGACCAAAAATAAACAATTCAGCCCTTAAAGTTTTAGTGCCCGAAACTGATCTCATGCTGGTTTTTACTCCTGATTTTCACCAGTGTGAGATCAGAACCAGGCACTAAGTATTACACAGCTGTTTTTCTGAACATTGTAATGAATATTATCCTCTTTATTCAGAGGATAGCTGAGGACTGAATATGCACACATTTACAATATGTCCTGACATGAAGACCATACTCCCGTCTTGATTCCTGCTGTTGTCTAGTCATTTGTGGCATAGTTTTTAAAGAGTCCTGTTCATTTAGAAGTGCATCAAATGCTATCCGTCTATGGTTCTAATGGAACTCTTTCTATGTAAAAGGTTAACGTGTGGAATTTTTCAGTGCAAGAAGATTTGTTCTAATTTGCAAGAAAGAAAATAATAGTGTCCTTGATGTGTCTTTTCAATTTTAGCATAAAAAGGAATCAGACTGTGCCTGTAAACTCATTGTAATTTTCAGAGCTGTATGTAACCCTTTTCTAATTATTATTGTAATGTAATTGCATCCACTCGGGAAGAAGAAAAATTTTAAATGATTCTGTGAAGTTCAAGGGCAAACTAACCATGCAGGGTTTGATGTTGCAAGATCTTGTGTCAAATATGCTGCTTTCATGGTCTTTGGAGCCCAGGATACATCTTGGATTCCTTTAAAAAGAGGGCTAGATCCTCAGCTGGTGTAAATTAACATAGCTCTGTTAATTTCAGTGGAGCTTTGGTGACTTACAGAAGCTGAAGTTCTGGTTCACAGATGGAACCTAGCCATGCAGCATTTGGATGTGATTTCAAGAACTCTAATGCTTGGCGTTGTTCCAATCGAATATCTGGTTTGGGTCCACCTCTATTTAAAAATGTAAACATATTTTTTTAAAAAGTAACTTGATGCTGATATTGTTTGCTCTATTCATATTGTTGCTTAACATGTTTTTTTTTCTTCAATGAATTAGCAGAAAGAAAAAACAAAGGTGAAATGTTAGCTCTTTATTTAGACGAGGACAGCTTCCAGGAAGCACTGATATATATAATGGTAATGCAAACAAAATGATATTGATAATACTATGGGAATGCATGCTTGCTTGTTTTTTGAGTACCATCAAAAGATAGTTAGCTTGTTTTTTCTGAGCAAGTTTATTTTTATTACTAAACATTTTAAAATTGACTGTGGTTCAGTAAGACATTTATCTGGACTGGAGCATGGGACAGGGTTGCACATGAATGACAAAGTCCCACAGCAGAGATCAGGTTAGATAAATGTAAGCTCTTCTTCATTGGTTCTACAGAAACTTCTTGTAGGGGACTAACGCTCTGTGAAATGTTCACCATAAACCCCAGAAATCATATGGAACACACCTGCAGTTTTGTTACAAACTTGGGTTAGCTTCTTACAAAGGCTCACTAAGGTATGCAACCTTTCAGAGCAAATCTGGATTAATTTATGGTTTTGCATTGAAGTTAGAGATGATCCTGAGCTGCAAACTGGTCTAGGTACTGAACTTTCTAAGGTTCAGGTGTGTTCAAATCCAGGGTTTTGGTTTGTCATGTTGCACAATCAGGGACCCATAACAAATTTCAGATCTGGAGCTGGCTTCACAGTCCCTCCCGAGTATAGGAGTACTGGGATCCATTGATGTCTGAGTCCTTCTCTGACTGAAATCTGGTGAAACTCAGTACATTTTTTTCCACTGAGTTTCTGTCACATGAAGCACCCCTATATTCACACCCTACATGCTATTGTAATAATCTTTGTACAAAATACGCGTTGAGGTATCATTTGAAAATTCATAACTCACTGATCATTAGTATGCTTGCATGATGTATGTATGCGATGGGTACCGAGTCATGAATATATGCTGGAACTATAACTAAAGTGTGTTTAAAGCAGGTATGTCAGGGGAAATTGTTAAACAGGTCTATCCTAAACAAAGGAATGTGTGTTTACCTAAATGTATATATAAGCAGTAAACAGACCCATCAATCTAAGAGGTGGAGGTAAACTAACTAACAAGTGTAGACACATGGTGTCTACACCCAGCTGGAGAGAGAAGACTGGTCTGGGGTTCACTTTTCAAAAGAATCCGTTTAAAAGGTTTACTGGCTTCCAAAGTTGGGGGTTCGGGCTGAACCTCAAATGACAAGCAACAGAATCAATTGATTGTATATAGTATTACTGTATCATAAAAGGGTATGGAGTGAGGTCTTTTTTGAAAGCTATTGACACACTGGTGATTGATATCATTGTGAAATGTATATATTAACACTGCAGGAGGAATTAGGAATGGCCTGTTCTATTTGTTTTATAAAAAAAAATCAAAAGGGCTGACTCTGAAAGGCTCTGGATTGCTCTCCTGGGAGTTACAAAAACAAATGAAGTGAACCTGCTTGCAGAACACCACACTCCTCTCTGCATTTTAGGCATGCGTGTTTATAATCACTTAAGCCTTGAGACACAGAAGAGGATAGTGCATTTTTAAATCAAAGGATTTGACCTTCGTATTATGTTATCGGTATGAAATACGACATTTTAAAAGTGAATTTAAATCACTGGAGATGCTACTGCTGACTTTGCCAGAAAAGTGCTGTGCTAATGTGTCCTCTCAAAAGCTGCCCTTCCTGACTCAGGCTGTGAAAAGAGAAGGGAGAAGTGTGTTTTTTGGTATGCCAGAAAAGGTGAAAGAGGGGAAGATGAAAAGGCAAAAGTATGGCAAGTAACTATATTTGTAGTTAAAGTATATAGGACCAAATTTTTAAAGGGATATCATTTATTACACACACAAAAGTTATCTGAACACTCTTTCACAAACACGGTTACTGCATTACCTGAGGAGGTTGTAGAATCTCCATCATTAGAGATTTTTTAAGAACAGGTTAAACAAATGCCTGTTGAGAATGATTTAGGTAATACTTAGTCCTGTATCAGTGAAGGTGACCGGATTAGATGACCTGTTGAGGTTCCTTCCAGCCCTACACTTCTAGGTTTTTCGACTTAGGAGTGCAAATTGGGTAATTACTACAGTTGAGAGAATTGGACATATGCTGGTTAGTATTGACTGGACACATACTGGAAGGTAATATTATAATGTTTCTGCCTTGCCTTACACTATGAAGTTTTACTGGTAAAACTTGCCGTCTGTTGGTACAACCTTATGTATGTCAACGCTCAGTGTTGTGTCTAGACAACAAACCCCAGAACTTCAGCCGATTATGTTAACCAGCTCATTGAGCAGCGTAAGTCCTCTACTGACACTCTTTCACCAGATCAAGGCCTGCATGGTTGCTGCATTACCTGTCCCGGTACAGTCCCCAGCAATAATCCCACAATGTTCCTGTTCCTGCAGCAGTGACCATTGTGGTAAAAGTTTTAAATGCTGCTGCCCAAGGATCGGTGACCAGAAGCCTGCACTCCTGCCTTTAAAATTTCCAGTGTGTTTTTGAAAGGCCTTTCTTCCTAGTAGCCCTACCTTAGCGAGTCCACTTGTGCTAGCGTAGCATAAAGGTATGGCTCCACATAAAGTTACAACTAAATCTTGTGCTGCTACCAGGTCCAGGAAAGAAATCCTGGATTTCCTCAGCCTGCAGAGAGATGGGGCTATGCAAGCACAGGTCCAGAATTTCTTCAGAAATAAAAATGTTTACTAAGATGTTGCAAGTTGATGCCGAAGCTGGGATATGATCGGGATGAGTTCCAAGGCCAGGCAAAGGAGGAACAGTGGCAGTCCTGCCAGAGGGCAAAGGAGACCAACAAAACTTCTGGTGGTGTCCCCCTCCCCTGCCAAAGGTGCCACTGTTGTGTGGCACTAGATGCCCTCCTGAGTGAGGACCACACTGCCATCCAGTGAGTAATAGTCGACATCTTGTGACATATGGAAGAAGGCATCACATGACTCTACAGTGATGAGTTTATTTAGGGGAGGGATAGCCAAGAGCTCTTTGAAATCCAACTGAACCAGAAGCAAGAACTCACAAAGGAAGGAGAAGGGGACTTCGTAGATGTAACTTACTGCTGCCATTAATGCACCTCTTTTTTGGAAAAAAAATTCTTCATGTCTCTGGCACTTTTCCCTCTCAGCATAACCCCCGCTCAAGCAGGCAACTGCACACACTCAGTCTCTCTCCCCTCTTCAAAATCGTGACGGATGGTGCATGGTTAAAAACAAAGGAATTCGCTTTTAAAATATCCATTTTATTTGAAAAGTGTGCCCTGGTGGTAAAAGGCAACAAATAATGAAATACCTTAAGTATCCAAAAAGCATTCTGAAATACATTCTTCAAACTCTCTTATTTTTCTGCCTGCAAAATAAAAACAGTGCAAATATAATTAAATGCATTCAGAACCAAAAGGAAAATTCCTGACCATTCAAAGAAATACACTGCAAATATAAAAGAGTGCTTGCAAGGAAGCCAGTAACTAAGCAGTCAGACAACATGATTTTCCAGACATACTGTTGTAAACTTATTGGATGCAGCTCTATAGTCAGCAACGTAATATTTTGGTTTTCAAGTCCATTTACGAAACATCACTTGCATGCTGTGCTCAGTAAAAGGAGAAACTTATTTCTGGCTAGGGGGTCTGACTTGGACAGGCTCATAGTACTAGCCAGTGATGACAATTCTTCTCTGCTTGCAGGGCTTCATTTTCTAGGCCATGACATCCTTTACATCCTCTGGTACAACTCTGCTGAAATTTTCAAGCAAGTATTGTTTGACCTTTGTCCACATATTTCTAGGAGAAGCTGCCTTTCTCCCATTGTTGTAGGATACCTTCCTTTGTTGCTTGGCAATGAGTTCTTCAGGTACCACCACTGTGAAGAGGTGGCAGCATACAGGCCCAGGCAACCTTGGGCTATCTTGAGAAGCTGCTTTCTCTGGGCCTTTGGCACCTTTATGAGCTATATATCCACCAGGATCAGCACTACAGGCAGTAAGTCTTTAGCTGGGTGTCATTCCTTCACTTATCCAGGACTCCCTCAACTCCTCATGGCTAGAGGGTTTAAAAAATAGCTCCATATGTTTCCCCTAGTGTGTGCTGTTGCACAGCCCTGAAGCAAATGATAGCGAGTGACCCTGTCTATATTTTTATGCAGATCTGTATGCGAAAAAGGTTAGGGAGTTGTGACATTTTACATTTTGATGTCCGCTAGCCTTTTGATTCGAACTATGGCTGCTGGTTGGCTGTTTCTGGGTGACCCCAGCTAGGGTATCTTTGAGACAGCTCAACAGCTGTTGAAAGACTGACCAGGGTAAGGAGAAAAAAGAAATGGGCAAGGGAGGACATGTTTCTGAAGCTGTTCCAGAGTCTGGACTGCGAAGCCTGTCAGACCAGGGAATGGAGGGAATGCATGCTGGAGAAAAGGCAGACGGACTAAGAGGAGCATCCAAAAGGTGCACCAAAACATCATGCAGCTCTTCAGACAGCGCACACAGATGATCCAAAGCATTAAGGAGCAACAAAGACCTAGACCACAGCAGCCATTATGCTGTTGACGATTCCTCCTTCCTGGGACCAGGGGCATATTTACTTCCACACGCCGAGTGCCCTGCAACTATATATCTTCATTCAACCTCAGTGGACAATAAGGAGAACTGCTCTGAAGACACGTACACTGGACTGTGTGCAGCCCAGAGAGGTCAGCACCTTGCATGCCTTTTTTTTTTTTGGTAGTGTTGTTTATTACTGCACAACAAAGTTCTGTCTTTGTGAAAGCCATGATTTTTTCCTCCTTACCACAGAGAGATATTACCCCCTGCAAATCAATGCTGCCTCACACGCTCACAAAAGTTCATGACGGTTCATAGTCTGGCCATGTACCATCACAGAGTAACACACAGCAGTGCACTGGCTATGGCAAACTGTCAGTGTGCTCTTAAGGCCTCCCTCAGCTATACAGTTCCTCTAAGGGCTCTGGTAATTGCCCTTATGTTAGGCTGCTCAAATCAGCAGACAGTCTTTCTGCTTCCGCCCACTCCCCGACCTCATAAATATTACGTGATACACAAAATGCAGCAATAACCACAGGGATATCTGGCTCACTGAGATCCAGGCTAATCACAAAACATGTCCACTGTCCCTTTAATCTTCCAAATGCATAGTCCATAGTCATCCTTCTCCTGGTCAGATGATAGTTAAATCTTTCGTTGCTGCTGTCCAGGTGCCCAGTATGACTTCATAAGCTAGGAAAGCAAAGTGTAGGCTGGGTTTCTGAGAATCACAACTAGCATTTTGATTCCCATGACTGTGAATATGCCAGTCCAGGAAAAATATTCCTGCATATAGCTTTTCAAACAGTTCTGTGTTCCTGAGAAATGTGAGCATCGTGCACTGCTAAGTCCACCCAATGTTAATGTCAGTGTAATGTTCCCGACCTACCATTGCTTGAATAACCACGGAAAAGTATTAACGACCAAGGTGCAAGGGTGCGGTAAAGAATTGGGATGTGAGTCCTATCTATCACTCCACCATAGTTAGGAAAGACCGTTTCATTGAACCCCTTTATTATTTTCTGCCCGTTGCCCAGATTCACAATCCTGTGTGGCTGGACTTGCTTAATGGCCTTGCACACCTGGATGATGACCTCTCCCACTGTAGATGTTCCAACGCCAAATTGTCCACTGACCAATAACTATCCAGGGATGCAAGCTTTCAGAGCACAGGTACCACCCATGTCTCCACTGTCACAGCATATCTCATTTTAGTGTCAGAGTGGGACGGCTGGGGCAGATTTGGCATGGAAAACCATGAATGTGATCATCTGTATCCAAAAGTTCTACAGCTAGTTCCAGATTTGCAGTATGGTCTGATCCCACCACTCGGTACTCATTTCCTGGGCCCAGAACCACTGTTACCCCATGGGGAGCTGGTCAATGGATACCTCCAGTGGCTGGCAACTTTCTTCATTGTCTTGTGTTTATCCACTGTTCCTCAGTTTTCTCATTTTCACTGCTTCACAACTGGCCACTGTGGTAGTTATTGAAGTTCTGCACATTCAGGAGAATCAATCATCACCTTGTCTCTAAAATGGATGAGAGAGCTCTCACTGATCTCTTAGCATCCATGCTTCTGCCAGCAAGATGGCAAAGAGATTGAGCAGTTGCACAAGAAAGAGTAGATTGTGAGATGGAACTGAGGGAATAGTGGAAATTTGATCCCAATCTCCCACAACTCCCTGAAAGGATTGCTCGTATCTCATAATGCACTGCAAAAGCTTGGACTCTGTTTATGTTAGAAAATGATACTGCTTTAACTATACCGGTATTGTTAAAGCAGTACCAGTCTCCTAATGTAGGCACAATTATACCAGTTTAGAGACGTATACTGGCATAGCTATACCTGTACAAGAAGGAGAGTAACTATACTGGTGTAGCTGCATCCACACTAGGGCATTTATTGGTAGAGCTATTTTGTTAAAAAGCACACTCCTAAACAAAAGAGTTGTTATACTAGTAAAACTTAAGTGCAGACCAAGCCCTAAGGGGGGGTGGGGAAGGGCATATATCTGGTATCCTTTGCCATTCCTGAATATTCTCTCTCTCAAATTTTGTTTTTCTAAATATCCATGGTAATAAGTGCATTAGCTGGAATAGTCATGGAAAGTACAAACAAAGGCAGTGCAAAACCAATTGGAGAATTAATTTCTTTTCATTCAGGTGAATATGCTTAGATATTTTTCGGAGGTATTCACTCAGATCTGGTAATTGCAGATCCAATTATGAGATTTTTGCATGCAAATGACTGATAGAATATACAAACACATGTATGCAGATTTTCACACAGGCACGAGCGACCCAAAAAGATTTATGGCGTATGCGGAGTAAGCCAATTTAGCCAGTTCCACTGAGCATATGTATCAATTGAGGTTATTTTGACAGGTGTGGTCTCTCTCTTTCAATACACTGATTTTAAGGACAACAGGTGCAAAATATTGCATCTGAGTTAGAAAAAATGTAGAAAATGATGATTGAAACCAAATATTTTATCATATTCTAGAATCAATGAATCAAAGAAACTTTCCTGCCCAGAGGGAATACGTAGCAGCTGTTGTCTGAAATACAAGCAACGATTTATTTTATTACATGTTTCTGTTTTTTTAAAAGATTAAACTGGAAAGTTACTTCACTTTTAGGCAATTGAGGGTAGATGTGGGTAGTCAGAGTACAACCAGTTGGGGATTTGTAAAGGCAGAAATACACCCGCTCCTTTTGGCACTTGTGAATACTAGTTTATGCTTGGAACCTTTTTGAATTGTAACGTTTCTTATTCCATGTTCTATTGTAACTGATATCAAAGCAGCTGTATCAGGAAAGCTTTTGGTCAGATCACTCAACAAAACCTGCATTCTAAAAAGAAAATAATAAAAAAACCAACCCTCCTTTCCTTGTTCTCTTTATCCTAAAAAGGCAAGAGACAGCCAGCTGCCATTCTCAAATTACCCACACTGCTGCTATAGGTCTCACTAGCTGGCACAATTTTTTTCTCATAAATTCCTTTTCATTGGCTGCTTATAGTAAATTTATATGATGATGATCTGTTCATGGAAGCAGTGGTGGGGGGAGTCTGAGCACAGTGTTTGGCAGTCCATAGTGCTGATAGGAAGAAGAATCAAGAACAGAAAATTTTACCTTTTAAGGTCAGCATCTTCCTTGTGGAGCCACAGCAAGGATACTGATATTTTTTTTTGGTGAGGTTATAGACCATTAATTTGGCCATGTATATGCATCAGAATTCTCAGGGATCCATTGGCAGGAAGAGAAAAGACATGTTAAGTGGCAGCACTGAGGCAAATAGTGCTTTCTGTTGGGTGTTGGCTGACCAAAATCACAAATGGTGCATGGTAAACGATATTCACATCTAAAATTGCTACTATACCACTGCATATTGCTGTCCAAAGAATTGTTTCATTACTCAACACTCCATTGCTTTCACCATGCTATAGCTGTTGTTTATGGGATTTATGGTCATTTCTAATTGCTGGCTCTACATTCTCTTCTCTTGACTTTTCCTCACACTGGGGCGGGTAGCTGAGAGTTTAGGGAAGAGCTGCAATGCTTTGCTCAGAGTCTTTGGCACAGAACTGTCCAGGAATGGCAGCATACAGTGTCTCAGCTACTATTTCTCTAGTTATGCAACAAAGTGGAAGAGATCATGGTGTAGGGGGGAGGGGTTTAGATTTATTAGGAACTGAGGAACCTTTTGGGAAAAGGGGAACCTATACAGTAAGGATGGGGTCCACCTAAACCAAAATGGAACCGAATTGCTGACTCCTAAAATAGAAAAGATCATAGAGCAGTTTTTAAACTAAGGGCTGGGGGAAAGATAACAGATGTGGCACAACATGTGGTTCAGAAGGAGCCATCCATTAGAGGAGGATCTATTTAATGGAGATTCTCTATATCCTAATAAGGACGAGAGGATGGAAGATGATAAAACATGGATAGGATCTCATGAGAAACAGTCAAATGAAAGAGTCCCATTCCACTACATCACTTAATGACAGACAGCTAAAAAGTGACAAATGCTAGGAGTGTAAATATTAAGACAGATGAACTTGAGCACCTCATATTTAAGGAGGATATTGCTAAAACAGAAACTTGGTAGAATGAGGGTAATCAATGGGACATAGTAATACCAGGGTACAAAATATATCAGAAAAACAGAATAGGTTGTACTGGTGTGGGAGTGGCACTGTACGTTTACAAAAAACATAGAGTCAAATGAAGTAAAAATCTTAAAGAAACCAAACGGTACCACAGAATCTCTATATGGATAGTAATTCCATGCTTGAATAATAAGAATATAGCAGTAGGGATATACTACTGACTGATGGTGATAGTGACTGTGAAATGCTCAGGGAGATTAGAGAGGCTATAAAAATAAAAAACTCAATAATAATGGGGGATTTCAATCCCCATATTGACTGGGTACATGTCACCTCAGGCAATTTTTGATTTGGTCCTAAGTGGAGCACATGATCTGGTGCAAGAGGTGAATATAGCTGAACTGCTTTGTAATCGTGACCATAATATAATAAAATTTAACATCCCTGTGGAGGATGGGGGGGGGGACACCAAAGCAGCCCTCTACAGTAGCATTTAATTTCAAAAAGGGGAACTACACAAAAATGAGGTAGGTAGTTGAACAGAAATTGAAAGGTATAGTGCCAAAAGTAAAATCCCTGCAAGTTGCATGGAAACCTTTTAAAGATACCATAATAGAGGCTTAATTTAAATGTATATCCCAGTTTAAAAACATAGTAAGAGGACTAAAATACAAAGTAAAAGAAGCAGTTAAAGGCAAAAAGGCATCCTTTAAAAAGTGGAAGTTAAATCCTATTGAGAAAAACAGAAAGGAGCATAAACTCTGACAAATGAAGTGTAAGAATGAATTAGGAAGACCAAAAAAGAATTAGGAGGAACTACTAGCTAAAGATTAAAAAAATAACAGAAATTTTTTTAAAAGTACATCAGAAGCAGGAACAATCATTGGGGCCATGGGATGATTGAGATGCTAAAGGAGCGCTCAAGCAAGATAAGGCCATTATGGATAAACTAAATGAATTCTTGGCATCGGTCTTCCTGGCTGAGGATGTGAGGAAGATTCCTAAACTTGAGACAGTTTTTTTTAGGTGACCTCTGAAGAACTGTCCCGGAGTGAGGTGTCATTAGAGAAGGTTTTGGAACAAATTGATAAACTAAACAGTAATAACTCATCAGGATCAGAAGGTATCCACCCAAGAGTTCTGAAAGAACTGAAATGTGAAATTGAAGAACAACTAACTGTCATATGTAACCTATCATTTATATTAGCTTCTGTACCAGGTGATTGTAGGATAGCTAATGTGATGCCAATTTTTAAAAGAAGGGCTCCAGAGGTGATCTTGGCAATTACAGGCCAATTAGCCGAACTCAGTACCAGGCAAAATGGTTGAAATTCTAGTAAAGAACAAAATTATCACACACATAGATGAATACGATTCAATAAGATTTTTGTAAATGAAAATCATGCTTCATCAATCTACAATTTGACTGAAGGTGGTGGTTGTGGGGGTCAACAAGCGTGTGGACAAGGGTGATCCAGTGGGCACGGTGTATTTAGATTTTCAGAAACCCTTTGACCAGGACCCTCACAAAAGGCTCTTATGTAAAGTAAGCTGTCATGGGATAAGAGGGAAGGTCCTCTCCTGGATCAGAAACTGGTTAAAAGATAGGAAACAAAGGGTAGGAATAACTGGTCAGTTTTCAGAATCGAAAGAGGTAAATGGTGTGCCAAGGGGGGTCTGTACTGGGACCAGTGCTATTCTACATATTCATAAATGATCTGGAAAAAGGGGTAAACAGTGAGAGGGAAAACTACTCAAGACAGTTAAGTCCAAAGCTGTCTGCAAGGAGTTACAAAGGAAACTCACAAAACTGGGTGCTTGGGCAACAAAATGGCAGATGAAATTCTATGTTGATAACTATAAAATAATGCTCACTGGAAAACATAATCCCAACTATATATATAAAATGATAGGGTCTAAATTAGCTGTTACCACTTAAGAAAGAGATTTTGGAGTCCTTGTGAAGAGTTCTCTGAAAACATCCATTCAATGTGCAGTGGCAGTCCAAAAAACTAACAGAATGTTGGGAATCATTAGGAAAGGGACAGTTAAGAAGACAGAAAGTATCTTATTATCTCTATATAAATCCATGGTATGCACACATCTTGGCTACTATGTGCGGATCTGATCGCCCCATCTAAAAAAATATATATTGGAATTGGAAAAAGTATAGAAAAAGGCAACAAAAATTATTAGAGGAATGGAACAGTTTCCATATGAGAAGAGAATAATAAAACTAGGACTTTTCAACCTGAAAAAGAGATGACTAAGATATGATAGAGGTATATAAAATCATGACTGGTGTGGAGAAAGTAAATAAGGACACAAGAACTAGGGGTCACTAAATGAAATTAATAAGCAGTAGGTTTAAAACAAGCAAAAGGAACTATTTCTTCACACAATGCACAATCAACCTGTGGAGCTGTTTTCTAGAGGATGTTGTGAAGGTCAAGACTATAACAGGGCTCAAAAAAGAGCTAGATAAGTTCATGGAGGATAAGTCCATCAGTGGCTATTAGCCAAGATGGGTAGGAATGCAAAACCATGCTCTGAAGTGTCCCTAGCTTCTGTTTGCCAAAAGCTGGGAATGGGCGACAGGGAATGATCACTTGATTACTTGTTCTATTCATTCCCTCTGAAGCATCTAGCACTGACCACTGTCAGAAGACTGGGTCCTGGGTTAGATGGATCATTGGTCTGATCCAGCACTTCTGTTCTTACGTGCAGTATCATTCAGTCCTGCTATGTGGCTCCCCTGAGCATTTCACATGTCCTGTTCCTTCTGTGCAGCAGAAGCACAGCCATTGCATGATTTATGGGGTTTTCTTGTTCGCAGGCAGGGAGGCAGGATTTCCCCAATATAGTGCCTATTGTTATACTCTTCCTAACAGTGAATACTACCTTACTCCACAAATTGTCTCATTGACTTTAGTGGGATAAAGAGTGGGGCAAAGTACTGGTATCGGTACTTCAGTACAGGTATCAGTCTGGTCTGTAATGAATCATTTTGTTAAATTTCTGAGGGGAACATTTATGGGAAGGGGAGAGAGGGAGAAGAGCCAGTCAAAGCTAGAGATAGCATGTAGTAATATTAATGTCAAAGACCATACTCTGAAATATTACATTTATGGTACTTGCAAAGCATCTTTGTACAGAATTACTGTTAGTATTGATAAAGTTTTCTTTACAATTAAATAGCAGAAGAACCCATAAAAATCAACAACACATATGGATTTTCCTTTACCAATTAACTGACGTTTCTGAATTTCCTTCTAGCCTGCAAACAGATTTTGGACTAGAACCATCGTCATATTTGCATTTTGTTGGTGGTGGTGGTAAAGCAAAGTATATGTAAGACTCAGCTTTCAATAAAAAATAAAATCTCATTTACAAAACACCTAAGGCAAACAGCCTGGGGCAGATCCATGCCTGTATCTCCCAGTGTACAGAGCGGGGCAGTCATTTTTATTGCTTTAACACCAAATGTGTGCTAAACTGATACACTGAAAGCAGCCTGAGACTGAGTTTACATATGGTGTATTGTAGTGTGAAATCTGTAAGCATAATACAAAACTGGATGCCAACGAAGACTAGTTCCAACTAGCTGTGGTTTTATGAAATGATTAGGCAGCTTCATGTAGCAAAGACTGATGACAAATATGTAGTTTACTTAAATGGCAGCGGATTAGCACTTAAATTGTTTAAACATACATGAAAAGCAATCTTCAGTGATCCACAAAAATCTGCTTTTCATAAACCTCATCTTTTATCAGGGATTAAAGGAGCAATGTTTTGACAACATAGTTGATTTACGTGCAACTCATCATTTGTGTATCATTAATCCAAGTTGATTAGTGCCCAAGTGTTTTGTGTCTGGTGTGTGTGTTTCAGCTGTTTACATTTTGGGTAAATAATGCCTCTTTTAATGTGCATGTTGGGGTTCAGGGCTGTTTTGTGTCTCGGATACACATTCTTGTGATCAGTCCCATCTATGTCTCAGCAAATCAGAGATTTATGACTGTTCAGCGCGTTTTGGTTTAAGTGCTAATCCATCAACACTGTACAGCTGACTTCTGAAATCAGCATCTTCCAAGATGCATTGGCTTCTCAGGCAAGGCCTCAGGTCCCTGTAGAGAAACAGAGGTACAAGTAGGCATTTTGGATTGAGGCTATGAGCTCAAGAGGAATTTCTGGTTGGCATCTCTTTATTCAATGGAGTAATATGTCATCATAAAACAAAGCTTTTTTTTAATGCAGAAAAAGACACCATATTAAGATTACATTGCACACGGTTTTTACAATAATACAATATTACATCCACATAAGAATCATGTACTTTTAAAGCTAGAGTTCTATATGAGATCATGCACCTTGCAAGCTGGTATTTATACATAATTTTCATTTTTGCTTGCTATAGCAACTCACAATGATTTAAATATTTAGGGCCAAAATGATCTTTTTTCCCCAACTGAGAATGTGCTCGAGCTGCCATTTGTAGAAGTCCATTTGTACATACACTGTCCTCAGAAAAACGACTAAGCCTGGGTTTTCAGATGTGACTAGTGATTTTTGGGAGCCAAATTCAAGATGTCTTGGAGGAAACGGATTTTCAAAGGGTGGAACTTTCTGAAAATCTGGCCCCTTTAAGGTATACTAAGGCACACAGAAATAGAAGTACCCAAAATCACCAGTCATTTTTGCCCATATTACTAATGTCTAATTTATATTTGTGTTTTGTCTCCCCTATTACTTTCATTCTGTAGAGAAATAAGTAAAGCAGTTACAGTATTTATCAAATAAGTTAAGTGCAAAATGCAATAAAATAATTATGCCTAATAATTAATTCAACTGTCTTAACTTAAATGGCTTCTGCACTGCTTAATATACTGATTTACTTTAAAACAGAGTAAACTATTTTACTCTGTCTCTGAATGCATCATCCCCTTTTTAGAGAACTATTTTATCTGATACTAGCAAGATTCAGTAGTTTCTATTATACTTAAAGGTGCTGCAGTTTCCAATGCAAAGACTTTAGGAAAAATTCCATATGATTCCTGGCTACTAATGCCTCTGAAATCAACTGCTTTCTAAAATCAACAATATCATCCAAGGAGGCTGTTGCAGCAGAGATCCAATTTTATAGTATCTCTTTTCCCAGGGTATTCATTTAAGTTTTCCTGTTCTTTCCTAATATTTCCTATGAAGTTCTCTGTGGTTTTCAAAATCCTGCTGGCACTATTTCTTCCTATATGGCATAGAATTTTATATACGAGATGATTTCTAAAAGATCACATCAACTTGTGTGACATGTCAGAGTTTCTTGTGTTTTAGTATGAGTGGTGCTTATTTTTTGAGATTTTTAGAAACAACATAAGTATGATCTCTGGCTCTAAACACCTTAGATTGTAGTGAGCGGCAATACGATGAATAGATGGAAGAAATTTAAGAGAGTTGGCCTATATGTAACCATTTTTGCAGTTTCCTATGTGATACACAGAAATGAAAATAACATTCCTGATTGTTATGCATCTGACTCACAGTATGATACAAGCAAGCTCAAAGTTGTCCTTAGTCTCTCCTAGCAAAACGTATCACAATCTGAAATGTACTATATGTAGGGTATCCTCTCTCAGTGAACGTCCTTGACAGGCAAGCAATTAACATATTATTATAAAAAGGTTAGACTAATAGGAGTCAATAGAACAGGGGTCTGGAGGATAGTGTTATGTCGCTAGCTGGCATATGAAAGACAGCTATAGACTGAAGGTTCAGTCACTAACTGTTAGAATTTTGTTTACCTCCCTAATCTCAATTCTACTGATTTAAGTTCTAGGCTTTTTAAAAAAAGTAAAATATTTTCCAAATAGGGCATTAGTAGTATTGATATTCTAACCTGCTGGATTTACAATAAGAAGGGAAATGTATTAATTTTTAAAAATCCAAATCCTTCCTGTCAGAAAACCCCCTATTATTTCACTGATACAACTATAGCAGTTATTCAGAACATTTACATTTTTGCTGGAGTTTTCAAATTAACTTTAAAAAAATGCAAACCTGACTTTTTCAATATAAAAGTCTACTGAACTCAAACAACTTGGAGTAAATTTAAGTAAATTTGGTGTAAAAATACTGCATAGGATATTCAGATAGTACGTTTTGTGCGCATGACAGAAAGGGAGAAGGAACTTGAATGTGTTCAATTAACTGAAGTATGTTTTCCACTCAGTTGTATTCTTTCCCATGCTGGTCACCGAAGCTTAGCTTTAAAAGTAACCATGTCCAGCTCAGAAACAATAAACAAGTAATGAAAATATCTAACAATAAAACAGAAGCAATTCAGAGTAAAGAATTCAAGGGTGTGAAAGAAAATTGCTGAGGTAAATGTGATGAAAAGAAAGATGGTATAAAATCAAAATGAGAGTGGCTATATTTAAACTTACAGTGAAGAAGGAGGATCAGGAGAAGCCGAAGAGGCAAAAATCTAGGAAAATCAGACAGCAAGTTTCATGTAATTTTTTTGGTGGGAGGGAGTGGGGGGTGTTTGAAAGAGAGGAATTTAGAAAAGGAAAGTCTTGCTGCTCTTACTCTCATGAGTAGGTCTACTGAGGTCATCAGGATTATGTAAGAGGCTTCAGGGTCAGGCTGTTAGGAAAGATACTGTATATGCTTAATGAGCAAGCAATGAATTTAAGGATTTCAATCTTTTCAAGAAGTAAATAAGAACATAAGAATAGCCAAACTAGTGATCCATCTTTGCTGGCAGATCATATCCTGTCTCTGACAATAGCCAGAGCCAGTGACTTGAGAGGAAGATGCAAGAATCATTATAGTACACAATTATGGAATGGCCTGACCACAGTGGAAGTTTCTTCCTAACCTCCATCATCCATGTTATATATTGTATTCAGATGCAACGAAGTTAGAATCCAATCATTTGGTGATGAAGGGGCAGGATTTTAGCAAACATACGTTATTATAATTACCACTTTTCACCAGCAGAGTGAGATTCCTAAAATACACTGTTCTGGTTCCTAGAATCTCTTACACAGTTTAGACTGTAGTCATGTTTTACCTTTATCCCTCTTTAAACCTAAAATTACTCTTATTTGTCACTCAGGTACAATCCTGCAAAGTGTAATAGGGACTCATCACATCTGAAAACCATTATTTACCATTAATTAATGGATGAGGCACCAGAAGAGCACTGGTGAACAAGTGCTGGATATCAAATGTGTGGCAAGTCTCTGTGGAGCTGTAATATTACAGACAAGACTATGAACTTAGTCTTAGTTCTTAATAATGTTCACCCTCTGTTTATGTCACTATGTAAAGCAATATGACTCTAAAACAAGGAATTTCTTTAAAAGTGAAATCATGTCATGGCTGCTGAAGAGCAACTGTGGGGTGCATGTGAACTCAAAAAAATCTCCTGAATTTTCCTTTTGACCAAAAAGCCTTCCCATTTCCTGTTTGCCTAGCTATGTTGTAAGAACTCCTATTTCTAAGCATTCTGCAGAATGCTACATAGACTAATGAAAAGCTTAAAAATCCTGCTGCTCTGATTTTTCTCACACCGTTTTCACAGGAATGTAACTCCATTGTCTTCATTGTCGTTAACCCTGATTCTCACTATTGTGAGAGGAGTATCGGGCCCTACATATTTAAATATTTTTTGGCCATATTCTTAGTGTTTAAAAAGATGATTGGAAATGGGATATATACAGGTTTTATGTTGGTTTATTATATGAATACTGTACTTCTGCTTTGTGGTTTTATAAATGACCTACTTTGCTCAGTCCAGCTGTTGGAAGCTTTGAAAGAAAAGAAGCACATCTCCACAGTTGTCTAAGACATTTGGACCATTGCTGGCTCCCCCCAACGGGGTGTGAAAAGTAGGATGAGCCATCACTGCTGCATTGTTTGCCCACTTTCACTTGACTCAGTGGTAGCTCCTATCTGGGAGTGGGGATCAATGGCCAAAGGTGGAAAGGAATAGGGCTGAGAGAACCGCTTTCTTGCTAAATTAGCCAACTTCGTGGCACTTTCACTTTCAAGGTTGTGAGAACAGTTTGTTAATTTTTTTTTGTTAATCCGATCATGATATTAGTTTGACTATTTCTCCAGGAAGAAGCATATGCCCACACAACTGAAAGATTAGGAGTGCCAGTAACAGGAGAGAACACATAAGGAGGCATGACCCCATGGAAGAAGAAGAATTATTGAACAAGTAGTAAGGTATTTATGTTTTAGCAAAATAGGATCACAAACCAGCAGTCTCACTTGTATCCTGTAGAAAGCAAATAAGGCCCCAGTGATGCTTATTGGTTAAATGAACTTGGTTCAAAATTTCTGTAAAGTAGAACTTCTTATTCAAACCTGATGGGGTGAATGATCAGAACAGCAAATTTTACCATGGCCAAATCTGTGTTGTTATTCTTACTGTTACATTAATGCCTAGCAACTCAAATTATGATTGCATCCCAGTCTCCTAGCTACGGTATGAACATACAGGAAGACATGGTTTAAGACAAGACATTGCTACAGGTTGGTGTAAGAAAGAAAAAGCAGGGAATTAAGGAAAGAAAACTAGCATGGTAATGGTTCTCACTGGTGATGCAGCCTATAAATTCCCAGTACACTTCCTGTCAGGTTATTCTGATTTAATCCAATAGGATCATATTATGTTGTCAGTATGCAGGATTACTTCAAATCATTTTCTAAGAATCCTTTAATATTAGTCTGTATCATTAATAAAATAGTTTTAACATATATGCTATATAAAATATGCAAATATAAGTTCAAATACTTTTAATCAGCTTTATGAATTGTATATCTGTCATGGTAAATGAAGCATGGCAAGTCTATATTGAGTCATGTTTTACCATGCTACTATGGTACTAAGCAAATATCATGCACTAAATTGCACATATTACAGCAAAAAGGATTACTGGATTTATTTTAACAATCATACAAAGATCTGTTAGTATTTTAATTCAAAGATGTTGTATTAACCTTGCAACTTCAAGTGTACTTTATAAAGCAGGTTACATTCCTAGACTTGGCAAATATTCTAGTGTGTAACTAGCAGTCTGTCATAATACATCAAGAATCTATCTAAAAGCAAATGAGTGCAGAGGTATAGGTTGCTTTAATATAAAATGCTTTCCAAATAGAGATTGACCCAGACCAAAACGCTAAGACTGAATAAACCCGAAAATTTACCTGAACGTTGAAGCTGGAGCCTCTGCCTATAAGAGGCCAACAAATATTCTTGTTCTGGACAACTCAGAATTTTGGGAAGGTTTCAGTTAGTGCTTCATTGTTAGATTCTGTCTTAGTACTATTCAGACCAAAATACCAGATCTTGTCCTTCATTGAAGTTTGGATCTGTGATAGCATATTAAAATATTGTAGCACAAAAAAAGGGATGTTAAACAAAGTATATTTATATTTAGTATCTGGGATATTTTATTAAATATTCTGCATTAAAAGAACTACTCATAATTGTGCCTGGATTAGAAACAATTATGCTTTATTAGACCCAGTTAACATGATGTATTTACTTTCTATGATACAATTTTTTTTCATTTTTTTGTTTTGCATTTTTAAATTTTTTTCTCACTTTTTTGCTTGGATTGTATTTTGTTTTAAATAAACATTATATATTATAGAGTTATCTTGAAGGTGATTACTGTGCAAGGGAAATAGTCAGAAGTCTGTGGATACCATGGGTATTTTTTTTTAGTTTTCTGAACAAGTGTGTTTTCATTCTTAGTGTTGCAATTTTATCATGAGTTTCACAATATTTATTTTTCTTAAATCCCCAGCTACTGGAATCATGCTATTTCACAAGAATCACAGCTTTCATTTAAGTGGGGGAGACGAGGGAAGCTTGAAAACATGACCTTGGTTCGAGTGATCATGAGCTGATTCAATTCAAATTAGATGGAAGGATAAACAAACGTAGATCTGGGATTAGGGTTTTCGACTTCTCAAGGGCTAATTTCAAAGAGTTAAGGAAATTAGTTAGGGAAGTGGATTGGACGGAGGAACTTGTGGGTTTAAATGTGGAGGAGGCCTGGAATTACTTTAAATCGCAGCTGCGGAAACTGTCGGAAGCTTGCATCCCACGAAAGGGGAAAAAAACTATGGGTGGGAGTAGTAGGCCAAGATGGATGAGCAAGCAACTCAGAGAGGGGATTAGGAAAAAGCAGAAAGCTTACAGGGAGTGGAAAAAAGGCGGGATTAGTAAGGGAAGCTACCTTAGTGAGGTCAGAACGTGTAGGGATAAAGCGAGGAAGGCTAAAAGCCACGTAGAACTGGACCTTGCAAAGGGAATCAAAATCAATAGTAAAAGGTTCTACAGCCACATAAATAAGAAGAAAACAAAGAAAGAAGAAGTGGGGCCGCTATACGCTGAGGATGGAACGGAGGTTAAGGATAACCTAGGCATGGCCCAATATCTAAATAAGTACTTTGCCTGGGTCTTTAATAAGACTAGTGAGGAGTTTAGGGATGATGGAGGGATGTCAAACGGGAATCGGGATGTGGTGGTGGATATTACCGTATCTGAGGTAGAGGCCAAACTTGAACAGCTTAATGGGACAAAATCGGAGGGACAGGACAATCTCCACCCGAGGATATTAAAGGAACTGGTGCGTGAAATTGCGAGCCCGTTAGCGAGAATTTTTAAGCAATCGGTAAACTCGGGGGTTGTGCCGTACGACTGGAGAATTGCTAACATAGTTCCTATTTTTAAGAAAGGGAATAAAAGTGATCCGGGTAATTATAGGCCTGTTAGCTTGACGTCTGTCGTGTGTAAGGTCTTGGAAAAAATTTTAAGAGAGAAAGTAGTTAAGGACATTGAGGTCAATGGTAATTGGGACAAATTGCAACATGGATTTACTAAAGGTAGATCGTGCCAAACCAACCTGATCTCCTTCTTTGAGAAGGTGACGGATTACTTAGACAGAGGCAATGCGGTAGATCTAATTTACCTCGATTTCAGTAAGGCGTTTGACATGGTTCCGCATGGGGAACTGTTAGTTAAATTGGAAAAGATGGGGATGAATACGAAAGTTGTAAGGTGGATAAGGAACTGGTTAAAGGGGAGATTACAGCGGGTCGTGCTGAAAGATGAACTGTCAGGCTGGAAGGAGGTTACTAGCGGAGTCCCTCAAGGATAGGTTTTAGGACCGACCTTATTTAACCTTTTTATAACTGACCTTGGCACAAAGAGCGGGAATGTGTTAATAAAATTTGCGGATGACACGAAGCTGGGGGGTATTGCTAACACGGAGAAGGACTGGGATACTATTCAGGAAGATCTGGACCACCTTGTACACTGGAGTAATAGTAATAGGATGAAATATAATAGTGAAAAGTGCACTTAGGGATTAATAATAAGAATTTTAGATATACGTTGGGGACGCATCAGTTGGAAACGTCGGAGGAGGAGAAGGACCTTGGGGTATTGGTTGATAGCAGGATGACTATGAGCCGCCAATGTGATATGGCTGTTAAAAAAGCAAATGCGGTTTTAGGTTGCATCAGGCGAGGTATTTCCAGCAAGGAAAAGGAGGTGTTAGTGCCGTTATATACGGCGCTGGTGAGACCCCACCTGGAATATTGTGTGCAGTTCTGGTGTCCCATGTTTAAGAAGGATGAATTCAAACTGGAACAGGTTCAGAGACGGGCTACTAGGATGATTCGAGGAATGGAAAATCTGCCTTATGAAAGGAGACTCAAAGAGCTTGGCTTGTTTAGCCTGGCCAAAAGAAGGCTCCAGGGGGATATGCTTGCTCTATATAAATATATCAGGGGGATTAACGTTAGGGAGGGAGAGGAATTGTTTAAGTTTAGTACTAATATAGGCACGAGGACGAATGGGTACAAACTGGATATTAGGAAATTTAGACTTGAAATTAGACGAAGGTTTCTAACCATTAGGGGAATGAAGTTCTGGAACAGCCTTCCGAGGGAAGTAGTGGGCGCAAATGACTTATCTGGCTTTAAGACTAAGCTTGATAAGTATATGGAGGGGATGTTATGATGGGGTAGTTTAATTTAATTTGAGCAATTGATTTGGATTATCGGCAGATAAGTCTGCTCAATGGTCTGTGGGAATGTTGGATGGGATGGGAACTGAGTTACTGCAGAGAATGCCTTTTTGGGTGTTGGCTGGTGAGTCTTGCCCACATGCTCAGGGTTTAGCTGATCGCCATATTTGGGGTCGGGAAGGAATTTTCCTCCGGGGCGGATTGGCAGAGGCCCCGGAGGTTTTTCGCCTTCCTCTGCAGCGTGGGGCATGGGTCGCTTGCTGGTGGATTCCCTGCAGCTTGAGGTCTTCAAATCTCACTTTTGAGGATTTCAATAACTCAGTCATGGGTTCGGGGTTGTTATAAATGTGTATGGGTAGGGTTTTGTGGCCTGCCTTGTGCAGGAGGTCAGACTAGATGATCATATTGGTCCCTTCTGACCTATGCGTCTATGAGTCTATGACCAAATATGCCACCCATAAAGGCTCAAAACAAAAGACAATTAAAAATTATATGTCACAATTTTAAAGTCAATCTCATTATTTCTGGGGGGAGCATGACTCATGATTTTTGAATACTTAGGATTGGCAATACTACATTCAGGTGGTTGTCATTCCCAGAAGTACTGTTGTGAAAGTGGTATTCCCAGACAACACAGCACTTAGAGAGCCTTAATTAATGGTTCAGTTTTTTAAAAATTCCCAGAATTAGTGCCTTCCAGAGATGCTCCTTTTAAGTAATTCCCAGGAAGTACCACTGTGTATTTAGGCCTTGTCTACACTAGTACTTATGCTGGCAAAACTTTCGTCGTGTAGAGGTTTAAAAAAAACTCTTTCCTGAATGACAAATTTTGCCAGCATAAGTGTTAGTGTGGACAGCGCTATGTCAGTGGAAGACACACTTCTGCCGATATAACTACTGCTGCTCATTTAGTTGGTTTTCTTATGTCGGTGGGTGAGCACATAACGTGGCTACACAAGTGCTGTAAGTTTTAAGTGTAGACTAGCTCTTAGTCCGTTTTAAAAAGAGAGAGAAAAAAGGTTTCTGGCAGTATATTTGTCTCTGAGTCTCCCAGACAATGTTTGCGGTTTTACAAGTATACTTTTTCCAGTATGTTTTTTCTTTTTCCATTTGCTGTGAGACATTTCAACACAAGCAAGGGAAATTGACTAGCTACAGGGAGACAGTGACTGTGACTTTACTCAAAATGCTACAAATGCACAAAATAACAAACTGAAAAAACCACAAGTATATTTTCTTTTCTCTAATCTCCTTCAGTTCCAATATTATCAGGTATTATTTTAACAACAGTAGATAACATTTCTTTAGACAGGTGTGATTTAAAAAAATTATTTTAAAGATGTCTGATCCTTTTTAATATTAAAGGAAAAGGAATCAGAGATATTTGATCTATGATAAGTCACTTAACCTCTCTGCTTCAATTGCCTTCTAGCAAAACAAGAGTAATATAATTTACATGCCGCACAGTTATATTGTGAAACTGGTTAGTCAATGACACAGCTATAGGAATTTTGTGTAAGGACTGTGAGCAATGAGATCCAATATTTGCTGTAATATTTGCTTTATTGTAATATAAGCAATATTGTAATATTTGCTTTAATGTAATATAAGCGTTATTACTGAAGTTCAAAATATAGGTTGTTAGTCAGGAGTTGTTGTTTTTAGGCACAATAATGGAGTAGGTATTTTCTACAGTTTGTTAGGTCAAGTTATTTATTTAATTCCATTCCAGTTTCATTGACATTCTGTCTCCAACTTTCATAGAAAGTTCAATTCTCTCTGGTGCAGATGGCCAGTTTAAGTTATTTTTCAGCCCTATCTTCAATGATTAGGTGGCACTTTTGTGGTGTATAGGTAATGCGCTGGACCTTTGCATGATAATGTATTTGAGCTAGATTGACTGTAAATA